>JANHMN010000016.1:22402468-22481893 GCA_030674055.1 Rhabdomys pumilio
AGAGAGAGAGAGAGAGAGAGAGAGAGAGAGAGAGAGAGAGAGAGAGACTAGAATCAACTGAATACTGTCCTTTAGGAAATATGCAGAAGCAAACACTTCAAGATTCCACCCTATGAGGTAAGTGAAATAATTACATTTATATAAGAAAAATCATCTCACATGGCTGTCACAGACCAGTGAAAGAGAAAAATGGAAAGTCCATTTTCAGGTTTGAAGTGTGAGTTGTTTGCATAATGGATATAGGGATTCACAAGAGAATAGATTGCCTATGGGTAATATACTGTGCTTTACATTTGATATTGGATAAGAGAATAACTTTCATACTATGTGAGGTTTATTTACCATAAGAGAAAAATACATGTTAGGAGGACAAGAAGAACGAGGCATGAAGGGAATGTGAATTTGAAAGAGAATCAGGGATTATAAAATACTACGTGACAGGAAGGGAACCTGAGAAGCGAACCAGCTGGATGAAGAGAGCAGAGATGAGGATTGTACTTAGAAATACAGCAACCACTCTTTCCAACAAGACAGGAAGACACACATACAATGTGGACGAACTTCCTATTGTTCAGGCAAACTGCTTTGAAATAGAGATCATTTCCAACACAACTATGAGGCATGACTCTGTGTACTCAGGTGCCAACGTGTCCCTGGGAGAATGCAGGACAGTTGAACTGAGAAAAAATATGACTATTGCATCAACTGAATTGAGGTAAACATTGATGATTGAAATAGAGTAAGAGATGATGCAAAACACACAAACAAATAAGTAAATAAAGTCAGACTTGAGGGCCTGAGCTATGGGTTTGTGGTTATGAGCCCTTTTTGCTCTTCCAGACCAGGGTTTGGTTACCAGCAATCCACATGGCAGCTAACAACTGTCTGTAACTTTAGTTAACTGCTGCTCTCCTCTGGCCTCTATGGCCACTGCCTGTATGTGGTACATACTCAAGTCAGAAAAGCACATACACCCACAAAACAAAATAAATCTTAGTTAGTTTTGTTTGAAAAATAAAACTCATGAGAAACATGTTGTTATTTCAGTCTTTATTAAAAACAAATTGTCTAGTTGGCATTACATATTTTTAGATTCAGTCATTTTGGAATTAGGTAGTATTCATATTACTTTATGAAGCTACTGACAGAAAATCCTAAGTGCTCATTTTGTACTGAAACGGAATTCACGAAAACAGCTGCTTGCTTTTTCAATCAAATTAGATGCTCAAGTAACTTTCACAACTAAACTGTTTCCCAAATCCTGCAAATGGCTTTTTAGCTGGAAGAAAATGTCAAATAACCGAGAATCGGAGGCTTTTAGGGAAGAAAATAATCTATACAGAAATTCTAGCAGAAATCAGAAAATGAATTATCCTGGCGCTTTTGACACGATATTTCCAGCATTATGCTATCACAAGGATTCAGGGAAACTAAGTGAAGCACTTTAGAGAATCATTGCTCCGTTGGATTCTTTAGAGATGGATTATTTAGATGTTGGTAGTTGTGAATCCACCTTCCTCTTTGAACACTGTAGCTAAGAGGGTCTTATACCCACTTGTTCTCTCTCCTAGCACTTTACATTCTCTCTTCCCCATGCTCTCTCTGCTTTACTTTTAAAGAGAAAAGCCAGGTTTGAAAAAACAAATACCTCATTGTTCTGTAGCTGTATATTTTCATAGGCTAATACATCATTGTTTATGACGAGAAGTAGAGCTGCAAATATTACATTGTGACTTGGTGTCTCTGCCTTTGAAAATATAATTTAGATCACATCATTGAGGAAGAGATGCATTGTTTACTAAAATAATATGTCAAGTGAAAGTACTAATAGTTTTGAAAAGCAAATAGAAGATGTCTTCCTATGTAAAGACAGAAAATTCTGAAAAACGTGATCAAGAGAAATGAATGGACTTAATTTCAAAGTAAATGTCTCCACTGCGTTCAATAACCTTCAGAAGCAGCTAGACATGTGTAAAATAAAAGCCATTTGAGAGACCTTCCTTTGTTGCTTTGTGCTAGAACGTTTATGTTCAACTTTAAGAACAAATGAACCACTCCAAAAAACAGTTCTCACCTATTTTCACTATTTCCTAATTTTAGAACCAGTCTCTACAAACTTTGATGCAAATTTCAGTTAAAAAAATGTTTGCATGTTTTCTTCATTTAAACAAAATACAATCTTGTGATTGGAGATATTGTTTCAACATGATTTTATGGCAGTCATAGCCCTCAGAAAGAAATCAGAGTTTTGTCCTTGAAAATATCAAAAATAGGAGAATAACAAGGGCATTTTTTCCTAAGCAGAATGTTTCTGAGTACAACCCTGTTTACGTATCACTGTATCCAGTTTCAAATGTCTCAGTGGATTTTCATAAGGAAAGAGAAATAGAGAACAAAGTAGTTTTTACTTAACTCATTAAAAAAAATCCCCCCACTTTAAAGCACAGAGAAAGGCATCCTTATGTTTAGAAAGTTAGCTTCCAAGCTAACAGTGGACAGCAAGGTCTACCTAGAGTGAGCAAGTACTTTAGGATGCAAATTTATCAGTCATTCATTGAGTAACAAAGTGCCCACTGCATGCCACTGCAGACTGTAAGACAGAAAGTATGTCCTTTTTCAAGTATGACGGAAAAAAAAGCACTATGAAGTCTAATATAGCAAATTACAACATCTTAAACCCTGGTTATGAAGGCAGCATGGACAGGCAAGGAAAACGTCAGGACAGCACACGTGCAGACAAACTAGAGAGGAAATAAATCTAACTCTCAAGTGTAGCTCTCCTGCATATTTCAAACAATACCTTAGAAACAAACTAAGGGAATATGACAAAAAACGTAGGCAGGGCTTTAAAAGCATTAGGTATTAACATTAAATGTTAGCTTAAAGCATTAGGTATTAAAGAACAATAATGAAAAGCCACTAAGATATCATATGGTCAGAACATAAAAGAGTTTTATAATAACTAGAATTAATAATAATTCTTAATAAAATATTCAACAAAACCAAGAGGTGGTTCTTTGATAAGATCAACAAGATAGACAAACCCTTAGCCAAACTAACTAAAAGGCTGAGAGATGTAGTGGTATACCTTCCCACTACATTTATATAAAGATCAGCAATTGGGCTGTATGAGAGATAAGCAGAGTGAGGAGTCAGAAGGAGATAAAGAAGAGGGAGGAGGAGCTAAAAGGGAGGAGGGATGTAGGAGCCATGGAGAACCACAGGTTCAGGATGGTTCTGGGTAACGATTTATGTCTTAAGGTTAGATATTGGAAAATATCTCTAATCGTGTGGGCAAATTGTAAATTGAGCATTTCTAAATATATAAAGCCTTTGGATGATAATTAAGCTTTAGAGTCTCATTTCTACAGGCACCACATGGATGGCAGGATGGTTTGGGCTCAGCCAAGCTTTATGAAGACAGTGGTAGATTGGCAGAGCTATCTCCCATGCTGGCATTTCATGGATGCCAGGGCTGGTGCTTCTGGGTGGTCAGAGCTGCTCTTGGCTTCAGGCCTTGTTTAGCCGGGAACATGGTGGCCCTTAAGAACAAGCCAAATTGGGCTATGCCATTTTAAAATATTAACTGTAACAGAGAGACAGCACCCAAATTAACAAAATCAGAAGAGAAAATAAAGACATAAAAACAGACACTGAGAAAAATCAATGAACCATTAGGTCTTATGTTAAAAGTCTGAATTAACAAAACTGTAAACTCTAAAAGAAATGTGTGGTTTTCTAGACAGATACCACTTATCAAAGCTAAATCAGGATCAGATAAAGTATCTAAATACTCCTATAACCTGTAAGGAAATAGAAGCAGACATTAAAAGTCTCCCAACACACACACACACACAAAGGCCTTTGGCTATATGGTTTTAGTTCAGAATTCTATCAGATTTTCAAAAAAAGAGCTAATGGCAATACTTATCAAACTATTCTACAAATAGAAACAGAAAGGAGCATTGCCAAACTCATCCCATGAAGTCAAATTCACCCTGATACCTAAACCATACAAGGACTCAACAAAAAAAAAAGAGAATTTCAGCCCAATTTCCCTTATGAACATTGATACAAAAAACAATCAATAAAATACTCACAAACCAAATCTAAAAACACATCACAGACATCATCCACCATGATAGTAGGCTTCATCCCAGGCAGTGATAGTTCACTAGATGAAAATCCATCAAGATAATCACCACATAAACAAACTGGAAGAAAAAACAATATGACCATCTTACTAGATGCTGAAAAAGTATTTGACAAAATTCAACACACTTTCATGACAAAAGTCTTGGAGAAATCTGGGATATAAGGTACATACCTAAACACAATAAAGGTGATATACAACAAGCCAATAGCCAATATCAAATTAAATGTAGAGAAACATAAAGCCTCTCCACTAATACCAGGGATAAGAAAGGTTATCCACTCTCCCTGTCACTTCAATATAGTATTGGAAGTTCCAGCTAGAGCAATAAGACAACCAAAGAAGATGAAGGTGATATAAATTTCAAAGAAAGAAGTCAAAGTATTCACAGATGATATAATAGTATACATAAGTGACCCCAAAAATTCTACCAGAGAACTCCTACAGCTGATAATCTCCTTCAGTAAAGTGGCCAGGTACAAAATTAATGCAAATAAATCTGTAACCCTTCTCTACACAAGCAACAAAGGGGCTGAGAAAAAAAAGTTAGAGAAACAGTACTTTTTGCAATAGCCACAAATAATGTAAAATACCTCAGTGTAACTCTAATTAAACAAAGAAAAGACCTGTATGAACTTCAAGTCTCTGAAGACAGAAATTGAGGAAGATATCAGAAGATGGGTAGATTTCTCATGTTCATGAATTGGTAGGATTAACACAATGAAAATGGCCATCTTACCAAAAGTAATCTACATATTCAATACAAATCTCATTAAAATTCCAAGACAATTCTTTACAGATCTTGAATGAACAATTCTCAACTTTATATGAAAAAAAAAAAAAAAACCGCAGGAGAGCTCAAAAGATCCTAATAATAAAAGAACTTCTGGAGATATCATTATCTTTGTCTTCAAGCTGTAGTATAAAGCAATAGTAATAAAAAACTGCATGGTGTTGGTAAAGAGATAGTCAGGTTGATTAATGGAATGAAATCAATAATCTCCCCCCCCCCAAAAAAAATCAAACCCAATCACCTATGGACACTTGATATTTTACAATGAAGCCAAGAACCATACATAGGAAAATGGAAAGAATCTTCAAAAGACAATGCTGGTCTAACTGGATGTCGGTATGTACAAGAATGCAAATACAGCCATACTTATCACCCTGTAAAAAACTCAAGTCCAAATGGGTCAAAGATCTCACTATAAAGCAAAATACCCTAAATCTAATAAAACAGAATGTTTGGGCTAGCCTTGAACTCATCAGTACTGGAGACAACTTCCTGAACAGAACACCAATGGCTCAGGCATTAAGGTTAAGAATAAATATATGGGACCGCATGAAACTGAAAGCCTTCTGTAAGTCAAAGGACACCATCATTAGGACAAAATGACCACCTACAAACTGGGAAAATGTCGTTAATAATTCTACATCTGGCAGAGGACTAATATTCAAAATATATAAAGAACTCAAGAAGTTAAACTCCAACAATCCAAATAACCCAATTAAAAACAGGGTACAGAGCTAAACAGAAAATTCTCAATAGACTTATCTTGAATGTTGAGAAGCACCTAAATGACAACTCTGAGATTCTACCGTACATCCATCCGAATGTCTAAGATGAAATACTCATGTGATAGCCTATGCTGACAAGGATGTGGAGCAAGGGGAACACTTTTTATTGCTGTTGGGAGTGCAAACTTGTACAACCACTGTTAAGATCAGTCTGGCCATTTTTCAGAATATTGGGAACAGTTCTACCTCAGGACCCAGCTATACCATCACTGTGCATGTACCCAGAAGATGCTCTGCCATCCCAATAGCACACTTGCTCAACTATGTTCACAGCAGCTTTATTCATAATAGCCAGAATGAATTTTTTTAAAAAAATGTGGTACATCAATACAATGGAATGGTACTCAGCCATTAAAAGAACATCATGGATTTCACAGGCAAATGGAAGGAACTAGAAAACATCTTCCTGAACAAGATAACCCAGGCTCAAAAGGACATGCATAGCATGTACTCACTTATAAGTGGATTTTATCAATAAACTACAGGATATCCATGCTGTAACCAATAGACCAAACAAGCCAAATAACAAGAGGACCTATGGGAGGATGGCTGAATCTTTTTCACAAGGGGAAGCAAAATAGATATCAGGGGTCAATGGAAGGAGGGAATTAGATGGAAGAGGGGATGGGAAGGGAGAAGGCAGAGGGTGGGGAGATCATGTGTAGGGAGGTCAGGGGAGAGAGAAGGGAAATTGGTGGTGTGTGGGAGCAGTCTCTACAATGTGCAAATAAGGTGGGATGGGGGAGACCCAGAGAATCAGTAGAGGTGACTATAGCTGAAATACCTACCTCTGGGGCATATGGAACCTGAAGTGGACCTTACCTGTAGCCAGGCAGAACTCTCAGTAGAAGAATAAGAATAGCACTCCAGTCACAAAACCTTTGACTCAAAATGTGTCCTGCATACAAGATGTGCAGAGACTGAGGGAATGGCCAACCAATGGCTATACCAAACTGATACCCATCTCATAGATAAGAACCAAGCCCTGACACTATTAATGATACTCTGTTATTCTTGCAGACAAGAACATAGCATAATCCTCTGAGAGGCTCCACCAAGCAGCCAACGGAAAATGATTCAAAACTCACACAGCGCTCAGGGTGTATTATGGAAGACTTCACGTCCCTCGATTGTTCTCCCAGCTTTTCCATAACAAGATCAAGCTGCTCATTTGCTCCACCGGAAAACCAACAGAGTCAACTGGAACCTTGGGGGCTCACAGAGACTGAATCAACAACCAAAGAGCAAGGTCAGGGTGGAATAGGGAAGCCTGCACATATGTAACCGATGAGCAGCTTGATCTTTACACAGGTCCTCCAACAGCTGGAGCAGGGGTTGTTCTTGAGCCTGTTGCCTGCCTGTCTGTAAATCCTGCTCCTCTAAATGGTCTTCGTTGTTTGCTTGTGGTGGAAGAGGATGCTCGTAGTCCTCCAGCAACTGCATATGTATTTCCTATAGAGAAGGGGAAGGTGGATTGGGGAGAGACTTGCATGAGAGGGTATTAGAAGGACAGAAAAGGCTAATATTGGGTTGTAACATGAATAAATAAATTTAAAAATAATAATTCTAGAGCTTGAAATTATAAGATAAATCCTTAACTAAAAATATTACTGATTTTTGTCTTATTCTTATTAATAGATAGAAAGACTGCAAAAATAAACCCAATAACACTGCCTTAATAAAAATGAACAAATACAAGAAAAAATATATGCATATGTGTATGTGTGAGTACACACACACACACACACACACACACACACACACACATGCACAGGCATGGACTGATACAATAGAAGTTAATGAGCAGTTGCACATTTCCATTCCATTGGCAGATAATCCCCAGGAGTCCCTAAAGCAGGCCTTAGGAAACATGGTGTGTATGTCTGTGCATCATCAATGTGTTCCTTCAAGCAAGGATCTTCCTGTGCAGCCTCATTTGACCTTCAACTCTCCATCTTCCCCCTCAGTTTGCTGAATGCTGGGATTGCAACCATGCATGGCGAATAATTTTGAAAATGGATAAACTATACAACAAATCTGAAAGCAAACAGGGAAAAAATGAAATGGCAGATCAGAGGTTTCTGGTAACAACTTCAAAGTTCATCTTTATTTAGGCTGATTTATACACAAAATATATAATATCTACTTGTCATTACTAATGCTGAAGAAAATAAACTTAACAGTCTAGTTAGAAACAAAGAATTAGGCAGTACTACAGATATTACAAACCAGAAATCCTTAATCCTTATGTATCCCATATTAAAATTTGTAAATATTTAATTAGCTTTTTTTTAAGAATCTTTTTATGTCATATTTTAATAGCTCTAAGAACTTCAGCCAGTTAGAAAAAGTTAAAGGCTGATTTTTAGACATTTTTAAAAGTCATCCACACTCTATTAAAGTTGTAATGTACATATAGAGATGGAAAGTAGATTAGAAAAAATATTAAAATTCAAGATCCATAGACAGAGGCCAAACCTACTCCATCCTGGGACTGGCCTCCATCTTAACGAAAAACAGAAAACAAATGCATGAAATAAGAATGGTTAAAGAGGAATATTGTTACATTTATTTTGCATCAATGAGGATGATTCCAGAGCCCATGCCAGAATCCCTAAAGCAGGCCCGTACAGGCTTTTGTATAAGCCAGGGCTTTATACAAAGACACAGATTGATGAGTTTCAGCATAAGTCCATCCACCACGACTGAAATGTGAACCATTTATTCACCTGCTGTGAATATGGAATTTAACAGTGAACACTGACATTGACACAACATGCAAATTGATAATTTGTGCTACAAAACATTGAAGTTTGATTTTATATAGGATCATTTTTTGGCCTATTTGCGGTGTCACTGGAAAACACAAGACAGATGTAAAACAGTAGTACTGAGTGTTGCACAGATTAAAATATTTGGAGAAGAAAGTAAATTATACATTGCCTGTGTTCTTGAAAAAAATGTCACTGGACTAAAACTGGAGAGAGGGGATGGCTGAACAAACTGCTTAGTAGCTAGTAATGTCATGAGTTATTTCACACATATAATGAGTTCAATTTTCTTTTATCATGTGACACCATGAGAAAAGATCAGCAAAAACTAAGAATACATTCTGAAGTAAGATGTTATTATTAAAGAAAAGACTTTTTGTCATAAATAGTTGATGTGTAAAATGGACCCCATTTGGTAAAAACTGCATAGCATCAAATACATAAAGGAAAAATTGGAAATCGAGACTTGATAATTTGACATTTGCTTTTAGCTTTTTAAAAAAACTGTTACCCTAAAAATGAGGGCTATGTTACCTTTTCATGGTAGATAATCTGTACCGAAGGTAGGTTAAATGTAACCAGATGGATTCTATCCCCGTAAGTAAATAGTTATTAATGATGAAACTGTTTTGACACTTGAATTTATCTTGATCTCTAAAAGGCATATTGTTGAAAGTGGCTACTAATAAAGAACTGGAAAAATTTTTTTTTACATTTTAAATTTTTATTTAAAATCTAACTCAGGTCAAGTGTAGTGGCATATGTCTTTAATCTCAGCACTATCAAGACAGAGTCAGGAGAATCTGTAATTTTGAGGACAGCCTGGTATACATATTGAGTTTCAGGACAGTCAGGAAGGCATAAAGAGACAAAGAGACACTGTCTCAAAAAAAACTAAAAAAATCTAATTAATTTACTTTCTTTACTCCCTCCAACTCCTCCAGTGTCTCTTTTCCTCTCAAATTCATAACCTCTTTTGTTTTTGATTGTATATGTATATACAGATAGACAATATATTATGTATGCAATATTATACATACAATATCACAAAATCACATATACTGTGTGTGTGTGTGTGTGTGTGTGTGTGTGTGTGTGTGTGTGTGTGTATCTACCTGAGTTCATATTGTTACTTGGATATCTGTGATTTCAGGACTGAACACTTTGTATTTGGTAACCAGCTGGTGGAATCATCTTCAGAAAAGTCTTCTTCTCTCTCTTTCTCCAGTCATTATTTGCCTGTAGTTCTATGTCTAGGGATGGAACACTGTAAAATTCCCCTTCCCGCTTAGCGTGTCTATGAATATTGTTATTGTTTTAGTCAGCTGAATTGTTGATAAATCATGTAGTATCTCTATTATCTGTCTGAAACACAAACTCAGAGCAGACGCTTGTCCTCTGGCTCTTCCAATCTGTCCACTTCCTCTTTTGTAATATTTCCAGAGCCTTTGGTATGGAAGTTTTGAAAATATAAAATAACTACAATTTGTATAAAACTGTAAAAGGAATGTTCTGAACTTGCCACAAATGATTTCAATTGTTTCTGGTTTCATTATCATTTATATATGATACAACCTCTCCAGTGAGTGTCTTGAAATCTCAGAACAAGATAGAACGTTATTTCTTTTGAGTAATATTCCCAGCACTCGACCTAGTTCTGATTAGCACACAGGAACCAAGAATATTAATTCAGCAAATATTAGAGTACACATAGACTATTTCAAATGTGTTTGCATGTGTTGAGAAATCCTTACATCCTTGAGAACTACTCATCTCACATAAGAAGCACTGCAACAATGTTGTGAATGTAATACAGTCATCCCTGTGTATCATTGCTGGCATATTACACACTCTGGAGAGATAAGGGAAGATGTATTATAGACATATGCACTACTATGTCAAAGACCTCAAAGCTTCAGTCTCATGGGCATGGCAAGGCCTTACTTGAGTCAGGCTCAGAGAAATGCCAAAACCTTTCTCTAGACCAAGTGTGGATGATTTGGAGCCCTTCAGCTAAAACTAATGTATTAATTAAATTAAATTTAAATTAATGTATTAAACATAGCTTCTTCCTCCTGGATTCCTCGGGCTCAGATTCCTCCCCCACAGAGAACTCCTTCTGAAATAAACTAATGCACCATCTCCTTCTTCTTGATATATAATAAACAAGCTGAGTTTCCCATGCTGCTCTTGGTGTATCCCCATCAGAATGCATTACCCATCCAGTTTCAGCTTTGTGTTATGTATATGTTCCATTTCTTCATTCCCTATCACCCAGTTTGTTAATTCCTGAAAGCCCTACTGGTCTTGGCAATACATTCATTGCATAATAACTCCTTAGTCTCCTGTTATGTTCGTTCTGATAATATATACTGAATCTATATAATTTAATCCCACTGAATCAAATAAAAAGAACTTTTGCAGGCAGGAAAAATGGCTACATGGTTAAGAACACTTGTTGCTGCAGAGGAACCAAATTCCACTTTCAGAACTATTTGTGATTTCAGTTCCAGAGAGTTTTAGTGCTCCGTCAGATCTCTGTAGAGCCATACATGTAAACACACACACACACACACACACACACACACACACACACACACAGGGCAGAGGGGGAGAGAGAGACGGAGGGGAGGGAGGGGGAGGAGGAGGGATGACAGAGAGAGGAAGGAAAGGGGGAATACTTTTGAAGTGCTCATTATTTTATGCTTCTAGTGATACTTGTTCTGTGTGTCTTACAAACAAGTATTGATCTGGTTGTGATTTGGAAGCTAACATTTTCCATCACCTTCAAGAGTTTATGAATACTGCTGGGCTTGAACTGTTCAAGGGTTGTCCTTCAATCTTGACTCGTTTATGAAAGCAATTTTATAAGCACATGGAAGCCAAAACTATAGGCTGATTTATTATCATCTATTGTGATATATTAAATACCATGATATCACAAATGTAATTACATTAGTTGCTAATAGGTCACTATTTTTCCTTTGTTCTTTTAACCTTTTCCATTCTAAATAATGTCATGAAAGTTAGCAACTACTTATCTCAAGTAATTTATTTATTTGTTTTTGCAGGCATAAAACAAGTTAATTAAAAGTTATTATGACTCAAGGTCTTTATAATTTCTTTTTATATTTTAAATTCAAGAAAAATATTAGTTTATAGGTATCTTGAATCCCACAAGGAATTTGTTTACATGAAACAAAGTAGTGAACTTAGCAGGGAAGACTCAAGGACATAGTAAAGGAAACTAAATACAATTCTGAGAAATCAAAATTACATTGCTTCATGCATCAATTTATAGGGAGAGGTTAAAGATCAGCAGGGAAATGACCAGATATCCTCAGTGAAATCAAAATGTTAGTGATGTTCTAATATAATTAACTGTGAGCAATTTCATGTGACAATATATTATTTTCTATCTGGATTAGTAGGAGATAATTTTAAAAGCCACCTCTTTATATTAAGACTTACACTTTTTAAAATGCAGTAGTTTTATTAGTTCTTTAAGAATGTCTTAGATGCATTTACATTATTTTGATCATGTTCACCCCACACACCTGCCATTAGTTCTTTCCAGATACATTCTCTTCCTCTTCTAAACTTTGCCCCTTAAAAAAAAAGAAAAAAAGATAACCTACTGAGTCCTATTTGTACTCTTCATATACTTATGGATGTGAAGCCATCCTTATGTTTTAGTATAAATAAGTTTGGTTTCAAATGAAGTTAGCTACATAATATATTAGGTATTTTCTGTATGAATATCTGTGTGCCCATGCACACACACACACACACACACACACACACACAAATACACACACATGGGAAGAGAAACTGAACTGCAGAAACCAAGAAAACAGTATGAAAAGCAAAAACAGAATCAAGGCTGAGTTCTTGAGTTCGTGAATATCAAATGATTTTGCAAAATCACAATTGTCCAATTTATAACTTCCAATGCTACTCCTTACTAAAAGGGTAGTCTTTCATATGATAAAGGAGTATTTGATCTTTGATTTCAGAATCAATTTTTCAGAATCTCTCTCTCTGTGTCTCTCTCTCTCTCTCCCTCCCGCCCACCATCCCACGCTCTCTGTCTGTTTCTCTCTGTCTCTGTTTCTATATCTGTCTCTCTGTCTCTGTCTCTCTGTCTCCTTCTCTCTCTCTCTCTCTCTCTCTCTCTCTCTCTCTCTCTCTCTCTCTTCCCTCCCTCCATCCTTATCCCCTCCTTTTTCTCTCTCAGAGAAAGGCATATATGAGGTAGAGTTGATGAAATATTAATGTCTTCATTTTGAATTGTAACACCAGAAGCAACAATATATTTAATGAGCCCTTTATGTACCATATATCATTCAAGACACACTGGTACATGATTGAATTCACTTAATAAGCAGGTGGCAGGTGGTTCTGCCAGTGAAATAAATTTTAATAGTGAAAATAAGATAAAATTAACCTAAATATCTCAAATATCAGCTAATATAAAATACTATACCTTTTCACTCATAAGTTTAATTCATGTTGTAAACTAATATGCATATAATTACATTGTTTTGTTCAATATAAAGACTGATCAGTCAGAAAGTTTAATATTGTATACTTTGGAACTATGGCCAATATTGGAATCTGAGGGTCAGCTATTTTTAAAGTGTATAACATTATTGACTACATGGAATTTAAAACTTATGAAGAATCCAATATACTAGAAAAGGCACAATGTAATTTACATGAATGTAAATCATGTCATGTTAAAGTTACATTAATATAATAGAAATAACAATATCATAGTCATGTTAGAGTCTTAAAAATTCTCTATTGTGCTATAAAATTTTGTTCTCTGAACATGTGAACTGTGGAAGCTGGCTGGCGATCTGTGGGAGCTCATGGGAGATGACTAGGAAACTGTATTCCATTATTGACCGTCACTGTGGACACAATCCTACTGTGGTTTCTGTCACTTGAGTTATAAAAAAAAGAACAAAGATGAGAACATGCAGCTAAGAAAGCAGAGAGGATTTTGGGTCCTGAATAACTTTCCAATCAATTTTCTCCAAGAAAGGAAAAAAAAAGATGACTTAAAGCAGTGAAAAATGCCTTGACAAACACATTCTGGAGATGCAAAGAGTCCTCATCATATTAGAGTATCTCTCTAATCAAGATGCTTTCAAGGGCATGTGAGTTCATCTCAGTGCCCCACCCCAGACCCAAGCACTAAGTGTGTCTCTCTACTCTTTCCAGCATTAATATTTTCAGGCTGAGGAATGTACTTACTTAGGACGCTTCTTCTAAGACATGAGGTTAAACACCTCATCCAAGAGGACATTGCTGAAACTCTTACTATGTGCCGCCAACATTTTGTAAAGCATTTTCTTTGTTGTACAGAAAGTCTGTGGCCAGACTAGATTACATGAGAGACTACCTCACAAACAAACTATCTTCTCAGTTTAAACTAAAATATTCCATGTTTGGTCATGCTTGTTATTTTGTTTGTCTTTGATTTCTTAGATAAGTATACAAAACAATATGAAAAGATAATGTTGATTATGGAACAGAAGTTGTTGAATTTAATTTCTTTTTTTATGCAGAAAATATTCAGCCTGATATAATTTCTTTTAATGATAGACACAGATTAGTGTTTAGTGTTCATTTTATTAGCTATTATTACTTCACCATTACTAAATCATACATATTATGTTGAATTCTTTCCATATTACAGGCATCCAGTGTACAATGTTATTATATGATTTTGATACATAAGAAAACTAATGCATAAAGCTGAAAATTCTTACCTAATATAACTCATGTGGACTGAAGGAGCTGAAGGGGTCTTATCTTGCATTATTAGGAGGGGAGGCCCTTGGTCCTGTGAAGGCTTAATGTCCCAGTGTAGAGAAATGCTAGGGCAATGAGATGGGAGTGGGTGAATGGGGGAGCACCCTCATAGAATCAGGGTATGGAGGAATGAAACAGGAGGTTTCAGAAAGGAAACTAGGAAAGAGGATAACATTTGAAATGTAAATGAATAAAATATTCCATTAAAAAAAGAAAAATTACAAAAGGGATTTAGATTTCTTCCATCCGGTCTGTAAGAATTCAGTGATTTGAGCTACTGAGTTACAATTAATTTACCACAATCCATGCATTCTTCTCTGGAATGCTCTTCTGTATGTTTGTCTAGTCATTGCTTATTAGGAAGCAAACAATTAAAAATAATAGTAAAAAAGTCCAGAGATTGAGCTGAAGATAAAAGAAAAGAACTGACAAAATTTATGAAGAGTTTTTGAAAGAATATTCTGGCATGCCAGTAATTTTCTAGAAATAGAATTATCCAGGCCAGCCTTCCAAATTTTCAAATGAATTTCAGAACCATGTTCTCATGTCCACAAGGCAATTCAAAAATAAGAGATATTATTAGATACTGCCAATTAAACAACAGTTAAATGCATTCATTTTTATATAAATAATTCAACAAAAAATGTGGTGAGTTACAGAGTCGTGAACCAGATGAATACAAACCATGAATTCCTGATTAAGATTCACAGAATTACTGCTTCTAATAAGTCAATTTGGGCAGAGCTTTCTGTATAAGAGTGACTCAGGCTAAAATAGCAGTGCATAGAATAATGTAAAGACCAACAACAAAGCACTAGCTGAGGGAAAGAAAGTAGGGCAGCCATTCCAACTCAACACTGTCATGAAAATACAGGCTAGTCCAATAAAATATAAATTAAGAAATAAGGGAAAAAAGAAAAAGAAAATACAGGCTGGAAGTCAAAACACTGTTCACTATCTATGTTATTAATGTCAACTCTGACCTATATGCTATTTCATTAAAGGGAAATTGGTCAGGAAGTAAACAACTGTCAGTGGTACAATTTACATTTATTGATCACTTAATTCATTGACTGTGGCACTTGGGGAGGCAAACAAGGGCCATGTGCAAGCACACACATTACCATTGAGCTACACCCCAACACTGTTTTTCTTTGGGAATTGCAACTGTTTGACCTTTTTGTCATATAGTTTTGTGAAATTTGATAAACACGTAATGTCATATATTAAATTTTAGGTTATCTCAGAATAAATTCACTGCCTTGAATATCCTCTGAGATTCTTTATTCATTCTTTGCTGGCAATTTTTTCTATTTCTTTAATTTTAGTCTTGCTTCCTATGAAGAACGGTCCATGGTTTAAGTTTTAAACTAGTGAGATTGCTAAGTATATGGCAGCAGGAATAAAATAACACATGAGCATAAATGAGATCAGATGCATGTCATTCCACACAAAGTCAAAAACTGCAGGTGGAGCCAGATGGATAAAGAAGGTTCCAACCAGAATGTCTTCTGGGTGAGACCAGGCTGTCTCACCAGAGGCACGTTTATATCTTGGGATAAACACTGGGTGAGCCTTGCTTTGGGAAGGTTCTTAGGAATGACTCACCTATCTACTGACACAAAAATTTCTCTCAGATGATTTACTTCTATGTTCTCAAGTACATGGTATTTTAAATCCTGGTCTGTTTTCCTTTCTCTTTCTACTGGGACTTGGGTAGAAGAGAGAGGTAGCCTGTTTGGGACAATGGGACTAGGAGGACAGTCTTCGATAAACAAGCTTGGGTCTGAAGTAGTAAGGCCAACTCCACCTCTAAAGCTAGCTTCTAGGTGGCTGTAAACAGCACATGACAATATACTAATATAATGTATATTAAATGCCTTTTATAAATTGCCCTATTATTGGATAGGTATGATGACATACAAAATCCAATCTTTAACACTGGTGTTTTAACTTGCCAATGTGTATTGAAGAGTCCTCCATAATACATAATAAGAAGATGATAGAGTAAAAATATTTTTTAAATCCAATCAGCATCATATAAAATGAAAGCTATTAAGATATCATGGTTCAGTTGTAAATCAATTCAAGTTTATTACTAAAGAAAATATCTAGCAACAGGAGTAAAAAGGAAAAAATTGATTCAGATAAAATTTGTTAAATGTATGTTATATTTTTAGTGAAATGAACATCTCTAATGCAGACTAAAGGATGTATATGCTCATTTACAATAAAATACAGAGATCTGTAAGGACTAGGGGTGTTTCGACCCTCTAGTCTTTGAAAACAATGGAATTATTCACCATAAAATTGAGGCACATAAATAAAACCTCTTTAAATTTATGACAATGGACAGTAGAGATACAAACTAGGGTAAACGTTTGTAAAACATATCTGAAAGGTAGCAACCAACACAGGTGTTTAAAGCTCAACAATAAGATAACCACACAATGAAAATGTAAGCAGAAATCTAAATGTAGACATCATCAAAGAAAACATACAGATGGCAAATAACCATGAAGAGATACTTCGTATGTTTTTAAATTAGAGTTATGCAAATTAAAGCAACAGCTAGATATCACTACACAATCTTGAACAGTAAAATCTAAAATACTGACAATACCAAATATGGTAACAAAGATGCACTATGATAGGAAGTCTCCTTCAGCTTATGTTTCTAAAAGGAGGTAGAGATGAAGGTAACTAAAATATTGTTTTCATAGCAATAGTAATTTATTATACTTTTCTTTAGTCTTTGTTTATTTTCATATCTATAATTTTATTAGCTATATAAATAATGCATAGTAATTAATTTAACTAATTACTATATTTTCATATATATATTTTAACAAATTCTTTAACCAATTTATCTAGATCCATTATCCTCCCGTTCCCAACTCCCACTCTTAGTGGTCCTCTTCCTCATCTCAAGCAGGCATATCTACTATCATACCTTTTTGTATCTTTTGGTATCTTTTGTGTATTTATGGGTTAAAGAGACATTCCATTAGTGTTGCTTATGGAACCATGAATGTGGGGTTATAGTCCCCAAGCATAGATATCTTGTAAATGGGGAGAAAAAATGTCTCCTCCACAAATAGCAATTATGAATTTCTTTATAAATCCTCAGGAAGGGTATATACTTATGAGACCCTCTTTTTTTATTAATTTATTAATTCACTTTACATCCTGTTCATAGCACCTCTTTCCTCCCAGTCCTTCCTAATCTAGTCCCCTTCCTCTTCTCCACTAAGAATAGGAAAGCACCTCCTGGGTATCACCCCACTCTGACACATCAAGTCCCTGCAAGTCTAAGCATATCCATTCCCATTGAGTCCAGACAAGAAGGCCCAGATAGGAGAATGGGACCCAAAAGCATGCAACAGAGTCAAGGACAGCCTCTGCTCCAGCTATTGGGGAACTATCATGAAGACCAAGCTGCACATCTGCTACAAATATGTAGGGGGCCTAGATTCAGGTGCTGCATGATCTTTGATTGGAAGTTCAGTTTCTGTAAGCCCCCATGGGCCCAGGTTAGTTTACTCTAGACCTTTCCGATTCAGGTCTCTCAATCTTTCCCTCATCTCTTCCACAATATTCCCTGAGCTCCATCTAAGTTTGGTTGTGAGTCTCTGCATCTATTTCCATCTGCTGCAGAGTGGAGTACTAAGAATAGCTATTCTATGCTTCTATCTGCAAGCATAACAATCATTAATAGTATCAGGGACTGGTTCTTGCCATGAGATCGGTCTCAAATTGAGCCAGTCATTGGTTGCCCATTCCCTTGTCTCTGCTCACTTTGTCCCTGCACATCTTGCACACAGGGCACATTCTGGGTTGAAAGTTTTTTGAGTGGGTTGATATATCCATTGAGAGTCCTCCTTGGCTACAAGAGGTAGCCATTTCAGGCTCCATGTCCCCACTGCTAGGAGTCTTAGCAAGAGTCACATTCCATAGACTCCTTGGAGCCTCCCCTTATCCCAGGTTTTTGGCACAAAACCCCGACCTATGCACAGCCTATTTCCCTTCTTTCTACCCTGATTTCTCTACACCTGCTCTGTTTCCCTCCCCCTCTCCTCTCCGACCCAGTTCCCTCCCTCCATCTACCTCTGGTATTTATTTTATTTTTCCTTCTGAGAAATATTCAAGCATCATCCTTTGAGTCCTTGTTATTTGGCTTTTTAAGTCTGTAGATTATAGTATGGTTATTCTGTACTTTGTGATTGATGTATACATACAGATGAGTATATACCATGAATGTCCTTTTGGATCTGAGTTACTTCACTCAGAATGATATTTTCTAGTTCCATCCATTTCTCTGCAGATTTTATGATGCACTTGTTTTTAATAGCTGAGTAGTATTCCATTGTATAAATGAACCACACTTTCTTTAGCCATTTTTCAGTTGAGGGACATCTAGGTTGTTTCCAGTTTCTAGCTATTATGAATAAAGTTGCTATGAACATAGTTGAGCAAGTGTCCTTGTGGTATGGTGGAATATTTTTTAGTATATGTTCAGAGATGGTATAGCTGGGTCTTGAGTTAGAATTATTCCAAATTTTCTCAGAAATAGCTAAATTGGTTTTCAGAGTGGATGTGTAAGTCTACACTCCCACCAGCAGTGGTAGAGTGTTCCATTCACTCCATATCCTTACTAGCATGTGTTGTCTCTGGACTTTCTGATCTTAGTAGTTCTAAAGGGTATAAGAAGGAATCTGAGTTGTTCTAATATGCATTTCCCTGATGACTATGGATGTTGAATATTATTTGAACTGTTTCTTGATTGTTAGCGATTCCTCTGTTGAGAATTCTCTGTTTAGCTTCTCTGTACCTCACTTTTGATTGGGTTATTTGAGTTGTTGGTGTCTAACTTCTTGAGTTCTTTACATATTTTGGATACTTGCCCTCTGTCATATGTAGGGTTGGTGAAGACTATCTTTTCCCATTATGTAGGATGTCTTTTTTTTCCCTATTTATCGTGTCCTTTGCTTTACAGAATCTTCTCAGTTTCATGAAGTCTTATTGTTTCTCTTAGTGTCTGAGCTACGGGTGTTTTGTACAAGAAGTTGTCTTCTGTACCAATGCCCCCACTTCCTCTTCTATTAGATTTAGTATATGCAGTTTTATGAGGTCCCTGATCCACTTGGACTTGAGTTTGTGCATGGTAATGAATACGGGTCTATTTGTATTCTTTTATGTACAAACATACAGTTAGACCACCACCATCTGTGGAAGATGTTCTCCCTTTACCATTGTATGGTTTTGGCTTCTTTGTCAAAAATCAAGTGCCTGTACATGTGTGGGTTTATTTCTAGTTCTTCAGTTCTATTTCATTGACCAACCTGTCTATTTTTATGCCATACCATGTGATTTTTTTATTCCTATTGTTGTGTAATACAGCTAGAAATCAGTGATTATGATACTTCCAAAAGTTCTTTTATTGTACAGAATTGTTTTAGATATCCTGGGTTTTTTATCTTTCCATATGAAGTTGACAAATTTTCTTTCAAGATCTATAAAATTGTGTTGAGATTTTGATGGGAATTCCATTGACTCTGTAATTGCTTTTGATAAGATGACTATTTTCTCTATGTTAATCCTATGAATGCATAAGCATGGGAGATTTTTCCATCTTCTAAAATTTTCAATTTTGTTCTTTACAGGCTTGAAGTTCTCGTTATGTAGATCTTTTACTTGATTGGTTAGAGTACCTCAAGCTATGTTTTATTATTCATGGCTAATGTGAAAGGTGTTATCTCTCTATGTTCTCTCTCGGCCCTTTATAATTTGTGTAAAAGAGGGCTACTGATTTGAGTTAATTTTGTATCCAGCCACTTTGCTGAAGTTGTTCATTAATTGTCTAAGTTCTGTGGTAGAATTTGCCTGATCTGGATTTAAATTTGATATGTGGTATCTGTCTAGAAAGTCATCTGTTTTATTTATTGTGGGGAGCCAACAGAAGGTGGCTATCATCTTTGCAGTCATCTTGAGCCATATACCCTGACAAGAGACTTGATTACAATAGCCTACAATAGCTGAGCACACTCTGATAACATCTTGCTTTAGATACCCAGGATCTTCCCTTGGGTGTTTGAGACTTAAAGGTGTGATTTAGAGCTGAGACTTAAGGGCATGACTTAGAGATCAGATTTACAGATAAGACCTAAGGGTGTGATTTAGAGGTGTGGTTTAGAAGTGAGATATATAAAAGGTGAGAGGCAAACAGAAGAGTTCAGTACAACTTGAAGTTAGTTATTGGACATTAGGTATTAGGTAGTTGGCACTTGGAGGAGGAACTTGGAATTAGACATTAGACAGTAGGTACTTGAGACTTGAGACCAGAAGAAAACAACAGATTATTATTAGGCACTTGGGTTAGACATTAGGCACTTAGCACTTGGAGAAAGAATCTGGAGGCACTAGCGACTAGGAACTAGGAACTAGGAACTAGGGACTAGGAACGCAATACTTGGGACTTAGACTAAGAAGAGAGACTGAAGAATAAATGGAATTGAATCACACTCTATCTGGTCTCCATTCCTTGCGTCCGTCCTCACTCTCTTGCTGAACGCTGACCCATGGACCAGAGCTGCTTGAGGCAGTGTGGGCTAGCAACTTAGCCCCTAAGGCTTTTGGCAGTGCAGGTCCCAATATTGATAGAGCTGTCCACAACATCTTTGGCGCCCAACGTGGGGCAGCATGGTCTCAACAATTTATATTTTCCAATTTTGGGGAATACAGGCTTTTGAACTAAAACAAAATGATTCTTTGGATTTCCTCAGTGTCTGTTGTTATGTCTCCCTTCTCATTTCTGATTTTGTTAATTTAGGTCCTGTCTCTCTGCCTTTTAGTTAGATTGACTAAACATTTGTCTGTCTTGTTGATTTTCTCAAAGAATAAGTTTTTGTTTTTGTTGATTTTATATATTGTTCTCTTTGTTTCTAATTGATTGATTTCAGTTTTGACTGTGATTATTCATTATTCCTTTTGGGTGTTTTTGCTTCTTTTGTGCTACAGCTCTCGGGTCTACTTTTAAATTGCTAGTAGGGAGAATGCTTCGTGTTCTTTGCAAAGGGATTTAGTGACATGAACTTTTCATTTACATTGCTTTCATTGTGTCCCATAAGTTTGGATATGTAGTGCCTTCATTTTCATTGAGTTCTAGAAAATCTTTAATGTAGTTTTCTATTTATTCCCTGATCTAGTGATCACTGAGTAGAGAGTTGTTCAATTTTTATGAATTTGTAGGCTTTCTGTTATTTCTGTTGTTGTTGAAGTTTAGTTTTAATCCATGGTGGTCTGATAGGATAATGAAGTTATTTCAATTTCACTGGCATTTAGCATAAGAGTTTAGCATAGGACTGGCTGTACCTAACATTGGCCTGTCTGATAGTTCATGATGGAACCATGCCTGATAGAATTCCAAGCAGAGCTGGTTATCTCTGGTGGCAGCAGGCATCCACAGATGCAGGCAGATCTGGTAGTCTTTGATAGTTGTAGGTCTCTGGGATTACAGGTAGAGGCATAGACTGGAAAATGAAATACACAGGGGACAAGGCACACCTTATGGCTACTGGGCTTGTTGGAGGAAACCCAGAGGGCAGGGCCTTGGTATTTGTAGTTATCACCTCTTATTTCTGAGAGGCAACAGGCTTCCAGGCATGCAGGTGGAGCCAAGGCCCTAGAAATGGCATGTAGAAGGGACAGAGCAGAACTCATTGCTACTGATTTTGCCCAGCAGGAGTAGCAAGCACTGAGTTGAGGTAGAAGTTTCACCTGGTAATCCCTGATAGCTGGAGATCTCTGAGGTGAAGATAGAAGTGTGGATAGGAAGATGGACTACAGAGGAAACAAGACAGATCTCGAGGCTGCTGAGCTTGCTGGGGGACCCAGTGAGCATGAGCTTGGTGCTTGGGGTTAGACGCTTTTTAAATCTGACATTAATTATGTTATGAATCCTATCAAATGTTTTAAACATATTAAGGAGGTAGAACTTAAACTGTAACTTCAGAAATGTTTAGAAGAATTGAGGAGAGCCAATGTGGTTGACCATACCTGCAATGCTAACACTTAAGACGTAAAATGTGGAAGATCAGGAAATCAAGAAAATCTTGATTACATTTAGAGTTTAGAGCCATCCTATACCACTTGAGATCTTGTTTCAAAAATAAGTAAGCAAAATGAAATAAAACAGTCAACGAATCACTAATATTCTAAGCAAAATTAACAATATGAGCAAAAGCAAAGAGGCAAAAATTAATCATAATAGCTTCTGACAGCATAATGTAAAGGCATGTAGGAGTAGATTTAATTAAGAAGCAAGGAGACCTCAACCCAATTTTCTTCCACGTGACACTTTGTCACCATTGCTCCACCTGGCACCTGCACAAAGTGAAGTATGACCAGAATATTAAAAAAAAAAAAAAAAGCTTTACAGAAAATACTAGACCATTTTCTCTACTGCTTTTAATATTCTTGCTTTATTTTGTGCATTTAGTGTTTTCATTATTATGTGACAGGGTGGATTTCTTTTCTGATCTAGTCTATTTGGAGTTCTATAGGCATCTCTTTCTTTAGGTTAGGGAAGTTTTACTGGCCGTTTAAATTGGGAATCTTTACTTTCTTCTACACCTATTATCCTTAGGTATTGTCTTCTCATTGTGTCCTGGATGTCCTGGATATTTTGAGTTAGAAGTTTTTTGCATTTTGTATTTTCTTTGACAGTTGTGTCAATGTTTTCTATGGTATCTTCTGCACCTGAGATTCTCTTTTCTATCTCTTGTATTCTGTTGGTGATGCTTGCATCCATGGCTCCTGGTCTCTTTCCTAGGTTTTCTATGTCCAGGGTAGTCTCCCTTTGTGATTTCTTTATTGTTTCTACTTCCATTTTTATGTCCTGAATGGTTTTGTTCAATTCCTTTACCTGATTGTTTGCATTTTCTTGAAATTCTTTAAAGTATTTTTGTATTTCCTCTGGAAGGGCTTCTACCTGTTTACATGTGTTCTGTATTTCTTTGAGGGAGTTATTTATATCCTTTTAAAAGTCTTCTATCATCATTTTGAGAAGTGATTTTAAATCTGAATCTTGCTTTTCTGCTCTAATTGCCTACATTAAATACATAAAACTGTAGAGATTACACATTAATTACTTAATGTGCACATCAGGCCTTAGAAAAACAAAAACAAACACCATTCAGAACAAAAACAAAGAGCAGATAAACATTGCCAAAGTCAGGATTGAAAATTATATAATGAAAATGAAAACCAGCAATAATACAAAGAATCACTGGGGGCGGGGGGGGGAAGGTGGTTCTCTGAAAAGATTAACACGATTGGCAAGTCTTTAGCCAAATTGGTCAAATAAAAGACAAAAAAAAAGCCACAAATTAATTCAATTAGCAATGAAAAGTAAAGCATTACAACAAACTGAAGAATTTCAGAAATTCGTAAGAATGTATTTTGAAAATGTATACTCCACTAAACTGGAAAAATCTTTAAAAATGGATACATTTCCTTATATACATGATCTAACAAATTAAACCAAAAATTAATAATTTAAATAGATAAATTGCAAACTATCAGAGATGCCTACTCTTAAAACTTGATAATAAGACCCAATTGATGAAGAAATTGCATCGCATACTCATGTTACTGAACAAAGAGAAACCAAGCTGTTACTTACCTGGAAGCTTCATCCTACTGGCTAAACTTAATAATTCTAGACAGTGCTATGAAAACTACCAGAAGGAAAAAATCAATCATCAATTTCACCTAGCTGTGAACAATGGCTGGCTTGATGAGATATGCCCACAGCTGGAGTAGTGACACAAATAGTAAACAACAGCTTTCCAACTAAATCTAAGGCTCATTCCCTGAGATGGGACCCATACCTGGCACTACCAAAAGGACCAAGAACCTATGACTAGATATGTCAGAGGCCCTAAGGGAGAACCAAACATTATTATTCTGCTAAATAAACATAGTGTTAAAATGACAGCTAATGACTTATTGCTATTCCCATTTATATGAGCAGCTATTAACCTTATCACAGTAGTTGGCAATTAAGACACAAACCCTTAACTGACCAACATACAGAGAATAAAAAGCTATAAGGTGTCCAGCCTTAAATCAGATAAATAAATCACATCCCTCTACCCAAGATTCAGAGAAGAAGTTATATAAAGATGGAAAGGGTCAGAATTGGTGGATAACATGGAAAAAATGTTCTCCAGACATAACAGGTCAGTTGTACATATGAACTCAAAGCATTTATCAGAGCATGTGTAATGCCTATGAAAGCTCCAGCCAGACAAACCAATCATAGGGTGAGAGAATGTTGGTGTGAAATCCCAGCACTAGCTGATGAGCTATTGTCATTTGATCATTTCTGAGAGGAAGTGTTTAATAATGGGACTCTTGATATGTTATAGATCACATGCCTAGACAGGTCTTAGTACCACGACTAGTTGGGAAACACAAACTAGACTCAACAAAGAAAGAAAATGAAGAAATTAGCAAGTTAATTGAGATGGAGTAGTTGAAGAGAATATTTTATTTATTTACATTTCAGTCAGATGTCATCTCCTTCCCCCCATTTCCTCCATTTCCTCTCCCTATTCCCTCTCCTTTTTTTTTGTTTTTATACCATTTTAGTTACATGCAAGCATTAAGGTCAGTTCTAGGTTGAGGAAATAGCAATACAATAGATGCAAATAGTCAAGGAACAAGCAAGGCAATAAATAAAGTTTCGTGAACACTTCCGTGATTACTGCTTCTAAGGGCTTATCAGGATGACCAAAATATCTGAGCCTACTGCTCTGTCCTAGCCCAAAGTCATTTTTATGTCTGAAGCCTACTTTCTTTCTCTAGCCTAAGATTTAGATTCCTGCCTGAAATTACTTCTTTGTTCTAGCCTAATGTCAGAATCTTGCCTGACGCCTACTTCCTTGTCCTTGGCCAATGTCATATTCCTGCCAAGCAGCTCATTTCCTTGTACCTGGCCCATGTCAGAGAGAATAATAAATATCTTGAAATTATTGTAGTGGTTTAAATAAGAATACCCTCATTAGATTCCTGTGTTTGAATGCTTGGCCCACAGGCAGTGACACTATTAGGAGGTATGGCCTTGTTGGAGGAAGTATGGTCTTGTTGGAGGAAGTGTGTCAATATAGAGCAGGATTTGAGGTTATATATGCTCAAGCCACAGTGTGACTAGTATTCTTCTGTTGCTTGTGGATCATGGTGTAGAACTCTCAGCTTCTTCTCCAGCACCAAGTTTGCCTGGATGCTGCCATGATTCTCACCATGATGATAATGGACTAAACCTCTGAAACTTTAAGCCAGCCTCAGTTAAATGTTTTCTTTTGTGAGAATTGCCTTGGTCTTGGTGTCTCTTTACAGCAATAAATTCCTAACTAAGACAAACATTGTATTAAATTCTCAAATAATTAATAAAAATGTT
This sequence comes from Rhabdomys pumilio, assembly GCA_030674055.1. Taxonomy (NCBI): domain Eukaryota; kingdom Metazoa; phylum Chordata; class Mammalia; order Rodentia; family Muridae; genus Rhabdomys; species Rhabdomys pumilio. The sequence goes on from JANHMN010000016.1 coordinate 22,428,255, forward strand.
TAAAAGAAAGCGTAGGAGTGGGCACCGAATGATTAGTCAAGAATTTTCATTTTATTCCTTGACAAATTCCATTTAAAACAATAAAAATACAAAACTAAGTTGTTTCTCCAAATACTAATACATAAGAATCATGATGCTTCCTTGCCCTATTCATTTTATCCTTCATATCTTAGCACAGAGAAATATGTTGAAACTCAACTTTTAAATGAGGTAATATTACAGCAGTTTCTTCTCTAAGGAAGAGACACCCTGCACACCATGCTCATCTGTATTTAATTTCATAGCTTTGGTTTGTGGCTTACCCTTGTCCAGAAAAATCAGAATCATTATCTCCCTGTCTCTTGCTTGGGGTTGCAGAAGGAAGATTTGACTTCTTCCCAGTTCCCCCATGTCTTTGGAAAAAACAGTGGAACCACAGCAACCTCTCTCAGGTTGATGCTTGATGGTGTAATTTTTCTTACTAATTTCCACGACTCCTTATGCTCTTTTGTGTTTAGGGATGAAATACTGAAATACACCCAACAGATATTTTACACTTTCTCAGCAGAACATAGTTTAATATATACATGCACTAACTTTCCTGACATAAATTACAGGATGTCTGGAGTTATTACAGATATGCTTAAATGTCACTGCTTCATCAAGGTGATGTCTTATGAAGTGTTTCTAGATGAGTTTTTATCCATAAAAGAATGTTTTGGGTTTTTTTTTTTATTGGAACATAATATTTTCTCATAACATTTTAAAACTCTAAACACCTATAATATGGTAAAGATTTTCAACATCTACTTAAAGCTGTCTTATGCTTATTATTAATATGTGTTATAGATATAAGTTGGATCCATTCATAAACATCTTTTTTTAAACAGTGATGACCTTTTTGATAAAGTCTTGGTTTTATGAATATAAGCACAGTATACTGGGCATATACCCCTCCAGCAACTTAAAGTGACTTGTTTTAAAAGGAGATTGGCTTGTGATGATTTAGTATATTTCAGAGATGTTGAACGACTTAGCACAGCCTCTAACCCTGCAGCTGTTTCTAGCCAGAACGAAAACAGCTTCAATAATTGCTTATTCTGAGTTCTTTATTTTTAGCTCACAAATACACCCCCCTTCCTTTTATTTGAAACTATTATCTAATGTTCTGAAAAAATAGCAAGAATGTATGCTTGTATATTTAGAAAGGGAACTGTTTTCTATTTTATGCATGTTTTATTAAAAGGCATCGAACTTTCTGGGTTAGAGTTGAGTTGAGAGGGTTGGTTTATTGAGATATACCTAATGAACAAATATTTTTGAGCTAAGCAGTCTCTCTTTGTTTGCTCCATATTAAGAGAATCTCAACATTTGAGAAAACTGACACTTGATTGCTTTACCCCATAATAAGAAATGACTATCCCTTTTGTTTAGATTTTCCTAGCAGGACAAGATACAGTCAGGTACACCTGGAGGCAGCACTGCCAAGACTTTCAACATAAATGAGGACATAGACAGTTTCTTGATTTAGAGCTAAGAAATAATTTGCACTAGAACAGAGTAGAAATGTAAGGCATGACTCAGTAGTTACCTTTCTGTCTATGGGGGTAGTTCTTTGAAGCCTTATATGAGTCGAGTTTACAAAAATGTGACAGGTACAAATGTCAGACCATTTTGAAGAAAATGTCTGGTAAATTGTACAAGGTTGCACAGCATTGTTTCTATTACATAACCTGCTAAACAGTTAACTACTGTAGAAGACAGGTTTCACGTCGAAACTTTAGGATCCTTTGGTTAAAAAATAATATTTGATTATCATGTCTAGCTCACAGTTTTATTACTAACAAAGGAATTTTCAAAATTGTTAAATAAATGGCTTGAAATCTGTTATCTGATGAGTGATCTATCTTGACCTTAAATTAAGAGCTATAAACATCTATGTAAGCATTCATGTAGAATATCCAAACTTCTCTAATAATAAGTTACTTCTTTGAATTTAAGAGAAACCCTTAGTGATTCTAATATTTCATCCATAAAAAATTCCACTTCCTCTCCCCACTTTCTTTGCATCTCTGGATATGCTTCTGTGTCCACATAAACACATACAGACACACATACACAGATACACACACACAAACACACAGACACACACAGATATGCACAAACACACACAGACACAGATATACACAGACATACACAGGCACACACACACACACACAGAGACACACTCACACACACACACACACACACACACACACAGAAACACACACTCTTTTTTGTGAATCTTTATTGAATATTGTGTTTACGTTTCAGATGCCATCCTCTTTCCCCATTTACTCTCCCTAGAAAACCCCTATCCCACCCCCACTTCTCCTTTTTGCTTTTATACTATTTTTTTTAATGTTAATCAAAGGCTTTATAAGTTTGGTAATGCTCAATATCAATCAGAAGTGTAACCCAATACACAACCTAGATATATCAACTATCTTTGACTGGCGGGGACATGCAAATATCCACCTCAGTGTCCCCACCCCTTGTCACCTAGCTCCTCCTCTCCTTCTCCTCCTCTCCTTCTCCTCCTCTCCTTACTCCTTATCTTCCTCTCCTTACTCCTCCCACCTTAGGTCCTCCTACATATCACCCTTCCTGTTAAAACAAAACTTTTTTCTTAGAATACAATTAAAGCATAACTATATCAACTTGTATTAGTAAGGTACAAGATAGACCTAATATCCAGTCCATCATTTTGTTGACTAAACAGAACCTCTGTCATCCCTCCTAACTAAAAATCTTAATTCTGAACCTGGCTTTTTTTCTTGGCTTTAGAATGAATGTCAGCTGAAAACCATCCTCTCAAACCTCTTCTCTCAAAGTAAATAGCCGGGATTGGCTATGAGACTGTAGGTCTTCAAACCCGTCAGAAATCCAGAATGACTGAGTTAACTGAAATTATGGGAAGCACCAAGCATAGCTTCTAAAACTTAGCCAAATTATACAGACCACTAAGCACCTGGACAGTTCCTATACTACAAAACATTGGAGCATTCAATCTTCAGCCTTCTGGCCCAGGATCATCTGACAGACCAACTGATGCAGAGTTATTAAAAGCTGATTACTCTGTCTTGGCAGATATAATCAGTCGACTATTCTGCAAGTGTGTCCTTTTCTGGACAGTGATCTGTCTGTAGATGAAAAGAGGCAATTCTTGTCTAGTGACTGTCTCACCACAAGTGGAGTAACTCCAAAGATGCTCAATTTCTTCTTAGAATCCAAGACAGGAAGCTGTCAGGAGCAAACAGGTCTCTAATCAAAATGGACATTACTACAGAAATGTTTGTAAAGTCAATTCTGTGGACTTCTGACATTTTGAAAACCAACAATCCATGTAAGGCAATCTGCACTATTGTTTGTTAACTCCTCTCAGCTAAATAAAATATAGAAAACACCCTAACAATAAACTCAGAGCCGTGAATTTGCTATAGTCCTTTAATTCACAGGCTAACCATCTCAAATCAGTTTAAGAACTTAAAGAAGGACTGGGTCTAAGCCTTGTATTCCTAAATGTGTTATACAGGCACAATGCCTATGAGAGTAACAATATTAATCTCACTTTATATCAATAAAGAGCTCATACCAATGAAAACCTTAAATTTGAAATCAAAGTAAATTTTGTACAATTTAAGAAATTATCACTTCATCTTAATAACAATTATACATATTTCTATGAATAGGTTATGGCTATGCAATAAATCCTAGCTAATCCTCCCTGTTCCAACAAAACCACTACTTTTCCCTAGAAAGACAGCCCAATATTTACCACCTCAGTCCCCAAGCCCAGGGAATAGGATCGCCGACTCTTCATTAACTTCTTCAGGCTGATTATGGGTGTAGAAATATTAGAAGAGGGACTGGGGGAGGAGTACATTGATAAGCCTCATTTGTGTCTTCACTGTATCCAGCTGGAATTCTAGGACATCAGAGGTTTAAGCAGGTCTGCTCAGCTCACTTGATGAGCAGATACACCGAGGCTGTGTAATCTGCAATTCACAATTCTCAAAACAAATTTTAGTATCAAGATAGTTTTGTGTTTGAATTCTGGAATCTAGTCTTCTGGCGGCCTGCCTCTGTCATGTCTAATCCATATAAGTCTGGGAGTTTCTATGAGGGTGTACTCCCACCATCCTCCCATTTTAACCTCCCTGCTCTCAAATTCCCCAACACTAGGGAATCCAAACTTTCAGGCACCAAGGCCCTCTACTTCCACTGATGCCTAACCCCTTAACCCATCCCCCCCTCCAATTACTGTGAGGGTGTGCTTCTACCATCCTCTCATTCCAGCCTCCCTGCTTTTGCAATTCCCCAACACTAGGGAATCCAAACTTTCAGGTACCAAGGCTGTCCACTTCCAATGATGCCTGGCAAGGTCACCCTCAACTACCTATACAGGTAGAGCCATGAGTTCCTCCCTTTGTGTTCACACGCTGGAGATTTTAGAATGGCTACTCCAGCTTATTGCTTAGAGCCATTTGCTTGAATAATTGTTTTCCAGCCTTTTACTCTAAGGTAGATTCTGTCTTTCTCACTGAGGCGGGTTTACTTTATGCAGCAAAATGCTGGGCCTTGTTTATGTATCCAGTCCATTAGCCTATGTCTTTTAATTGGGGAACTGAGTCCATTGATGTTAAGACATGTTAAGGAACAGTGATTGTTGCTTCTTGTTATTTTTGTTATTAGATGTGAAATTATCTTTGTGTGGCTATCTTCTTTTAGATTTGTTGGAAGAGGATTACTTTTTTGCTCTTTCTAGGGTATAATTTCCCTTCTTGTATTGAAGCTTTCCTGCTATTATCCTTTATAATGCTGAGTTTGTGGAAAGATATTGTATAAATTTGGTTTTGTCATGGAATATCTTGGTTTCTCCATCTATGGTAATTGAGAGTTTTGTTGGGTATAGTAGCCTGGGCTGGTATTTGTGTTCTCTTAGGGTCTGTATGACATCTGTCCAGCATCTTCTAGCTTTTATAGTATCTGGTGAGAAGTCTGGTATAATTCTGATAGGTCTGCCTTTATATGTTACTTGGCCTTTTTCTCTTACTGCGTTTAATATTTTTTCTTTGTTTTGTGCACTTGGTGTTTTGATTATTATGTGACGAGAGGTATTTCTTTTCTGGTCTAGTCTATTTGGTGTTCTATAGGCTTCTTTTATGTTTATGGGCATCTCATTCTTTAGATTAGGGAAATTATCTTCTATAATTTTGTTGAAGATATTTATTGGCCCTTTATGTTGAGAATCTTCACTCTCATCTATACCTATTATCCTTAGGTTTGGTCTTCTCATTGTGTCCTGGATTTCCTGGATATTTTGTGTTAAGAACTTTTTGCATTTTGTGTTTTCTTTGACAGTTGTGTCAATATTTTCTGTGGTATCTTCTGCACCTGAAATTCTCTCTTCTATTTCTTGTACTCTGTTGGTAATGCTTGTGTCTATGACTCCTGATTTCTTTCCTAGGTTTTCTATCTCCAGGGTAGTCTCCCTTTGTGATTTCTTGATTGTTTCTCCTTCCATTTTTATGTCCTGAATGGTTTTGTTCAATTCCTTCACCTGTTTGGTTGTGTTCTCTTGTAATTCCTTAATGAACTTTTGTATTTCCACTTTAAGGGCTTCTACCTGTCTACCTGTGTTCTCAAATTCTTTGAGAGTGTTATTTATATCCTTCTTAAAGTCCTCTATCATCATCATTAGAAGTGATTTTAAATCTGAATCTTGCTTTTCTAGTACTATAGGAAATTCAGGACTTTCTTGTGTGGGAGAAAGGTTCTAATGATGCCAAGTACCCTGGGTTGCTGATGCTTATGTTCTTGTGTTTACCTTTTGCCATCTGGATCTCCTTAGTGCTACTTGCCCTGTCTCTGACTGGAGCCTGTCCTTCCTATTATCTTGGTTTTATCAAAACTGTGTTGGATGGGTGTTTCTACTGGGGTAAAAGCTGAGGCCCAAAATCTGCTCAGGCCAGGAGTGACTTCCTGGGTTTTAGTGGGTTCAGGTTACTCCCTGTTTAGGGCAGGAGTTGCTGTCTGCTTACCTAAGATAATGCCAGGGTTAGAGCACCTGGGAGCCCTGCTTCCTCTGAATTCTTAGAGATTGGGGGCAGAGCTGCACCCGGGATCTGCTCAGTGCTCAGGCCCAGACAGGAAAGAATCAGTGCTCTGGGCCAGGAATGACTTCCTGGGTCCTTGTGGGTCCCAGTTACTTTCTGTTTGGGGCAGGCATTGCTAGGCACACACACTCTTTATTGTCAAGTTTGATTCATGTATCTAGGGCTTGAGTCAAGAAGCAAACTAAAAGCAGGATGAGAATTTAGCACACTACAGTACTTTGGAAGTTTCTAGATAGAACAAAGAAAAGTTAGCTTCTAATTAATGTTTTAGGTAATTGGCACATATTAGAAAAGTGCTAAGTGCTTTAATTAGTTTCACATTCACAGTAACCTTCTTGAGAGTTACAAACATGCAACTTTACAAATAACTGGACGCTGAGACTGAAACTTGAAGTGTTTGTAGATATAGCACACCGTGATGCTTTGAAAGGTTCAAGGGTAAACAAAGAAAAGATGCCTGTGAATTAATGTTTATCATTTATTTCCACATGTTAGAAAAAATGTAAACATAGGGCAGGAAAAAACAAGTATGGCTTTTACCCTGCTGTCTGTGCAGAAGTCCACATTCCTTTATGGACTAGTTATTTTCTCTTCTTTGTTTCATAAAATTAGTGATACATAACAAAATGTACATTTGAGTTGTTGACTTATGCAAGGAAGAATATCATTCTTTCTTTCATAATAATCATAAAATTTTAAGAAGAGTGTTATTGAAAATATAATACGAATTAACTCTGGAATCATGATCTTCTTGAAGAATAAAACATTTTCAGTCATACCTTAAATACATAATGATATTAATATTTAAAATATATACATGTTTAACATGCTTAAACTGTTTATTTAAGGAGGGCCCAAGCACCATCCTATCCTATACTTAGCAATATATATATTTGGGTCACCTAATTACCTATTTAAATCCAAAATTTCAGTCTGGTATTCTAATGTATCATGTTAAATATATCTAGATACATAATGACAAATGGGAGAGATTTATTTCATAGTGCATATTAATACCAGTTTTAGGATCTAACATGGATGAATCTCCAGCTAGCTTTTAAATAATGACCCAAGTTTTCCTCTAATATTCCAAATGATGCCATATTGTTAAATATCACACAGAAGAGCATCCTGGCAAAACCATGGGCTATCTCTCACACTTGTCTTTCACAGCAGTGTCCATTGTGTTTGAATTCTGTCACATGATTGGTTAAATTAGTAGGCATCAAATTTTTAATTTATTTTTTACATCTCAAACACTGTCCCCCATCACAGTACTCCCTCACATAGTTCGTCCCCCTCCTTCCTCCCCTTCTCCTTTCCCCCACCCTGAGGTATCAAGTCTCTTCAGAATTAGGCACACATACTTTCCCACTGAGGACAGACAAATCAGTCCTATTGGGGAACAAATACTACAGACAGGCTACAGCTTTAGAAAGAGTCTCCTCTCTAGTGTTTGGGAACTCCCATGGAGACTAAATTTTACATCTGCTACATATGTCCCAGGATATAGCTCATTCTCTGAGATCTCCCAGGGATCCTGGTTAGTTGACTCTGTTTGATAGAATTCCAATACCCTTTAAGGCCTTCAATCCTTCTTCAAACTATTTTATAAGAGTCCCTGACCTCTATCCAATGTTTGGTCATGGGTATCTATCTGCATCTGTTTCAGTCAGTTGCTGGGTAGAGCCTTTCAGAGGATAATTGTGCTAGGCTGCTGTCTGTAAGTATAAAAGAGTATCATTGATAGTGTCAGGGATTGGTGCTTGTATATGGGATGGGTCTCAAGTCATGCCAGTTTTTGGTTGGCCGTTCCTTCAGTCTCAGCTCCATCTTTGTTCCTACATTTCTTTTAGACTGGAAAAATTTTGGGTCAAAAGTTTGGTGAGAGGTTTGGTATCATTTTTCTTCCACTGAGGTTCCTGCCTGGTTACAGGAGGTGGCCTCCTTAGGTTCCATGTACCCACTGTTAGGCATCTCAGTTAAGGGCACCCACATTGACTCCTGGGACTCCTAGATCTCTGGGACATCCTAGAGACTCCTCCCACCCAATCCTCAGCATCTCCATATTTCCATTCCTTCCACTGGCCCTCTGGGTCTCCTGTCTCTCCAAACACCTGATCCTCCATCCACTCCCCATCCAGTTCCCTGCCTTAGTCTGCCTACTGTGACTATTTTGTTCCTACTTCTAAGTGAAATTCAAGCATCCTCTCTTGAGCCTTCCTTCTTGATTAACTTTTTTATGTCTTTGAGGTATATCATGGGTATTCTGTACTTTACAGATAATATCAGTGAATACATACCAGGCATTTCATTTTGGGTCTGGGTCACCTCATTCAGAATGGTATTTTCTAGTTCTATTCATTGAGTGCAAAATTCATAACGTCCTTTGCTTTAATAGCTGAATACTATTCCATTATGTAAATCAACCACATTTTCTGTATCCATTCTTTGGTTAAGGGACATCTGGGTTGCTTCCAGTTTCTGGCTGTTATGAATAAAGTTGCTATGAATACAGTGGAACACCTGTCCTTGTGGTATGGTGGGACGTCTTTTGAGTATATGCCCAGGAGAGGTATAACTGGGTCTTCAGGTAGAACTATTTCCAGTTTTCTGAAAAACCAGAAAGCATATTTTTTAACATAGTCTAAAAGCCATTTATATTTTATTATGGTAATTTAAATTGTAAGATATGGATAAAAAAATTTCATAATTAGATAAAGTATCTTAATCTATAAAAACTTTGAAATATTATCAGAAAAGTGGAATATGATGTATTTATCAAAATATATTGATTTAGGAACACAGTTCATACAATCAATTATCTTAGAAATAGTAAGAATCTTTACACTCCATGTGACTAATGTACATATGAACTCACAGAGTCTGTGGGAACATGCATAGGGCTTGCACAGGCTCAAGTCGGATGGACTTTCAGAGCTGAATGAGAGAAGTAGACATGATCTCCCATACCTAAACAAGCAACTATCTCCAACTGATAACTGCTCATAAGAGTCACAAGGGAAAACTTCATTTTTTCCACTGGAGTCTCACTGGATATCCAAACCACACTCAAGAAACACTTCATGGCTACAAGTCCATAGCCAACATGAAATGAACTCAATGGTGTTTTGTAGATTTATTTATTAATCTCATGATTCTTTGGGATTTTTTTCCCTCAATTGTCATTTGATTGTATATTATGGGTTCCAAATTTGTGTTTGTTTGTTTGTTTGTTTGTTTAATGGGTTTTGGAGTGTGTGTGTGTGTGTGTGTGTGTGTGTGTGTGTGTGTGTTTTCTTAAGTACTTTAGTTTTTTAAAAAATCTGGTTTGTCCATATGGAGCTTAGGAAGAAGGAAGACCAGGGTGTGGATGCTTCATTCCTGCATTGAGGGGGAAACAGGATGATTGAGGGAGGTGGATGCAGGGGGGACCTGGGATGAAGAAAGGAAGGGGAGAAAAAAGGGGGCAATATCAGGTACTGGAGGAAAGAGGAGAGAGGTACAGAGGGTCTGGATATCAAATAAAAATATGTAGCAGGTTGGGGATGAGAAACTGGGGATACCCACTGGAGGGTCTCAAATGTCAGAGAAACAAGATGCTCCCAGGACCCAACAAGGATGATTTTAGCACAGAAGGGGAGATAGAACCTGTAGAGACTACCTCCAGTAGTTAGACACAGCCCCTGGTAATGGGATGGGGCCACACACCCATCTCAAAGTTTTTAACCCAGAAATGTTCCTTTTCAAAGGAAGAATAGGGACAAAAAATGGAGCAGAGACTGAAGGATGGGCCATTCAAGGACTCCCCTACCTGGGGATTCATCTTGTCTGCAGACACCAAAACAGACACTGTTGCCATTGTCAAGAGGCACATGCTGACAGAAACTGCTCCTTGGGACTGCTCCTTGGGAGGTTCAGCCAGCAACTGATCAATACAGATATGGATGCTTGGAGCCAAACATCAGACTGACCTTAGGGACCCTGGTGTGGGAGCTGGCAAAAAAACTAAAGGAGCTGAGGGGAATTGCAACCCCATAGGAAGAACATCACCTGGCTGGACCACCAGTGTTCCCAGGGACTAGACCACGAACTAAAGAAGTTACAGGGAGGGATCCATGGCTCCAGAGACATAGTTAGCAGAGAATGGCCTTGTCTGACATCAATGGAAGGAAGTCCCTTGGTCCTGTGGAGGTCTGATGCTTTACCATACGAAGGATGCTGGAGGGTTTGGGCAGGAGAGGATGGGTGAGTGGGGAAGCACCCTCATAGAGGCAAAGGGGAGAGAAAAGAGTGATGTTGTGGGGTGGGGGGCTTGTGGAGTGGTAACCAGGAAGTGGGATATCATTTGAGATGTAAACGAATAGAATGATCAACAACAACAATAATGATAATAAATGATTTTTTTTAAAAAAATCTCGTTTGCATAGGGGTGGTTCTGATGCTAAGGTCCTGTTCTCCTATTGTTTCTTGATCTGTCAACAAAGATGCTATGGGCAAATTGCTGGGCGAAAGGGATAGGCAGGACTTTCCCGGTCCCTGGAGGCAAGCAGACAAATGTAAGGAGAGGAGAGTTTACCATGCTTCCATGCTTCTGAGAGAGAAAAAGTTAAGCAGCCATGTGAGATCTCAAACAGAGTGTCCTACAGCTGCTCCTACAGCAGGCCATCAGGAGTATTTAGCTGGAACTAGTTGTAAATGAACAACTAAAGGTGAGGGCAGATGAGGAGGTACTGAGCTAAGAATATTGATAAGGCACACTTTTCCAGGCTGGAGATAAGCAGTGCCCACATTGTGTCAAAAGTATAGTTAAAATTGAACATTTGTGTGTGTCTGTGTCTTTTATCTGTGGATTCAAGGGAATCTGGGTGGAGGCTGGTAGCGTCCATTCCCAGAGTTTAGGGAGTGTAGCAAAAGCTACACCCAATAGGTTTGTTTGTTTGCTTGTTGTTTGGCCTGTTTTTTAAAGAGAGAGAGAGAGAAAAGGCATGGAGTTGGATGGGTAGGGATGTGGGGGGACTCTGGAAGAAGGTGGGAGAAAGGACCCACATTCAAAATATTTTTTATGACTTTTCAATTAAAAAATAATAAAAATATCAATTTTCTGGTTCACAGTTTTCAATTTGTAAAATAATTGTACATACAGTCTTATTATAGTTAAGATACTAGTCTTTTGAGTTGTTGAATGCATTTTAATTCACACTTTTTGAATTAATGATTTTATTTACATAAAAATTTACATATTTACAATACCTTTTGAGTGTTTTCAAACGAACTAGCAATATTTTCATTAGTATTAACTAGATAAATAATTTTATTTCCATCTACTAAAATTCTTATAATAATATTTCATTAGTTACCGTGTAACCAAGTTTAAAATATACTATATAATACTAATTGGATTTGCCAGCATTTGAGTGTTCAAGAACAACATATACTAGCTTATAATAGAAACTTAAAACTACAGTCCTGAAATTTAGAAAGCTATAAATTATGAATACCAAATACTTAAAATAAAACTACCTAATATTTCTAGAGCATCTTATTGCCCCTATAACAAAAGATAGAATCTAGAAAATATTGTGGAAAAATGTAAGAGTTTTAGGAAAGAATGTTATACAAAAAAGAAAAAGTTGTTGATCTTAAAGCCTATGGCATTTCAGGTGATTACTTTGTATTATTTCTCATAATTCAGAAGTATGATTTTATAACTAAAAACTAATGATTTATGCACAATTCATCCTTAATTACAAAATATTTAGCCTCAATTATTAATTGGATATACCAAATAGCCTATGTTAAAGTGGCCAATCAATTTTTAAGGAATACAATAAGCAATATAAAATCAGCAATTTTCCTGATCTACTGTTTATCATAGAGACTATATTATTAGCTTTCAGCTTCTATCTCAGAGCTTCCCAGTTGACCTAGAGTTTTGACTCTTTTAAAATTTACTTATAAAGGGAAGAAGAAACTTCCTATGAACATTCTCTGAGTTTATAGCATTACAAGTTTGATTTCAATAGACAAGATGAACATAGGAAAGTTTAAAAACTCCATACCTGCCTGTATTTCCATAAAAATACTTTTATTAAAATGACAATACTTAACTGTTGCTTTGATTTTTCAAAGACCTACTTTTAATATGGGTTCTTAAATGCTTTAACCTCCTTTCTATCCTAACATCCACCAGAGGTAGTGGAAAAGAAAGGTTATTAGGACACGGGGGAACTGAACCAATTTAGAAATTGTTCTTTGGAGTAAATCCAATCCACATTGTCAGGAAAACAGCTGTTCAGCTCACAGGATTCAGCCGCAGTAACTGGATCCACTCACAAATACTTCATGAATATACCACCAGTTTAGCTTAGCAGTGTCAGTACAGAAAAAAACAAATAAGCAGTGGTGGTACAACCCAGCAGAAACAGCCAGGCATCCGCCGAATAGGCATGAGTCAGCAGGAGCAGCTAAGACCAACAGTGATGCCAGGAGAAGTTCTCTGCCGTGTCTGTGTCAAGTACATAAAAATCAGTGAAGATTTGAGACCAACAATGTGCTGCAAAGCTAGCTATAAAACTCCCATCACTGTCATTGAGTCCTATTTATACTTTCTTCAAACATCACATGTCCTCCATGGGTCTTGCCTCATCATAGTATCTTGCCCTAGCATCATGAGTCTGTCTTAGCAAAATTCCCACTTGAATCTATCTCAGCTGACATCACTCTGACAATTGACCGAAGTCCGCAGAAGCAGCAAGAAGCCACAGACCACCACCATGAGTTTTTACGTGTTTCTCTTTATGGAGTCACAACAAATGGAGCTCAGCTACACAACGTAAGGTGAACCAATATATGCACATTGCTAGGAAAGAATCCTGTATCAAGTGTTCTTTCATGTGCTTGCTTTAGCAAAACATCTTTTCACCCGTGTAGAATTCAGGAAAACACTCCTTCACATATTTGCCCCAGTAAAACTTCATGCATCACAACTGACTTTCCAAAGAAACCATAAGTTTCCACTTCATTTAACGATTCAAAAAAAAAAAAAGTTTATTTTCTTATAAACCAGAACTTTATACTGTGAAAAGATATGGTAATGATGAGATCAACAACAACAACAAAAAAAATTAGATAAAACATAGAAAAATATTCTAACTTTATTTGAATTTACTAGGAAATATTTTAATCTTTGAAATTAAAGATGACCCATAGTTGCACAAAAATATGTCAGAGTCTAGTGTTCACATATTTGTAGAGGAAAACTGACCTTGGAACCATTCTTTGAGGAAAGACTCAAAGGCCAGGGAGAGAGCTGGGTAAGATTTGTTTTGCTGTGTTTTTATGTTGATTCTTTTTTATTTTTGTTTTTGTTTTTTTCCTAAGCAGATAAATGAATTGTCCATCTCTAGTACTGTTCATACACTGAGGCTTTTTCTTCAGTTGAGCAAATAAACCAAGGCTGAGAAGGAAACTTGAGGCATTTGTAGAAAATCACAAGGCTAGGAGAGCAAGTATTGATTTCATCCTGCTATCTGCATAATCAGGTATTGTTTTTATCTCATTGTTCTACAAATTCAGGCCGTTCACAGTACTTAGTATGGTGATGCATAATTTTGCTAGTAGTAAATGAGAGGCCTTTGCCAAGACTTTGTTTATGAGGTCATAAAAACCATTCTGACACTTTAGTGCCTTCCTCCATACACATCACTCCTCTGGAATATAGTATTTGTCTTCCATAGCTCTGTGTTTATCTTCCTCAGATGAGTGAAAGTTACAATGCCAAAGAAAGCAAAATTGGTGCTACTGTTGAGGCACAATTCAAGTAGGAGCTTCACCTGCATTTGAAGATAGTAGGATATCTTAGACTTCAAATTCACATGTTATTCGTAGCCTCGAGTGCACTGGTGTTTGGATGTCTTAGTTACATTTTGTTGCAGTAAGAAAGAAAACTGATAGAAGACAAGAGTTCTTTGGATACTCAGAGTTTCAGTTAAAGTTCATGATCATTGGGACAGGTCAAATGGCTGCAGGCAGGCATAATGTTGAATCAATACAGCAATAGCTGAGAGCTTACATCTGATCCACAAGCCTAAGGCAGAGACAGAAAGACAGACAGACAGACAGACAGACAGACAGACAGACAGACAGACATGCATAACAAGAGAAGGAGGGGAGAGGAGGGAGAGGCAGAGAGAGAGGCAGAGAGAGAGGCAGAGGCAGAGGCAGAGGGAGAGGCAGAGAGAGAGGCAGAGGGAGAGGCAGAGAGAGGGAGGGAGGGAGGGAGGGAAGGAAAGAGGAAGAGAGGGGGAGGGAGGGAGAGGGAGAGAGAAAGGCAGAGGGAAAGGGAGAGGGAGAAAGGGAGGGAGGGAGGGAGGACTTTGGAAACCTCAAAGCCCACCCACAATAACACATCCTCCAATTGCCCATCCTTTATTATCCTTCTCAAGCAGTTCTACCAACTGAGGACTAGGAATTTCAATATTTGCCACCACATTGGATGACCTAAAAATGATCCCACAGGGAACCTGGCTATTGTTAAACTACAACTAGAAATGTTCCCTTTGTTGTTAAATCCATAGCTGGACTTCATTAGGAATACCAGCATCAAAATGAATCTATTATTTTCTTTTCCCGTAAACCTATTTCATAAAAAGAGTCAGAAGATCCTCTCATTTCTGTCATCTATCTTACAATTACAGTCAGTCTGGGTGATTTAAAAGCTTCCAGGAGGCACACCCTTAGAAATCCACAACACAGATGCTGAAGCAGAAGAGTCATAAATTTGAGGTAACCCTGTAAAAGAAAATTTATTTTTCAATGAATCCTGAGTTAGTTGAGAAAAGATAGTTCTGGAAGCTGAATCATCTTCCTGTGTTTCTAGGCCTCGACCAAATTATTTAGCAATTAAATTAATTTAAGGATCAATGAGTACTTACATATGGTCAGTCCAAGGAGTTATAGCGTGTGAGTAAAAAGCAAGGACACGCTGGGCACTGGTGGCACACTCCTTTATCCCAGTACTTAGGAGGCAAAGGCAGACAGATTTCTGATTTCGAGGCCAGCCTGGTCTACAGAGTGAGTTCTAGGACAGCCACGACTACACAGAGAAAACCCTGTTTCGGGAAAAAAAAAAAAAAAAAAAAAAGCAAGAGCAAGGACACTGATACTAAGAAATATATTTTTCATTTTGTCATGGATCACACTATCATAAAAGAATCAAAGGCATTATTGTGATATAAGTAGGTCACAATGAAGTTAGATTCTTTAAAGTGCTTATTTATGAAAATGTCTCTGCCCAGTTTCTTCCCTGTCCTGAAAATAAAATCACATTTATAGATTACCAGGATTTTGTCACAAAACAGTATTTCATTAATTTAATTGTCAGCTTAATAAAAAAACAAAGCTTCAAATTTATACAAAAAGACAACAACCTCTTTCCCGACCTTTAATCCACCTGTGCTGAGAAGCCATAAGTCTTCATGTATTTTCTCTATTTTTTTCCAACTACCTTTCTAGGCTGCATGGTGCAATAAGGGAACAGATACCAAGGGAGGAGAGGGAAGGGGAGAGAAGTAGATGTCAATCTCAAGTGAGGCTAGTATTCTCTCAGTGATAGAGAGACAGCCTCTGGGCCATGGGCAGAGAATTTACATGCCAGTTTCTCAAATAGTCACCACTTATGAACTCTGAACTCTTTGCCACAGAATCATTCTTTAACTGACAAGGTCCCAGTATGCCTCTCATACCAAACCCTTGAAAATCATCAACCAACTGTTTTTATGTACATTTTATGCAGTATACATGCAATTATAGCTTAATCTCAATGCAGCATTTGAGCCTTCTGTATTCAAGCAGAGAAATCTCAATCTCTTATCATATGTTGCAAACATTAATCTATGAAACTCCAAAGAACACTATCAGGACCAATAAATAGACACCTGAAACAACTCCAACTTTATTTCGATAAATATTTTTCTCTTTTATAAAATAAACCTTCCTTCTTGGGAAGAGTGTGAAAATAACAATAAGCTGAACCGAAGAAATCATATCCAAAAGTTTCAGCATCTCCATCAAGTCTTTAGTTACTTCTCTATTTTTCCTCAGTAATAAATAAGCTAAGAATTGAAAAGTAGATTAGGGGAGGATGGCCTTGTTGGGCATGGGTGGGAGAGGAGATCCCTGGTCCCATGAAGGCTGAACACCGAGCGGGAAGAAATTCGAGGGTAGAGGGGAGTGGGGGTTAGGTGGGGGCACACCCTTGTAAAGGCAGAAAGGGGGACGGGATAGGAGGTTCCTGGGTGGTGGGGTGAATGGAGTGAGGGAATAAAATCTGAAATGTGTTTTAAATAAATTTTAAAAGTAATCTTCACCATCTTCGTTCTATGTCTATATGATTAATATAGACCTCAGTGCAGAATATACTGCCACAAAGTATCTTTTTGGCTTTCATAGTTGAAACTCTACCACTCAAATATCCTGTTACACTATCTTAGAAAGAGTTATAAGCAGGGCTGGAGATTTCTCAGTGGCTATAGCTCTTGCTGTACAAGCAAAAGGATCACTTTTCTTTCTGTTTTTTTTTTTTATATTTTATAAAATGATTTTTAAAATTTTTCACTCTACATCCTCCACTTCTCCTAATTGACAGATAATTAACTAATTAACCATAAAAACTTAGATTTTTATAAACCGCGCCCCACTTCTTCTAATGTAAGCTTTAATTAGCAAGAGTAAAAGCAAAATTATAAGGGGTCTAACGAGGGAGAATAGCAGAGTAGTTATCTACAGGGATCTATTAGATCAACTCTCAAAACCAATTTTGTTGTGTTTCCCTGTCTCTCTGTCTCTGGTCTAACCTTTCTCTGAGTTTATTTATGAAATCTCTAATCACCCCTGAATGGTCTACATAAAAACAACAACATTTTTCTCTAAGAGCAGTGTATAAACCAATAATAAAAAAAAAAACAGTAAATAGACCAACGTCTATGGCCGTTCTTAATTCATGGAAACAATGAGGGGTCTGTATTAGCTCCGTGGTGCCTGTTTTTATACCTGAAGTCACTCCTAGTCTCAGTATGACAGCCAAGGTCAAGGAGATGGGCTCTTTGTGGAAGCGTCTTAGGCACATCTCTGAACTCATTTTTAAGGGTATCAGCAGGGTGATAATAAACCCGTGGGACCAGCTGTACAAGTATATAATAATCTTTGGCCTCATCTGAGACAGAAGTAGATATATAAATGGTTAATCTTGGACTGTAAGCTCACCATTTATCAATCTTAGGCACTAAGTATCTGTTAGCAAGGATCCTTGGGTTCTATTTTATTGGCTAGGGGGTCTCAAAAACTTTCTATTTCCTTCAAACACATTTCTAAAGTTGTCCTCTGACTTTTACATACATTTTTTGGCACACAGTTGTCTACATACACATATAATCACATATACAATAAAGAGAAATTGCAAAAGGAACAATCTATATAACTCTAGATTTACATTTAGATTTCAATCTTGAAATCACAAGCTGTCATTTAACTTTGGGTGTACACACTCTAAGCCCCACCCTCTAAGGCTGCTTTATCCCTGTGCCTCTAGGGTGGAGATATCTCTGGAGTCAAGGCCTGCTGTTCTTTGGCCTTGTAGAACAGCAGGTGACCTTGAGCTAAACAGCAGGGCGTTGCTCATGTGTCTGGCTGTTCTCCAGTTGGCATTAGGCACAGGCAAACTTCAACGGAGGTCGGATGGTCAACAGCACCAGGAACAGTTTCTTAGTTGCCTGGAAAATCATTTCTCACACAAGAGGGACATTCTGGGTTTGGAATAGGGACAAGGGAAGGGACACCCCCAGTCAACGCCAGCTTCCGAGGGCAATTTAGTTAAGGACCCTAATATCTCTGACAATTTCTGACTTATCTTAGAAACAAAAGGAAGACTGTTATCTGATCTAATTATCTCAGACACTTGAAACCTTGGGAAGATCTCTATTCTAGGCTGTTTTCTCCTAGGTATTTTCTTATTTACTCTAAGTCTCATAAGCCTTTGTTTGCTGGCATATCTTACATTGTCTTATTATTTCTCTAACCCAAAACCTGAGGTCCATTATACGCTTTAAATCTCTTGACTGCTTGGTTGCACTCATATCCCAAGAGTCTATCTGTGCATTTAGCCTAGTAAGTCTTTTGTTTTCTGGGTAGTATAGTTCTCCCTTCTTGTGTGCACCATTGCCTCTCTCTCTAGATAGTAGTTGGCAGGATGGCTAGCAATCTGAGTTCCTTCTTTTACTCTGTGTTTTAAGTGAGGCCGTCTCTTCGGCCCATCACTGGGGCAGGCTCCTGTATCAAGCCACTTGATCTGTCCGGTTATTGTCTCAGGCCACTCAGTCTCCTCCCTTTTGGTGTCCTGGGCAATGAATACTCTCAGTTGCTGGCTTCATCAGGGTTTCCAAGAGATCTAAGCTTCTGATGTGAGCAGTCCTCTCTCTCTTGGTGTATAGCCCTGTGGACACGGGCTGTGGCAAAAGCATACCTGCAGTCCATGCAGATGTTGATTTTCTTGTCGGCCCCAAGTTGCTCTCTGTACCTACGAGCCCAGGGTTGGGGAGTCAGCCCAGATGACATTTGTGTCATAGTAGAGCCAGCTTGTCTCTGACCAGCATGGAGAAAACTGTTCCCGTCTGTAAAGCAGGTTGTCTCGGTTCCCAGCCGGGGTCAGTAGGAAAAGCCTTTCCTCTATCCATGAGTTCTTGTCAGTTAGTTGTAACCCGTCAGGTAGGAAGTGTATCTGGGCCCCCATCCTGGGGAGTAAGTCTTGACCAGACAGAGGGTAGGAACAGTCTAGGATGACCATAAATTAATGAGATACCCAGCCCATCTCTTGGTCCACTATTTTTCGAGTATTCCATGAATATATTTTTGGCCCATCAGCTTGGAGGAGGATCCTGTTGGGCGGGTCCAAGCCCCGTCTATCTCAATAGATGTCTTCACACAGCTAACTGGCTCTTTTACTTGCAATGTGCACACTGGTCTTTTTTGCCGAGTTTCTTATGTTGCTTTGATTGGAATCCCTCTTCTCTGCTTTTTCCTAACTACTATAGCCAAGCTTTTCTGTAAATTCTTTTCCTGCCACCTTTCCTTTTCTTCACCTCTCTTATCTTCTTTTCTTTCTCTTTCTCCGCTCTTTTCCTTTCTCCCTGATATTGTAGAATTTCTCAGCAACTTACACAAGTACCTTTTATCTTCTTTCTTTTCCTTTCTCCACCCGTATCCTTTCTCCCTGATATAGTATCCTCAGCAGCTTACACTAAATTTTTAATGACTTATCTTGTAGTCTCTCTAGCCTCTGAAGCCTTGTCTACACTGACAGAATGTCTCTGTGAGCTAGTCTAGAAAGGCTCTGGGCAACTCATCTGATCCCTGCTTAACGTCATGTGCCTTGGTCAAAATTAGTGGGATCTCATGTAGCTCTCTCAAGACCTGCCAATGGGATCTGGCATGGGCTTTCAGGTGTCCCTCACCTTTTGTCATATGAAGATCTCAGTCACATCAGAAGTAACTCACTGTTGACCATGGCCTGATCAATTGATGGGGTCCCTATGTCTGGGGGAACATTCCTTTTCCAGTATCTTCTCCCGATCTTTTAGTCCTGAAAAGCACTTCTGAAAACCAGAATCTGTGAGGGTCTTGGGAAACAAAGGCTTTTATCTTATTTATTCTTTTGATCACCTGTAAAAGCAGTAAATAGTCTTCTAGAACTCTGTGCAGACTGATGTATTTGTGAGGCTGCATGACTGCTGTTCACTTCACATTAGAGACCACAGCCTAGTTCAGTCTGCAAACAGTACCTTGTCTACAGGTGTAATGTGAGCTCACCTCTAAAGCTTTAAGAAAGAAACCAAATCAGAATGATTAGCCTTATCTACAGCATTTCACAGCAAGGACTGTTAAGATGTTGAAGGCTCACACAGTATTAACATTTCTTTTTGCTCTCTGACTCAGGACAGCCTGTAACTTTTTGTAGAGGGTGACCTGCCTGACCTGCCTGACCTGCCTGACCTGCCTGACCTGCCTGACCTGCCTGACCTGCCTGCAGGCAGTTTTGTTGGTTCGGAGTTTCTAAGCTGAAGTCACATCACATGTCTCAGCGCTACTTATTCACTTTTTCTTTTTTCAAAATCTCAGCACTATTCACTCACTATTTTTTAAATAAAAAATATATAATTATAACTCACAGGTGAATAATCTTGCTGGGGCTGTTTTGTCTAGCTGCCATGGCTCCTCTGCCAAGTTTTTAATCACCTGGGCCATACCTATCTTCATAGGCAGCTGGTGGAAAGCCACTGAGTTGGCATGGGTGGGCCACCCAAACCGCAGTGCCTCTCAACAAAGGACCCGCCCATCTTTCTGCTCTGTAGCAGCACTCTTGCACCAGCGGCTCCATCTCCCTCTCTGCTGGTGGTCATGTTACGTCTTTTTAACTCAGGATGTTTTACACAGTAGTTTCGGTCCAAACAAAAACAAACAAACAAAAAAAGTCAGTCAAAGTCCAAGAACATATAGCACAAACAACACAGACAGCTCATCCCTATCACGGGTGGCACATAAACCAGGTGATAAAGACAGTTCTCTCCCCTGCCATGGGCGCAGAGACCAAGTTACACAATAAGGGCATAGAAAGACTGTCAGATATCCGTCTGCCTCTGCCTCCCAAGTAAGACTCCAATAATCAGACAACGCTGACAGTCTTCACAGATTCAGATTTAACAGATTCAGACGACTTGGCCAGCCTATGCTGGACCAAGTCTAACAGATTTCTAACACGCCAGCAATGAACAACACAAAAATAGACACACTGCCACGAAAGCACAACAAATGAGAGCACAACAACCGCTGCCCTAGGCATCAGTGGCCATTCCTGACCTTTTCTCTCTGCCCCATTGTTAACACACAAAGAGACTAACAAAAGCCCATCTCAATCGCCAGTGCCAGCTGAGAGGGATTCCACATCCTCTCCAGCACCTAGATGGAACCTTCAGATGTCTGGGGGGGGGTCCCTGTCCTCCTCCGGAGATGTCTCTCAGGGCGCAGCAGCTAGTGACCCCACAGCATGTCTGCCGGTCACTTTTTTCTCCTCCTGAGACAGAAACGGTTTACTGCCTCTCACGAGACAGAAACAACTGCCAGTCCAAACCAAAAGTGCACTTTTCAGAAACCAAATAATTCAGACAGATGGGCACACAACAAACTAAACAATTTAGACAAACCAGCGTACGAGAAAACAGACGATTTAGACAAACGGTCACACAGCAACCAGACAGAAAACCACGGGTGAAATCTTACCTCCAAGTGGGTTCTTGGAGATTAGGGTAGTCGCAACTTCCCGGCCAATGCACCAAAATGTAAGACACACCCCACACACACAAAAAAGGGAGGACCTCCCTCTAGCCTCAGGAATTCACGGCCACTCCAATAACTCACAAGACACCTTTCTTTCTTTCTTTCTTTCTTTCTTTCTTTCTTTCTTTCTTTTTTTTGAGTTTGTTTTTAATTTAAGCATTTTTCTTTTTTCTTTTTTTTTCTTTTTTCAAATATATTTTATTTACATTTCCGATGCCATCCCCTTTCCCCATTTCCCCTACCTAGAAAACTCCTACCCCATGCCCCCTTTTCCTTTATGTTTTTATACAATTTTTTAAATTGTTAATCAAAGGCTTTATAACTTTGGTAATGCTCAATCAGAAGTGTAACCCAATACCCAACCTAAATATATAAACTGTCTTTGACTGGTGGAGACACGTGAACATCTGCCTCCATGTCCCCCCTCTCTTTCTCTCTCTCATCACCTTGCTTCTCCTCTCCTTCATCTTCTCCTCTCCTTACTCCATCTCTTCCTCTCGGTGCTCCTTCTCCCTTAGCTCCTCCTACATATCATCCTTCCTGTTAAAATAAAACTTTTCTCTCAAAATACAATTAGAGCATAATTATTTCTATTTGTACCACTGAGGTACAAGATAATCCTAATACCCAGTCCATCATTTTGTCAACTAACCAGAACCTCTGTCATCTCTCCTAACTAAAACACTTAGTTTTGAACCTGGCTTTTTTCTTGGCTTTAGAATGAATGACAGCTGAAAAGCATCCACTCAGATCTTTTCTCTCAAAGTAAATAGCCAGGATTGGCTATTAGACTATAGGTCTTCAACCCCATCAGAAATCCAGAATGACTGAGTTAACTGAAATTATGGGAAGCACAAAGCATAGCTTCTAAAACTTAGCCAATTTATAGAGACCGCTGAACACCTGGACAGCCCCTATACTACTGAACATTGGAGCATCAAATCTTCAGCCTTCTGTCCCAGAATCATCTGACAGACCTTAATGCTGCAGAGTTATTGAGGGCTGATTACTCTGTCTAGGCAGATATAATCAATCAATTATTCTGCAAGTGTGTCCTTTTCTGGACAGTAATTTGTCTGTAGATAGAAAGAGGCAATTCTTGCCTAGTGGCTGTTCCTGCACAACTGGAGTAACTCCAAGGATGCTCAATTTCTTCTTAGAATCCAAGACAGGAAGCTGTCAGGAGCAGACAGGTCTCTAATCAAAATGAGCATTAATATAGAATGTTTGTAACGTCAATTATGTGGACTTTTGACGTTTTGAAAACCAACTATCCATGTAAGGAAACCTGGACTGTTGTCTGTTAACTCCTCTCAGCTATTTCTAAATAAAACATAGAGAACATCCTAACAATAAACTCTAAACCATGAATTTGCTATAGTCCCTTGACTCACAGGCTAACCTTCTCAAATCTGTTAAAAAAGTTAAAGGACTGGGTCTAAGCCTTGTATTCCTAAATGTGTTATACAGGCACAATGCCCATGAAAGTACCAATATTCCTCTCTTTTTTTATATCAATAAGAAGCTTGTGCCAATGAAAATCTTAAATTTGAGATCAAAGTAAATTTTGTACCATTTAAGAAATTATAACTTCATCTTGATACTAATTATGCAGATTTCTATCAATAGGTTATGACTATGCAATAAATCCTAGCTAATCCTCCCTGTTCCAACAAACCCTCTACTTTTCCCTAGAAAGACAACCCAATATTAACCACCTTAGTCCTCAAGTCCAGGGAATAGGGGCGCTGACACTTCATTAACTTCTTCAAACTGATTATGGGCATTGAGATATTAGAAGAGGGGTGGGGGGAAGAGTAAATTGATAAACCTCTAACGCTGTGTCTTCACTGTATCCAGGACAAGACACCATTCTTGAAGCAACAGCAAGAGGTATATTTAGGGGTCAGTCCACTGAGGCCGAGATTAGGGACCTATGCAGGAGCAGAGGAGTGTCAACCAGGATCTCTTTTCAGATCTCCAGCATCCACACAACAGCTGGATGGGCATGGTGAGCCACCTGTAATTCCAGTCTCATTACATAGAGACCATGGATACCCAGAGCAGGCTCACTAATGACATTACCCCTGCCTGTCAGCTCTGGTTGAGACACTGTCTCAAACAATAGGTGGAAGAGTAATCAAGGAAGATTCACGGAATCAGTTTAGGACCTTCACACACGTACAAGCATACACACTAGCACACTCATGTGCATTCACACATGTGTAACCATCCAAATTCACATCTCAAGCAACACACATGTAGACATGGGAAGCATAAAGGACAGAAGAGAGACATGGGAGGATGGAAAACATTAAGAAGTTCACGAATCTTAACCTTGGAAATACCCAAGAAACATATTGTAATAGAATTAACACAGATTATACATTTAAATTTAAGAAAGACTAATTAATAATGACCTAAATTTTAATATAAAATGACTAATAACACTTATTTTTACAAGTCTACACTTTTTTCTTTAAAGATACTTTTGTATTTCAGATATTGTTCAATAGAAGAAATTATAAGTTTAGCCATTTTTACAAATATTGAAATGATTTAAACTACCAAAGATTTGTCTCAGAATACTAAGTATTCAAGATAAGTTTCAATGGAATGAAGACTCTGTCATTGGTATATTTTATTCCCTAATCAAGGCAGGGAAGACCTTCAAGCTGCGAATGGACTTAGGTGTCTGATTGGTGTCCAGATTACATGAAGGTGTTCAATAGGGTCTCTGTGACAAACGAAACAGATAGGAGGGATCAACGCTTATTAAAAAACAGCATTCTGGCTCCTTTCCTCCAAAACCTGAAGTTATCCATTCCTAAGATGGTGAGTTTGCTACTATGAATTTAACATGTTTAAGTTATTCATATACAGTAAATCTTTGCTAATTTATTGAGTGCTTAAAATGTTTATCATTTGGTAGACTATATTTAAAAACTGTTTACTCTGTTATTTGTATAGCTTTTTTGTAATATTATCATTTAAATATTTGTAAAAGTGGCTAAACTCTTAATTCCTTCTAGTTAACAAACAAGTTTACAAGCAAAATTATTGCAGTTGAATAATATTTAAAGTACAACTTAACATATTCAGCAGCAAGAAAAGGACCGGAGACACTCCCAGCCCTCCAAGCCAGCCTGTCTAGGGATGGAGCAAGACATAAGTAATCATGGCAAAATGAGGCACAGAGCTGGAGCTAGTGCCCTGAGTCAAAGGCTTAGCTCTAGCTTTTCACTGGAGACTGCTGCAACCTCTCTCCTGGTCCTGCCCCAGACTCATAGGAGTACAGCTAGTTCAATTCTGGATTCATCTGCACCCCAGTCCTACACAGTCCAAATTCCTGAGTCTATCAGAGGACCTCATAGCCTGTCATAGTCACCCTTAGAACTTGGACCTGCTGTCCTGTGCCAACCTATCCATGGACAAGACTACATATTGTATAAGGCTGTGGGTAAGACTGATGTATTCACTCCTCACCAGGGTTTAACCCTGTGTAAATGTACTTCATGTCCTTCCCAAAACATTTTGGTGACTTGTTGCTTTCCTTTTTCTTTCCTTTTCCCTCATACATTACATACGACAGCAATTTTTTCTCCCTCCACTCCTGCCAGATTCATTACCACCTCCTTTCTCCCTCAGATCCAGTCCTCCTCTGTTTCCTTTCAGAAAAGAGCAGGTCTCTGAGGGATATCAACAAACATGACTTACGCTTAAGAAGTTACAATTAGACTAGACACAACATCTGATATCAAGGCTGGATGAGAAACCCCAGCAGAAGAAAAAAGGTCCCAAGAGCAGACTAAAGAGTCAGAGACAGCCCCTCACAATATTAAGAGTTCTCATAAGAATACTAAGCTACCCAACCACAGCATATATGCAGATGACCTAGTGCAGACCCATGCAGGTCCGTTGATTGTCACTTCAGCCTTTGTGAGCCTCTATAAGTCCTGCCTAGTTAATACCATTGGCTGTGTTCTTGACTCCTTTGGTTCCTACAATCTTTCCTCTCTCTTCCTCTACTGCAGGCTACCTGACTTCTGCCTAATGTTTGGTTGTGAGTCTTTGCTACTGCTCAAATTAGTTGTTGAAGGAAGCCTTTTTGATGAAGATTGGACTAGCCATCACTCTGTCAGTGTAACAGAATATCATTAGGAATCATTTCATTGTTTTTTTTTTTAGTAGTCATGTTTGGTTCTATCTTAGGTCTCTAGAGGTTATCCAGATTCCCGTTTCTGGACATCCAGACAGTGTCAGGTGTGAACCTCAATTTGGAACAGTCATTGGTTGGTCACTCCAACAAGAAATATACCATCATTATTTCAGCATATGCTGCAGTCAGGACAAATTGTAGGTCAAAGGTTTTGTGGCTAGGTTGGTATCACAGGAGTTCTTGCCTGGTTACAGAAGAGAGCTGGTTCAGGCTCCATATCCCCCATTACTAAGAGTCTTTACTATGGTTTCTCTTGTAGATGCCAGGGAGTTCCCATGCAGTAGATTTCCACATTGCTCTGCCAATGCCCAAATTTCAGCCATCCCTCTCAGTACCCTCTACATATACAGAAAGACACACCATTTTATTGGTGTATAAGTCTAGAATATTGTCATTCTGTCTTCTCTCTCTCTCTCTCTCTATCTCTATCTCTCTCTCTTTCCCTCTCTTCTCCCTCTTTCACCTACTTTCTGTTCTATCTTCTTTTTTCTGTCTGTCCTTCTACCTGCCTATTCAGCTTTTTTACTTTCCTGACCATTCATTCTTGATTACTTATAACAATGATGTGCTGAGTAATCCAACCTTATTTCCTTGATAAAAATACTCTCAGTGCTAAGTTACTAAGAGTCACTTGGGACATTTTTCTACCTTTGAAACATTTTTAATAACCTCAGATGGCAAAGGTGAAGCTAATATGAACAAAATAGCATTACAAAAATAGATGCCAAAATCATGGTTTTCTCTGCTTGATAGTAGAGTTCTACTGTCTACTGAGCATAATACTGGGTTTCTTATGTTCCACTACAGGATAATTGGAACTGAGGAACACTCATGCAGTCTAAGTTATGAACATTTTACCTGGGCATATCTTAGTCTGACTAGGTGTCTAACTCACTCGTTACTGTTATAACTCTAAACTCCACCAAATACTGCCAGCTCTCCAATGGCAGCAACATTCCTGCTTCACTTTTTAGCATCACTGATTTAAGTGGTCTGTCTGGCTCTCCAGAAGTATCTGCTTTGGTGCATTATAAATGGTTCCTGGTATCTTTTAAGTGGAAAAGAGATAAAAGTGATTTTTATGGGGTTATGTTTTATTTATCTATATTTCCCAAACTGAAAGCAGTGGCATACATGATAATTTGTTTACTGACATTTTATATTCTATTTTATTTTTCTGCCTAATATATGAAGAAATGCACTTCACAGAGTCTAGGAAATTAGTTTTACATATAAGAGGAAGTGAGACATTTATCATAATGATTAAGGCTATTCATCCAAAATGTAAAAACAGTAGTAAATCTTAGAAAATAAAATACAACATACTGTATTGCACAAGGCTTGGGATGATCTTGGCTACAATCAGTTTAATTACAAAATGTTATTGAATTAAATTATGTAACAATTTCCCTTATGGTAAAAAGTTAATACTGTCCTCAGTTCTCTAATTATAGATAAAAAGCTGTGCAAAACAATTAAAAGAATACACATAATTGGTTTAGGATTAGTCCATCCATAGTATTGCCATGCATGTAGAAGAATTGTAACATAGTTTAAGCAAAGGCATTGAATAGAGGTTACAGGACCATCACTATCTGCTGCATTCTGCTTATGGCTCTGATCATATGTTCTTCTGCAGATTCAAAAAAAAAAAGCTACTTCCTTTCTAGTGACTTCCTTTTATAAGCTATAAATTCTTCTGTGGCTTTGACTTTTCAAATTCCACTTTCATATCTACCCCATCATTTTTTCCTCTCCCTTTTTTTCCTCAAACAAGTCTGAAATAAGTAGCAGAAGAAATGGTCTTCCTCTTGGGGTTTGGGAACATAAAACATTTTGATACAGTGCTTTCCCACCACACACTAAAGTGTAGATTTAAATGCCTAATGGTGTAAGGTAGCATGATCTAAACTTCAAGGACATCCTTGGCTCTATGTGAAGTAGAACACCAACCTGGGATAGGATAAAATCATTCTAGAGGGAAAAACTACACTCTAAAAATGTACATTCTTTGATCATTAGCATACAAAAGATCAGTGGCACTACTTTTGGTCATATGTTCTTTCCATTGGTCAATCATAGTGAAAAGACCTACAAGCAACTAAGAAATGCTGGCAGCAGAAGTTGTCTTCCCTGGGGAAGAGTGTACCAATTGGTTATACAATACCAAGTGGCCATCCCTGAAACTTACACATAAACAACATTATATAGACTGAGATGGTTCTATTTATATAGTTAGGAATATATATGTGTATATGTTCACCAATGTACATAAAACTAAAGAAAATGAAGCCATTAATTTGAAATAGAGCAAGGTAGGTACGTATAGGAGAGGTTGAAGGAAGCAAGGTGAAAAAGAAAATGATGGAATTGTACAATAACCTCAATTTTTAAACAAATTTGCAGAAGTGAAAGATATCTTATAGCAAGTCAATCAGTACCAATTGTGTGTCTGACACTCATCTTCCGAATAACCACCTGGTAGCACACTGGAAAGAGAGAGAGGAATCCTCTGTCTTCTTATTTTGTCAGCTTTTCAAACAAAGTTACCTTCTTTGCCTCCACCTTCTGTTCCCAGACTTAGTGGACCTGATTTGCAGTGAGCAGTAGATGGATCCAGTGCTGCGTCAATTAAAACAGAGACAGAAGAAAAAAATAGAGGAATAAGTTCTTCTGAAGGTGCAATACAATGCATCCCCAAATAACTTTAGGAGTATGTAAACTTTTACCATATTAATTAAGAATCCAAGAAAGCTTGAAAGCAGTTCTTTTAAGATAGTAATTATAGAAACAGTTGGCTAGGGGTGATTAATGAATACCATAAGAAATAAAAAAGAAAAAAGTCCTGTTTGTGAATAAATAAGGAGAAAGACAGAAGTTTCAAATCTTGGCTTCTCCTAATATGGCAACTGTTGAGACTATATATGTGCTAAAGCCTACCTGTCTTGGAATTTTGTTTGTTTTTCTTCAGACAAGGAAAGAAAGGATAGGGGAAGAACATTAGGAGTGTTACCTTGAAATGACTAGAATGTTAATTAATCACCAACAGAACTGATGAGGAGCTAAATAATCAAATAACCTGGAAAAAGCCCCTGAACCTTAGAGGTGCAATAGGGATTTGAGACAGTGCAATGTGGTCTTCTCTCAATCATATTTTTATAGGTTGTAATCAGATAGTGAAGGCCATGTCTGACAATGCTGAAATAGTTGACACAGACCAAAACAAAAAAAAACTACTGCAGCCGCATGAGGGTTAATAAGGATGGTCGCTGAATGTCCGAAGTACTAGTTTTAAAATCTGAAGTTTGCCTTTTTGAAAGATGGGATGCAGTTGTGTGAATAGGTGATATGTGTGTATATTTAAGAATTTATGCCTATGGAAAATAATATCCTACGTGGTTCTTGCAGCCTTCTCCCAACATTTACAAACCTTCTCTCATATTTCAACATATTTTAGACTAATCAATCTCAATTCTAACTATAGAAAAAAAAAACACTGGAATACATTTAAAACTGTGAGTGACTGAGTTCTAGCTCCAGATATTCTGATATGTCTGGATGGGGGCTAGAATGTTGATAAAAGAGTGTTGGATAGTTTCAATGTAATGGGTCAAGAATCATGACCTTAAAGACTCAGAAGTTCAGTCTAAAGAGTAACTAATAGTATTATGTATACTTTTATTCTTTTCATTAATAGTTTTAAATCCCAATTTTACCTAGGAAGTTAATATTTTTACTTCATTTGGACAAAATACACGTATATATTTTATTACATAATCATTTGGAGTATATGTGCACTGGTTGTAAAAAATTGAAGTTTGTCCTTTTGACAACTTGTACATTGTATACATATGTAATGTTTAATATAAAATTTCTTTCTAATATTTTTGCTTTTGGATAGTATAATAATAAAAAACGCAAAAGTGTATCAATATATGGAAATGAAATTTCATAAGGTAACATTGAATTAATAAATGTCAGTTTCTGATAAAATGTACCTATTCATAACAGGTTTTTTGTTTTTTGATAGCTAAAATTAGAAATGATCAACCATCTCGCAACAGGTATATGAGTAAATAAATTGTGTACACAGATGAAGAACAAACCACATGTTGTATGGTCACACACACACACACACACACACACACACACACACACACACACACTTACCGAGTGTGAGGGAAAGCAGATCTGTGGTGCTGGTGGGAGAGGGAATGATAGCAAGTATATGGAAATAGCAAGTATGCACATCATTGTGAGTATGATGAGGATTTCTATGTGTGGTGATGACTATAGCTACATGTCAAAACTTAGGTAAGTTGACCCATATGCAGCTTCTGGGGTACAGGGAACCTCTAGAAAGTCCTAAAGACCTGGAATGTGAGAGGCTTCCAGGACTCAATGAAGTGACCTTAGCTAAAATGCCCAAAAGTGGGGAGATAAAATTTGAAGAGACCACCTCCAGTAGTCATACAAGGCCCCCAACAAACGGATGGGGGTCACCAACTCACCTTCAAAATTTCTGACCTAGAATTGTTCCTGTCTAAAAGAAATGCAGGGACAAAAAAGGAGTAGAAACTGAAGGAAAGGCCATCCAATGTCTGGCCCAACTTGAGATTCATCCCATGAGTAAGCACCAAACCCTGACACTAATACTGATGCCATGTTGTGCTTGCAGACAGAAGCCTAGCCTGGCTGTCTTCTGAGAGGTTTTACCAGCAGCCTCACTTGAGTTCCTGATAACGGGAGTCTCCAAGTTCACTTTTCATTCCGTCACTCTTAGCTTTACATACAACTCTGATCACACTACAGGCTTTCTAGAACCCTTGTTTTAAATCAAATGACAGAGAATCAATATGAAAAGACTAATAAAAATTCTAAAGTCTTTTCCACATAAAATCGTTAAAATATTTGAAGCTTATGTAAAACAAAATCGTATTACCAACTCTTTCAAAACATATACCCAAGAAGTGTAAGTCTCTGTATCTGAAGTATTAAAATATATTTTTTCAAAGTTGGTTTGAATGCAATTTCAAAATTATAGCTTGCTGTAATTAAGTAACACTGAATTGCTGCCTAGTTGCATCAGTATGTCAGAAGTCCTATTGAGAAAGTCTTGTATGGCTGGCACTCACAGATGATGAAGCAATATGTTTTTCAAGATGGGATGAAGCAGCCCAACTGAATGTTATTCCATCATCTACTATATATTTTAACATCTAGCATTTCAGAGTCAGCATGTGAAAAATACTATGACTTTTGATAAGAGTAACCAAAATCCTATTGTGTAATACCAGATGTAAATGGATTGTACTGATGTCATTTTAATTATCTGTTTCTTATTCTGCACACACACAAAAAAGATTGATTTTTACAATAGACCTTCTTAATTTACAGTTAGCTGACTGAGAGCATGCAAATTGAAATAAAACTGCAGCCCTGGGACAGTCTAAAACATGACACAAGAGGTTGCCAAGGTAACCCACCAGGAGGCTGTCTTGGCATCATCAGGAATAAAATGGAAAGAAAACATTATAATGAACAATGGGGAGTGAAGATCTTCTGGGCAGGGTTAGATAATCAAAGTGTTTTAGAAAAAAAAATCCTTAGCTCCGTAACATGGCTTCTAAATAAAAAAGCAACAAAGTATCTTCTTTTCCAAATCAAGAAGAAATTATGACCTACAAGAATGGAAATGTAAGATAATGCTCACATGTTATTGAAGTGAAATGATTTCCTTAAGCCTCTATACTATTTATCATTGTTTACTTTGCAGAAATATGACAGATGTACACACAGTATTCAAATGCAGAAGTGATTCTAAATTTGTAATATTTTACTATTCTAGTAGAGAAGTAGATTTAAAAAAAAATCCAAGATATCACACATCCAAAGAACAATTAAAAGTGCAGATGAGACTCTGGAATCATTTCAGTTTTGCACTAATTTTGCATTATCCCTGACTCTCTTGAGAATTACAAGGCTTGTTCTTGATTTAGAGGTGTTGCCTTCTACTTCACATCAATGCTGTTTCAATTAAACCCACTCAGAGCTTTAGTTGTTTCTTCTGAAGAGCCAATTTTTCTCTAACACAAGGTTGTTCTATAAATAGCCAGAGTCTCCTTGGTCTGTCCTTTGGTTTTTTTTTTTTTTTTCCTTTTGTTTGTCCCCAAAGATTAAAGAAGAAGCCCTGGACCTGGTGAAGGATTGGAATGAAGGCAGATCACTCTCCTGATTTGTGCACGCATTGGAAATTCCATAGCCCTGTGGTTCTCACCAAAGAATTGGGTCATAAAACTCTAATAATAAAATATTCTATTAAGGAAAATATAAACTGAAACATAACTTCATTTTTCCTCATATATGCGCAAGTTTAATTTTAAATTTCACGTAAAGTATATCATTTCTGTCATTCATAACAATGCCCACAGTTAGATAATTAGAATATCTGATTGTATGTGTTGGGTGGCAATAATATAGTTAATTTAATTTCAAGAATGAAAGTTGATTATTTTACAGTGTATTTTAATTAAAAACAAGAATGGGGTGGGGGGATTGCTGAGTGGGTAAAGCACATGTTGACCTTGCATGAGGATCTGAGTTGGGATCCGCAGTAACCACAAACTAGTCAAGCATGGTATTGTGCATCTATAACCCTGTGCCAGGGGATCCTGAGCTCACTGGGCAGCCAGCCTACCCAATCAGTGACCTCTGTGTTCAGTAAGATGTCCTATCTCAGAAAAGTATGGGGCACAGTGACTAAAGACAACACCTAAAGAAAACCTTTTGCCTCTACATGCAGGATCACATATGTGCATGTAGCACTGCCCCAATATATATGCACAGTCATACAGAAATATATGTCATCAGTAAAAAATAATTTCAGGTAACTATAAAATCAAGCTAGAGAACCTACTGAAGAGCTTTTCATGCAAAGGAAGTTTTCCAGTATGAAGTGACCGTAGAGGAGTTACCTAAAGCTGAAAATAGTTTCCATTAAACACCTGATCAGTTTTTTTAAATGAAAATGCAGTGTACGAGTCATGTGTACCATTGCCAGAAAATATAAGCTGCCTAAATTTTACTCTCAAATTTTGATATTACCAGTGTTTTGGTAAGCAGTTCCCAAGGCCATATTCTTAAAATCTTAAATTCACTTCATGCGCCACCTTCTCCACATGGGCATACCCAAGCGTGTCTTTGCAGCATTTCCAAAAGAATACAAAGGAGCCTGAAAGTTGCTGAAATTAGAACCTTGCTAATTTCTTATTTGAGGAAAATCATGAACTAGGACTTACAAAATGGGGGAGGTTTAAGTGTACTTGTAGTGTTAGAAATCTGGTGCTGATATATTTCTAATAGTGCCTTTTTTTACCTTTCTACAGTCTGTCTTTACAACTCTTCCAAACACCCCAGAGTGAGATTCTATTGAAGAGTTAGAATGAGCAAGATACAATAAATGCTGAGTGCAGTTTTCTCTACATAGTATCCTATGAGAAATTATTACAGTGACAAATGATCTCATAGCCGTGAACACAATGTGTGCTGTCCAGCCATGTGCAGTCACAGTGACACAAACTTTCTTGTAGGAAGGAGCTAATTTGTATAATCAAGAGACTCTAACTCCATCTCCAAGTTTAGTACCCATTTCCCGATCTGGAAAGGACATTTCTCTGAATCCAGCCTTTGCTAGGATCTGATATTCTGTCTTACCTTAACTCTTGCTATCACGCTTAAAGTCTAAATAGGGATGGCACCTGTATAGTCCAATTCCAATTCTAATACCACTAAAATTACCTTCTGAGTGGCAGTTCACCTGCACTGGGATGACACTGAGTCACACATTGAACCATAGAGATACATGTGTGTATTCAGACAGATCCATGACTTTTCTTTTAGAGTCACATGGATAATACGAATCTAAGTGTTCACTGCAAATTCATCTCCTGTTACATTTATTCTCCTGCCCTCAAGTTGATCTTTATTTCTTCCTTTTTTCAGAATCAGAATAATAAAGGGCCTCAATATACTAACACAATTAGAAAGTATACAATCAATACAACTCACATTAAATACTCCAGGAAAAACAAAAGTAATTTTAACATGACGACTAAAGGGGACTTAACACATGCACTAACATTTGTTTGAAATCCAGATCCTGTGCCAACTTTATCTCTTGCTAGCACAACATCATAGAGAATTACAGCTAACTTCCAAATATGTCTCTGAAAATATCCAGAGCCAGCCTTCCAAATGAAGACTGGTATTTTCAATATTGAATTGATTTCTAGACCAGTACATGATTGAGTCCAAATAAGTTGTCACATTTAACAAAAATACAAGAGTCATTATAACTTCTGGTTTTGATTCTGTCCCAGAAGGTCAAAAAACTTGAGGAAAGGCAACTTGTCTCATCTGGGATTATGGGGTGTCTATCAACCAAATTTTGTTTTATTGCCCTCAGTATTACAAGAACTTGGTACTCTGATAAAAGCTTGCAAGTACTAGAAGAAGTAAGTAAGGCTTTAAGTAGAAGTAAAGGGGTAGTGGGTTTGATTGTTGCTGCTATAACAGCTTTAATTACATTAATGACTACCACCACTGCTTCTGCAATTGCTTTGACACAAGAAGTTAAGACTGCTACTTTTGTTAATCATTTAGCATAAAAATGTTACTAATGTGTTGAGTATACCAGAGGATTTAGATAGGTGTTTGAAACAATGGATTGATGTTCTTTATCCTTTTCAAATTATTGGAAAGTTTAGAGTTTAGGAGTAAGGAGATATCTCGAGTGTCATGACAAATACCATTGGATTTGTGTTACTTCTAAAATTTACAATGATAGTCACTAAAATTTTAAAAAAGTTTAAAGGCACTTGTAGGGTATTTGACATAATTCTAACAGCTCTCTGGATGTTTTAACTTTGTATAGTGTGCTTATGAATTTAAAGAATGCTGCTCTCCTGAGCATTGATTCTGTAGATACTGCTGGTAAAATTATTTATGACCTGAGGTTAATATTTCCATTTTGGTCAAGCTTCAAGAATGGCATATATAGCTTGGTCATGCTATCACTTTTTGTCCTGGGAAAATTTTACACCTGCTCATCTTGTTAAAGCTTATCTTTAACAACATCAACATGTTGGCAGGCAAAGTACATGGCTTGAAACTGAAAATGGACCTGCCCACCAGATAGAGTTATTAATTTAACAGGCTGGCAAGCCAAGGACATGTATGATTCTGCACAGAGCCTTAACAACCTAAGACATAAATGCTTTGCTTTTGATAATGCATATTCCACAATGGGTAAGGAAGGCATTCTTGTCAGAACTACCTAGGACAGGCTCAGTCTTGTTTATGAAATTAAAAAGGGGGAGATGAGGAGAGCTTTTGGGGCTGCTTGGTAGGAATCTGTCATTGGCCAAGGACAAGGAAATGAGCTTCTGGCAGGAATCTGACATTAGGCTAGAACAAGAAGTAATTTCAGGCAGGAATCTAACTTTTAGGCTAGAACAAGGAAGTAGGCATCAAACATGAAAATGACTTTGGACTAGGACAGGGAAGTAGGCTCATATATTTTGGTCGTCCTGATAAGCCCTTAGAAACAGTGATCACAGGAGTGATCACAGGACTTTGTTTATTGCCTTGCTTGTTCTTTGACTATTTGTGTTTATTGTATTGCTTGTTCCTTGACTATTTGCATCATTATATTGCTAGTTCCCCAACCTAGAACTGTCTTTAATACTTGCATGTAATTAAAATGGTATAAAAGCAGATTGGGGAAAAAAATAAGACAAAAAAATAAAAGGTCTCAGCATATGTCAATAGCTTGCATGTGCTAAGATTCCATCCTGCTTTTTTAAAAATATTTTATTGGATATTTTATTTACATTTCAGATGTGATACCATTTTCCCCCTACCCAGGAACTCCCATCCCATCTCCTCTCTTCCTGCTTCTATGAGAATGTGCTCCCTCCCACCCACCAATCCACTCCCACCTCCTCACCCACAAATTCCCCAACACTGGGGCATCCAGCCTTCACTGGACCAAGGAGTTCCTCTCCCACCTATACTCAACAATGCCTTCCCCTCTCCCCTACATATACAGCTGGAGCCATGGGTCCCTCCCTATGTGCTCTCAGGCTGGTGGTTTAGACCCTACGAGCTCTGGTTGGTTGGTATTGTTGCTCTCCTCATGGGGATGCAAACCCTTTCAGCTCCTTCAGTCTTCTCTCTCAATCCTCCATAGGGAACCTCATGATTGGTTCAATGGTTAGCTATGAGCATCCTCTTCTGTATATTTCAGGCCCTGGCAGACCTCTAAGGAAACAGCTATATCAGGATCCTGTCAGCATGCACTTCCTGGCATCCACATCAGCTTCTCCCTTTGGTGACTGTACTTGGAATGGATACTCCAGTAGAACAATCTCCAGATGATCCCTCCTTCAGTTTCTGTCCCACACCTTGTCTCCATATTTGCTCCCTTGAGTATTTTGCTACTCTTTCTAATAAGTACCAAAGCACCCACATTTTAGTCTTCCTTCTTCATGAGCTCCATGTGGTCTGTGAGTTTTATCTTGGGTATTGTGAGCTTTTATATCCAATTATCAGTGAATATATACCATGTTCTTTTGTGATTGGGTTGCCTCACTCAGGATGGTATTTTCTAGTTCCATCCATTTGCCTAAGAATTTCTTGAATTCATTGTTTTTAATAGCTGAATAGTACTCCATTGTGTAAATGTACAACATTTTCTGTATCTATTTCTCTGTTGAAGGACATCTGGGTTCTTTCCAGCTTCTGGTTATTATAAATAAGGCTACTATGAACATAGTGGAGCATATGTCCTTGTTATATATTGGAGCATCTTCTGGGTTTATGCCCAGGAGTGGTATAGCTGAGTCCTCAGGAAATACTACATCTAATTTTCTAAGAATCTACCAGACTGATTTCCAGAGCGGTTATACCAGCTTACAATCCCACCAACAATGGAGGAGTGTTCCTTTTTTTGCCATATCCTCTCCTGCATCTGTTATCATCTGAATTTTTGATCTTAGCCATTCTGTCTGGTGTGAAGTGAAATCTTAGGGTTGTTTTGATTTGCATTTCCTCTATGACTAAGGATATTGAACATTTCTTTAGGTGCTTCTCGGCCATTCGAGTATCAGATTAACTCTTGCTGAGACTAGCAATTCTAACCATTCTTGGGAAATAAACAGTCACAAAATTTAAACAGGGTGTCATTGATAAGACTAGAGTTGTCCTGGAATATTTACTTAAAAAGATGATCTTTCCTTGTATATTTAAAATAGTCATTCTCATCTTTAGAAATTCCTGAGTCATTTTTTCTCACAAATTAGGATAGACAAGAGATATTCCTTATACTCTACTTAAGAATTAGTAAAAATAGAAGGCAATTGTCCAGATGGAGATTGATTATTTTTTGTATTTTATTAGTTTTTACTTATATCTTTCTCAAATAACTTATACATTGAATTTGTTAAAATAATTTGCAATAAATACTGAATAGGAAACAAAATATTACAGAAGAAAAGACAAATGACAAGAAAGAAGGACATAAGATACTCCATTGAAACTAAATGCAAATCTTTCCTAACAACATTCTCCAAAATGCTTTATAACCCAATAAATATTAGAACCAATTGGGTCTTCAGCTCTTTAGTCCCCAAAATATCTTTCTATTTTATTGATTTGAGGAACTATGGGAGAAAAATAGTGCTAAAAACAGCATACTGTGCAACTTTGTTTATCTTTCTTGCTTGGCTTCCATAGTTCTCTGAAGACCAATAACACAAAATGTTTAACCTCTCCATCTGCTCGGCTTCTAGCATCATCTGAATAATAAGTGTGTATATAAATTAATGCTATAGAATACCCATTTTTTTTATAACTCTCAGTGCCACTTGACAATTTTCCTACTCATTTGCTAAAGATAAGAAAAAGATCTTTGGTAGCTTTGACTGAGTAGATTGGAATTAAATCCAATGCTTTGAAATAAACATGGTTTAGATACTTCAACTGAATTATCTCTTCTTAGCAGCTACCTAATTATATGTTTTACAGGTAGAATTAAAGCTCAGTGGTAGATCATTTGTCTAATATAAGCAAGACCCTGAGTTCAATACCTTGCACTACCTACACAGACATATATATATATATATATATATATATATATATATATATATATATATGATGTCTTTGATGATATAAACATAAAGGAAAATAATAATAATCCTAAGTTCTTGGTTAAAATCATAAAAATTGTTCCTAAATCTGTAGCTAAGGAACACTGTGCAGCTGTGAATGTTCGAGAGTAGCAGTAAGTCACTAGCTATAGCTGTAGATACTATGTCCTAAATAGACCATATAATATAGAACCTTAAAGCTAAAATACCAACCTCACGCTTTGAAAAATATCAATAGGGAAGATTTTTGATACTTAGTAAACACCATATTCCATTAACTATTGTCTTAGTTAGGGTTTTACTGCT
Organism: Rhabdomys pumilio; assembly: GCA_030674055.1. Taxonomy (NCBI): domain Eukaryota; kingdom Metazoa; phylum Chordata; class Mammalia; order Rodentia; family Muridae; genus Rhabdomys; species Rhabdomys pumilio. The sequence continues at coordinate 22,466,510 of JANHMN010000016.1, forward strand.
GTGAACAGAAACCATGATCAAGACAACTCTTTTTTGTGTGTATGACAAGGTGCCATTTATTTGACAAGCATGCCTAGGTATATAAAGTGATGTCCTCTGAGCTAGCAGACCCTTCCTATCTCTCTCTTTTTGTATTGGATATTTTCTTTATTTAGATTTCAAATGCTATCCTCTTTCCTGGTCCCCCCCAAAACTGCCTGCCCCCTCCCTCTCCCCTTGCTTCTATGAGGGTATTCCCCCACCTACGCATCCACTCCCATCTCCCTGCCCTCATATTTCCCTATACTGGGGCATCGAGTCTTCACAGGACCAAGGGCCTCTCGTTCCATTGATGCCTGACAAGGCCATCCTCTGCTACATATGCAACTGGAGCCATGGGTCCCTCCATGTGCACTCCTTGGTTGGTGGTTTAGTCTCTGGGAGGGGAGCTCTGGGGTGGTCTGGTTGGTTGATATTATTGTTCTTCCTATGGAGTTGTAAACCCTTTCAGCTCCTTCAGACCTTTCTCTAACTCCTTTGTTGGGGACTCTGTACTCAGTCCAATAGTTGGCTGTGAGCATCTGCCTCTGTATTTGTCAGGCTCTGGCAGAACCTCTAAGGAGACAGCTATATCAGGCTCCTGTGCAGACCAAGGCAACTTTTATAAGGACAACATTTAATTAGGGTTGGCTTACAGGTTCAGAGATTCAGTTTATTATCATCATGGAGGGAACATGGCAACATCCAGACAGGCATGGTGCAGGAGGAGCTGAGAGTTGTACATCTTCATCTGAAGGCTACTAGCAAAATATTGACTTCCAGACAGCTAGGATGAGGATCTTATAGCTCACACCCATTGTGGCACACCTACTCCAACAGAGTCACACCTAATTTTGCCACTTCCTGGGCCTAGCATATATAAGCATTACAACTATGATGAACATTTAACTTTCATCTCATTCATTCCTTATAAATAATCTACCAGGTCAATCTCAGAAGGGAAGAGTTAATAAATACTTTTGCACTAGTCTTAATGGTAGTTGAGATTCTAACCCTTAGTAAATTAACAGAAATATTGCACATTTATGAAAAAATGAAGTAATGGATAAATGAGAATTGATCCAAGAACTACACATTGGACAATTTCCTTTATTATACATAGAAAGAAATGAACATGTTTTGCTGGACAAAGTATTAATTCTTTGAAGATTTGGTCACTATGAGCTCCTGAGGTAAACATGAGTCTATTTAAAAGTAAAGGCTGTATGGAATCATATGATTTTGATAAACCAGCAACCCCATTCTCCATTAGGGGATGCCAGACTTCAAAAGAATGTCTGCTAGTCACTCAGAAGGTACAGCATTTAAAGTCTGAATTAATACAGGTGGGAATACCCATCCTAAATGGACAGCTCTATTCCATTAGACCTTGGTCCCCAATTGAATCAAAACAGGGTTGAATAGCAATGGTCTACTCTCTATTTGCTTCCTCATGGGGGGTGCAACATGATCAGCCACCTCAAGCTCCTGCAACCACCTAGGATGGACTGTACTTTGATGCACTAACCTAATATAAATCCTTTCTGCCTTAATTGTGTTAAGTATTTTGCCACAGCAATGAGATAACTAATGAATTAATTGTAGACTCAGGGCATGAAAACTTTAGTGGGAAAGATCAATCTTCTATTTTGAGTATCTATACCTTTTAGGTATCTCTCTCTTATTTTCTTTGCAACCCGTTATTGAATTTCTCACCAGGAACATAAGAGAAGATAACTTTAGTCTGAATTCACCCTCATTACATATGCATTCACAATGATTTTCCTGGCCTCTAAAAGAAAAAAAAAATACAAAACACCTGACCTGCAGTTTCTTGTTTTTAAGTTTCTTGTTTACGATCAGCATTTTTTTTAGTTGCTTCAACATTCCTTAAATGACATTTCTTTTCCATGCAACAAGTGAAGACTCCAGTTGTCTTCAGGATAAAGATGTTGCTTTCATATATCTTCTTCCCAGAGATCATAGCCACTGAACTTGATAAATACTATAATAAAAATAGTAATATATAAAATACATGTCAAATATTCATTATCCAATTCAATTTAGATTAGCACATTATAGAACACATAAAAGCTGAAATTTACAAACTAGCCTTTATGAAAGTGTGCAGGTGAAAATTTTCATCTAAATTGTAAATTTGTATTAACTATAGGTATAGAAACCATTATTCCCTTTTACTCTGGCTTTTTTTTTTTTTGAGATAAAATTTATCACAAGTCCTGCCTGCATAAACTAAACCTTCAGACAAAAAAAGAGGTTAGTTTATCTTGTAAACTAAATTGAATGAATGTTTTTAATGTTATACAGGAAAGTCTCCACCTCATTATTTTATAGTTTGTAAGTCGGCTTTGCATATTTCTGAGCTAAACTTTAGAGTTCACAACTTTGAATGAAGTTAATATTTAAATGGGTCATTCCCAGTCCATGAAGAAAGCACAAGCAATTAATCAATGAAGTCAGGATAATTTCTGAAGCCCTCTTAAGTACAGAAAACAAATGAAGAAGAATAAATATTGTAAACATAAATGTTTTTATTTCCTCAGATGAAGGTATAAAACGAGAATCTGTACCAAAACTGTGTGAATACACAGCTTGGACTGAGCCCAGAGTGTTTCTTTCTCTGTTTTAACTATTCCTATTTCTAGGCCTAGAAGCTTCTACCTCTCTGTACAATTTAATCCTACAAGCTAACTGATTCAATCTGGCTTCTCTCAGCTTCTGCTTGGCCTCATATTAACTATGGCAATATGTTCTAATCATATAGATCCATCTCATTCTCTGTGATTGTTCTGTCTTCACCTGTGTCTAGCTTGATCTTTCTGCAGCCTGTCTCTGTAAAACTGTCACAATAAAACTGCCATGCACTCACTCTATCTCTCTCTAGATGCTCTTAAATGGTCTCTCTCTCCTGTGCTGTTCTCATGAGAGTTGGGCATATCCCATCTCTTATTCATTCTACCAAATCTTTCTCTGATTCACCACTTTGTCTGCCCCTCACTTAAAACTCATTGTTTGGGCTCAAAAGTGTGTATTAGGACCATGTCTATATTCTAGCAAGTAGGGTCAAAGTTGTGTACTAAGGGCATATCTGCATTACAGCTGGATCATATCTTTGGATGTAATTCTTTGAGAGACCATCTATGTCACTAGACTGAAATTTCTCTATAATATATGCATATATGTAATAATGAAATGGTCATTTTCATTAGATAGTGTACATATTGGCTTCTCCAATAACAGTTTATTTAAAAATTTACTCTCTTTCTCTAAGTTTTGAACCATATTTCTTCACTGATGTCTGAAAAACAAACTATCCATGAAAAGTTATGCAAAGTATAACTTATTTTAAGCATTAATGGTTTTAATACAATATCAACATGATCACTCTCCAAGTCACTCAAAGGTGAGTCCATGCAAAAAGAAGGAAAACATGGCTCGGAAATGCAGAACTAGTGAAATCTAGAGTTAAAGTTCCAACACAGTTTATCTGACTTCATTTACATGCTTTCATGTTTTATCATGTTTAATTTCATAATTGTGGTTGTAAATCTAGAGCAGAATTACTGGCAAAAAGTTAATTTCTAATTAATTTTTACTGCATAGATAAAACTTGTTGATGTTTTACTATAATAGTTTCTAATTACATGTGTTTATGTTCATATACATAGTAAGTGTAGAATACTTACAATATATATTTAAATATTTTGTGCTAGTAAATTATTATTTAGGTAAACATTTCAAAACTCTGTATGTATTTAAACACATTTACATATGCAATCCTATACTGTTTTTAAACATATATTTGGTCGTGTCTTTGTTTCTCATTGAATACTCAGTTTTTTACACCATGTTCAATTGTTATATATTTGTCATAATTTATAATGTGGTAACTTACAGAGTTATTACCTTACAATTGATAATTACTGCTCTCAACTATATGGAGAATTCAACAAAACAAAATTGCTGAACAAGTGAACTTAAGGATTGACCATGGTCCCAGCTTCCTCTTTAACACTGCTGTTCCACAGTCCTTCACACCTTAATTCTGAGCATTTTGTACTGTTCTCTGCCACTCAGAGATAATGCTCATGCCATAGCACCTCCCAGTATTCCTGTTACCAGGCCTAGAAAGATGTGCCCTGGTTCTTTCATGACTAATCCACTGGGGATGACATCATAGAAAACTGCTTTTTCTTCTGACTCAAATAGATAATTTTCTCAATCCTTCACATCTAGAAAACCCTCATTTATAATGGACCCTCCCCAGACAACCTTCCTAGAAAAATGTTCCTACAGTTTTGTATCTTGAAAAACTCAAAGATTGAGTATATTACAACAACAGGAAAACAAACACTATTTTTATTCAACAGACAGAAACCTAAAAGAAGTGCAAGAAAGTTTTCTGGCTTCTTTATTAAAGCAATGTTATCATATATCACAATCTTGAGAGCTGTACTAAACAGTGAGTGAAAGTTTCCTTTCCTTCAGTCCTCATAGGGAGAAGAATTTGCTTTGAAACCTTATCATTGAAGCACATGCAAGCACTGTGTAGCTAAAACTAATGCTGTAAGCATTGTATATTTAATTCATGAAAAGGGATAGCAAAAAGCAAAGTGTATCTTAAAGGACATTATCCCTTATTCTCTGACTTTTTTTTTCAAAGCTGAAACTGTCAAAAACTTTGTGTGATCAGGAGCTATTTAATCAACCTGCTCCAGGATAGATTTTGATCAGTAATTGTAGAAATCCCACCATGATTAATAGTTTGAAGACTTCATTAAAAAAAAAGTGATGCTAAAGAAATGTAATAAATTTACACTTATTCTTAGATTTCACCTTTAAAAGCAAATGACTCTGAGAATTCTCAGAAATTCAATTATGTATCTGAGATGAAACAATAGCTCTGAAGATCCTTTCTTTCATTCTCAAAGATTAATTGCCTTTCTTGAGCATGGCTCGTTCAGTTCAGAGTTTAGGGATTTCTGAAGCAAATACATACCACAGGCTCGGTGTCAGCATTTTCAAACATCAACCTAATTACATACTCATTTTAGGATTCTGGATTTCAAACTATCATATTAGAAGGTATTAATGAATATCATTGATTTCCCACATATCTAAGTGAATTCTATAATTTGCAGTTTCAAGTTTTTCTCATAATAAGAAAACATGCTTGAGCTTATTCTTAATTATACAGGATTGACTGAAACTGTGTTTCTTTCTAAAACTGCATTTAAAACTATTTTTTACAGTTCAGAATAGGTTCCCCATAAAAAGTACAGAACCTCTACACCAATTATTCACCTTGCGTTCTATTTCCTGAAGCCTCATTTCTGCAGAATAAATTGTGCAAGCCTTTTATCAAGCTTACCACCTTGCAAAAGTATGGATGCTTAGAGCTATCTTAGTCAGGACTTTTTTTTTAAATGAGTCTACCATTCCCTCAAAAGTAGTAAAATAATACATGACTAAAATCTTTAGAATTTTTAAAATTTAACTCAATTTTTTGCATATGGGTGTTCTTTCTACATGTATGTCTTTGCATCATGTACATGTCTGGTGCCTATAGAGGCCAGAAAACAGCATCAGAGCCCCTGGAACTGATTTTAAGCTTTCATGTGAGTACTAGTAATAGAACCTGAGCTCTGTGCAAGAGCTGCCGGTGTTCATAACTGCTAAGTCATCTTTTCATCCCCAAACTTTTTGAATGTTTATATTAAACCAGATATTGGTAACCTTAATCATAAAAAGAGTCACACCAAAACAAAGCAATAGAAAATCATCTAGCAAATATAAATTAAGCATTCCATTCAAACAAACTCTATGCTTACAGAGGATGGTGAGATGAGTGAAATACATGGACTGTGTTCCGAAGGAACATTTCTACCATTTTCTACTGCAGAAGAGGCATGAGCAAGCTAGAAATGATAAGTACAAGCTGGAAGAACATAGGTCAATGGCCAAGCCTATAAGGGCATGGAAACCGGATTATATAATAGTCAATTGTAAGTAGTAAAACATTACATTGGGTAGTGAGACACAACCTTTAAAGAAAGATTGCATTTACTATGAATTGGAAGGAAGATAACCAAGGAAAGACAATGTCTACTTCAAAGGTCTAGACCAAGAGAAAATTGAATGTGTGACTGAGACACAGGATCAATCAGAAAGTCTTATGTCATAATTAACAAGTACCCCCATGTATGGTATATAGACGTTGATGAAGAATTCAGCCTTTATTTCAAGTATGTAGTATTATACTTGATAGTAAAAGGAAAATAGAAAGTAAAAAATTGAAGGATAAAAGCAGAGATCAGAGTGAACAAACATAGCACTGTTGGCATCTACTGTGTATAGGTCAATGACCAACTTTGTACAGGAGTTTCCTCACAATGCTGTCAATGTTCTGTGGTAGAGAAGTTGAGGAACTGTGATTAGTTGCTTCATAAATAACGTGGACGCTCTGCTAGTAAGTAATTTAAAGGCACGTGAGACAGTTTTCTATTCCGTTAAGAAAAGCAATGACTTAACATGACTCTCTGAAGGCACTTCATTTTTATTACTCCAAATTTGTGATTCTGATCATTTTCAGGGCTTCCAGTGGGGATAGCATGCTGTGTAGAAAATCATGCTTTATACTCAGCAAAGTTGAGTTGTGAGAAATTTAGTTGTAGAAAAGAAATGAGTATTCTCAAAACCATTTGACAACAAATGGGATTGAGTGATGAAATGTGATGTTAGTTCACAGAAGAGATTACTAATCTAGAGAGCAATATCCTGGTACAAGTGCACTGACCATGGACTATTTGCTCCCAGAGCAAATGGGTCTTATTTGTTATACTTTTGTCTTCCCTTTCCTCAAATAGGTCTGCTTGGACATACGGAGTGAGGTCAAATCAGACACTGCGTGATGTTCTCTTCCCCCTTTTAATGTGTGATGTTTGCCAGTAAACATAGAATATGTTCATTAAATATTTATAAAAGAGAATCAACAATTGGTGAGAAAGTGATATAAATGTTAATTAAGATATGAACTCGTGAAAGAAAATCAGAAAAGTGACTAAGGATGTTCATTTATAAGAAGATAGTCTAGACAAGAAGTATGTATTGACTAGGGTGCAGATATCAGACCATTCCTCCGAAATTAACAAGAAAAAACAAAAAATAGGCTAGGTTACAGGAATAAAGGAAAGATTGAATAACCAGTTTTTGGATCTATATGCTAAAGATAGTTTCAAGGAATGCAACAACTGTAATAAAACCTTTCTCTTTCTTTTCAGTTTTTCTCTTCATACTGGTTTAATTAAATCCTTGATGAAGATAATTTCTTTATCTAGATGGGAAAGAGTGATCACTCTAGCTTATATTAATATCTTTAACTCCAAAAAAATTGTTTTGCATCCAACCCCCTTTATTTAAAACGGCACAGTGATGCTACTTCAGTCTGCATGTAGTTTGGTTGCCCATCCTCTGGGTTAGGCTGAATATTGGAACAACTAATACAAAACAGAGGGTATGGGATATGCATTTTTATATATAATACCTATCCTAACATTTGAGATCAGAAAAGCTAGTCGAGTTGTCTTTAGAAGCATTTGAGTAGAATGACACATGTATGTATGTATAAATGAATGTTCTAGAAGCCTTGTGTGGTAGCATTTTCTAAGATGAAAGAAGAGTCTTACTTTTCTGCAACAGGATGATTAGAAACACCATTTCTCTGAAACATTTGAGGTTTCATTTTGCACACTTCCAGATACTCCCTTTGCTTCCTCATTCATAATTCAACCAGAAGGACTTTTTCTGATAATTATCATTGCTTGATCTCCTTCAACGGCTGTCTTTGGCTGAAGAAAAAGCCTCTCACCCCTCAACTTGGCATAAAAGCCCCTATATAATGAACCCCTACTCAGAATTGTATCTTTCCTCCCCATGATTCTCTTATACCTGTCATATTTAACCATTTTTACTATTAATCAAAGAAAACTTTCTTTTATATTTCCAGTCCTTTACACAAATGACTTCTTTTGCCTGAAGTATCCAGACTCTGCCTGTAGTTACATATAAAGTGAAAATTACAAGTGAGTCCTATGCTTTCATAGACATACATTTCTTTGAGACACCCCAACTGAGTTTTAATAAATTTTCATTGCCACAAATTTTAATCAATTTTTATGTCCTAGAAATCTAACATAAATTCTATGAAAGAGTAAACAAGTGATAACAACAAACATCTCCTCATAAATTTTTTTTAGTATTTGTCCCATTTCTTCATTAAAATGAGAATAATCAATTCATTGTGTAGGGAAGAAAAAATAAAGGTAACAATTAAATTTAAGTAACAGATAACAAACCTTAACAAATATTTGATCAAGATCCAATTGAATTGCCATAGATATTGCATGTAATTCATTATAAATAATGTGCTCAGTTTTTAATATTTTTTATCTCTTTTTTATCTGAAAGTATATATAACTATAGAAGTCTTTTCTTTTACAATAAATTCCAAAAAGGAATTTTCTCATGGCTAATCTACAATAGTACATATTTTGTTCACTTTTATAATACAGGTATTTTATACTATCTTTAAAAAAAGTTTTCCATAAAAAGAAAATAAAAGTAATTTTATTAGGTATAATGTAACACCTTAGGTTACTTAATATGCATGGAATATCAAACTGGCTAATACTATGATTTCATATCTTTTATAGTAGTTTGATATTTCATATGCTCAAACTACAACTGTGCCAATTCAGTGCATTGTAAAATTATAAGTACTATAATTATACCATGATAAAGACTCTAAAGTGAATATTAAGGCAAAAAATAATATAATATTTCTTAGTCATATAAAAGTCACATTATTTATTATTTTTTCTTAGTGTGCTATAACCATTGTCTCCTTCCTTAGCTATTATAGAAATCATGATTGTTTAAAATAGAAAAATCTTAATGCATATTATAGTTTCTAGCTTTTATATTTCAAATGTATTAAATTCTATTACATACAAGCTCATATGTACTTAAATTATAAGTATAGAAACTAGGCTTCCATCATTTTGGCTGGTCATTTTCTTGTTGAATGCATGCTAGTCTTAAATATGATAAAGTCTTCTTTAAAATATTGACTTATTTCACTCCATGTGTCTGCTTCAGTGCAGCATGTGTATGCGGTACCTATGGAGGTCAAAGGAAGTTTAGATTACCTAGAACTCAAGTTATAGATGATTGTGAAGCTTCATGTGATTTTCAAGAACCCAACCCAGGTCTTCTGCAAGGGCAGTAAGTGCTCTTAACCTCTGAGCCATCTCTCCACAACCCATCCATGATGAGGCCTTAAAAAGTAGTGGCACCAACTTACTTTCAGCATCGCTACTGAGCTCAGGTCTCATTGCCCAACATTTCAAATGCTCTCATTGATGTCCTCTGCCATCATCTTCCACCTCTGATCCCACCCACATGCCAAAATCGCAAGTAGACTATCTCAGTTTGATTACTGGAATTGCTAGAGAAAAAAAAATACACAACTGAGAGAGGCCAATTAGACCTGTCTAATTCCAGTTAACTCCACTAATAACAAATCCATTGTGCATTTTCACTATACTGTATACCAAGTGCTAACAATTCATGAAATGAATATAAAGCTCAGAAGTAACCTTCATATTTTATTAGACATTCTGTAATTCTTTCAAAAGAATCTCCTAGTAAATAAACAATGTACGTTTTTGCAACTCAATTTGTTTCAGTCAAGAAACTATTTGAGTGGGTATCACAGCAGATGGGGCACACATACTCTTTTTTAAATAACTGGTTTTAGGTTTCTGGGTATTTGATTGGTAAGAGTATTTTACACACACACACACACACACACACACACACACACACACACACACACTGGGGGGGGGGTTATGCATGCACATTGGTTCCCCTGGAACTGCAAGTATAAATGGTTGTGGACCACTATTTGGCTAATATTCTTAAGTGTTGAGCTGTCTCTCTAGCACCAGAAATAATAATTCTGTTTAAAAACTGTACTTAAGGAACTTCAATTTATTATATTGGTTTAATTTGTATATGTTCTTTCATTGTGAATTAATTTAGCCAAAACACAAATTTACCATTGCTCTTACTGACTTTTATTTAACCCAATGATGCTCACTGATGGTTTTCTACCTTACCTGAATTAGATAGGAAGATAATACTTGGAGTTTTTCCTCTGCTTGTCATTGACTCTATCATCCATCTAAACAAATAAAAAAGAAATTAATAGTATAAAAATATTCCCCTATCAGTCATAACCATTGAAAAACTAACTCATTTTAAAATAAGGTAGAAAACTCTAATTTGATTATTGATTTATCTTTCTCATTTCAATAAAATTTATGATATAGTCCTGTGTTATAATTTGTCAAATTAACTGAATACACACTTAGATTAATTTACTTCTCTCTCACACTCTGATGGTCCTTTCCTACTTACTGCATTTCCATTCTTCCCATTTGCTTGTTTTTACTTAAGCTCTTTCTTTTGAAATACTTGCCTCACCCACATGCACATGTGTTATAAGATTCTACAACTTCAATTTTACTCCCTGACCACATAGACACCCCCAAAATTATCATGTCAAGTTACACAATCATAATTTGGCTATCTAGAAACTCAAGTTGGATATGATATAGAATATAATAAACTTTAACTGATTTCCTCCTTTGATACACTTGGCTTTACAATTACAAAATGGCAACTTAGAAAACTTGACAATTTCTCGAACACTCTTTTCTGTTCAAATTCCACCCTATAGTTACTGGTGCTAGAATATTCATGCCATCAACGTTGCTTGAGATTTACTTACCTCAATTTCCAACCTATCTTTATCCCCTGTCACTATGACCTTTAGTATACTGCCAAAAACTCTTAATTTTCTCCAAAATGCTTTATTTTCTTTTTACTTCATTAATTTATTTACTTATTAAATTTATATCCTGGATGCAGCCCCCACTTTCACTTCTCCTCCCGGTCCCACACTCACAAATCCACTCACAAGGATCCCATGCAGGATTATTCCCAATTTTCTGAAAAACTATCATATTGATTTCCAAAGTGACTGTACAACTTTGCGCTCCAACAAGCAATGAAGGAATGTTTCCCTTGCTCCACATCCTCACCAGAATGTGCTTTTGCTTGAGTTTTTGATCTTAGTCATTCTGACAAGTGTATGATGAAATCTCTCATTTTGATTTGCATTTCCATGATGAATAAAGACATTGAACATTTCCTTAAATACTTCTTGGTCATTAGATATTCTTCCATTGAGGATTCTCTGTTTACCTCTGTATGCCATTGTTTAGTTGTGCTATTTGGTTTGCTTATGTCTAATTTCTTGAATTCTTTACATATTTTGGATATTAAACCTCTGTTAAATATAGGATTGATGAAGATCCTTTTCCATTCTGCAGGTTGACATTTTGTCCTATTGGTGGTGTTCTTAATCTTGCAAATGCTTTTCAGTTTCATAAAATCCCATTTATTAATTGTTGGTCTTAGTGCTTGAGCTGTTGATATTCTGGTCAGGAATTTGTCTTTCGTGCCAATGTGCTCAAAGCAGTTCCCCAGTTTCTCCTCTATTAGATTTAGTGTATCAGTCTTACGTTGAGGTCTTTGATCCACTTGGACTTTAATTTAGTTCAGGTTGATAAATATGGATCTACTTGCATTATTCTACATGTAGACATTGAGTTAGACCAGCACGATATTTCAAAATCAGCTAATACCAATACTCCTCAGAGAATTCCACAAAATAGTAACAGAAGAAACATTGCCAAACTTATTCTATGAGGGCAGTCACCCTGATAACTAAACCACACAAAGATTCAACAAAGAAACAGAATTTCAGACCAATTTATCTTATAACTATTGATGCAAATTTAAACAATAAGATGCTCACAAACCAAATCCAAGAACATATTAAAAACATCATAAATGATGATCAAGTAGGCTTCATCTCCAGAGAGGGGGAGATGGTTCAATATAAGGAAATCCATATGATATAATCTATCATGTAAACAAAAGTGAAAGAAAAAAAAACACATGATCATGCCATCAGATGCTTTTTTAAAAAAAGCCCTTGGCAATATCTAATATCCTTTCATTTAAAAGTCTTGGAGAGATCAAAGATACAAGTTGCATACCTAAACATAATAAATGCAATATACAGCAAGCCAATAGCCAACATCAAATTAAATACAGAAAAACTTAAAGCAATTTTATGAAAATCAGGTACAAGACAAGGTTTCCACTTTGTTCATGTCTAATAATAATAGTATTTGAAGTTCTGGCTAGAGAAATAATACAACTAAAGGTGATCAAGGAGATACAAATTGGAAAGGAAAAAGTCAAAGGATTGCTATTCGCAGATGAGAGAGTACAAATAACACCAAACTCTACCAGAGAATTCCTACAGCTGACAAACTCCTTCCACAAAACGAGTGGATACAAAATTAACTCAAAAAAATCATTAGCCCTCTTTTATACAAATGATAAACAGGTTAAAAAAATAAATTAGGAATGCAACACCCTTTACAATAGCCACAAATAACATAAAATATCTTGGTGTAACTCTAACCAAGTGAATGACAGACCAGTATGACAAGAACATCAAGTCTCTGAAGAAAGAAATTGAGGATGATATCATAAACTGTAAAGATCTCCCATGCTCATGGACTGGAAGGATTAACATAGTGAAAATAATCATCTCGCCAAAAGAAACCTACAGATTCAATCCAATTCCCATCGAAAGTTCAATACAAGTCTTTATGGACATTGAAAGAATCATTCTAAACTTCAAACGCTGGATAGCAAAAACAATCCTGTAAAATAAAAGTACTTCTGGAGGTATCACCATCCTGATTTTAAGCTGTATTACAGAGTAATAATATTAACAAAAGTGCATGGTATTGGCATAAAAACAGACAGGTTTATCAACATTATGGAGAATTGAAGACCCGGAAATAAGCACACACCCACATAGACACTTGATTTTTGACAAAAAAGCCAAAAAGATAAAGAATCACCAAAATGCTTTTTATCACTCTCAAGAGAACTGAATCCAAGTATCCACTCAAAATTCTATAAGAATGGGTCACATGAATTCACAGTAGTTTTCCTGACTCACCCTTATTTCACTCTGTAAGCTCTTTTCTATTTTACATTGTTATCTAGAACATCCCCTTGTATGCTTAAGAAATACTTTCTACAACAATTACAAATACTAATGCCTTGGCACCAAATCAACAGTCTGAATTACTGGGTAAGGTACAATAAGAGCATTAGGATTACCACAGATTTCAAAACCCACCAAGTGTCTCTAACATGAGGTAAAATTGAAAATCACTAAAGAACACAATCCATTTAATGTCCTGATCTCTCAGTGGTTTTCCACCAGGATATGTTTCTTCAGTCCCAACAGGAAATAACATAGGAAAATGTTTTTATAATAAAAAAAATCAATCTTTCTTTTAAAAGACACCACCATTCATTTTTCTTTAATTTTTGTGACACACACACACACACACACACACACACACGAATTGGAGATAGAGAAAAGCAATATCTTGGAGGGCTCAGAGGAATGTTAGAGAGGGATCAAATTCTTTAATTATATTATAACTTCAAAATAAGAAATTATTATTTAAAAAGTAAAAAATAAATATAATAAATAAAAATGAAAAAGAGAGGATATACTTTCAAGAGACCACCAAGATTATACAATGTTTTCCTCTTTTTAAATTACTGGTTTGAGATTATAACAAAATTACATCATTTCTCCTTACCTTTTTCTGCCTCCAAATTAATTGAATTAGGGAGTGCACTTTTACGTTAAACGGTCACATTTTATTAAAGAAAATATATAATTTGGAAAAATATACATAGTAATAAAGTGGCAGACATTGATAACTTTTCCTGGAAAGTTGTGGTATTTTATATGTTGTAATGGTTTTGTGCTGGTAATGAAGACAGAAATAACTCAGTGAACAAGGCATATCCAATGAAGTTTATGCAGCAATAAAATAAATGCTCTTAAATGTAGGAAAGTGCATATCCTTCCCACAGAGTACAAATGCAAGATGAGCGTTGCCCATTTTGCCACAGTCAGAGGGTAGGAGGTCCCGATCACACTAACATATGTATGGAATCTCTGTCTAGGAGCATCATATTTACCCAATGAGTTCTCCAGCATACAAAACGTAAGGTTTCCTAAGGCAGCAGTTGGACCTTTCAAATAATTTCATTATTCTTTCATTTTCTATGAAAGATTAAAAATATTTTCAAAGAAGAACACTTATTCTTCCAAATGTACCTCTTACTCATTATTTTTCAAATAGAGACAATGCTAGATCATTTAAACTACCATATTTATCATTTCAATTAAAATAAAGCTCAATCTTTGCCTGGAGATAAATTCAATGTTTATTACAAACTCTAAAATGATCAATTATATATAATGTTTCTAAAATAAAATCATTTTATTGCATATCAAAAATTTATTATGACATATTTTAGAGGCAGATGATTAACCACAATGAAGCTGTGTTCTCATGAGCAATCTGCATTAGGCAATCAGTTAAGAGAAATTTCAATATTGTAACTCCTAGTCCTTATATAGTCATGACTGTTGCTTATGTGTCTTCAAAAGCTGGTGGTTAGGTCTACATCTTAGCAAAAAAGAGTAATAGAAAATTCTCTTCCCCATCCTGTTTTTCTAATAATGTTCTTTTAACTGCCTGAGGAAATTTAGTCTGTGTTCCATCCTGCAATTTATGAACTAAAGTATATAAAATTCAATGAACTTCAGGCTTACATCCAGTATTCAGATTTATAGCATCAAAGCTGTATTGTTACCAGGAGCTGTAGTAATTTTTTGAACTGAAAATATTTTTCTTAAATTTATAACAATGATTTTTAAATAAATAATTAAATATTTTAAATCTATTCAAACATATCCAATCCAAACAATTCCAATATTAGAATACATCAAACATCCATTAATTATACATAATTGTCATTCTCATATTTATTTAGCAAAAAAACCATCATATTTTAGGGTTGTGTTTGAAATATAGAAGAAAAACTTAAAAGTTTGGTTGTATCCTAATAATTCATATTGTTATAAAAGAAGAAATTGGTCTGAGAGAAATAGCTTAGATGTATGGTAATTTGCTGTTTGTCTGGATTGTTGGAGGCTCTGGGTCTAATTCTCAGCACTCCTATGTGTGTCGGTGTGCGTCGCACACACACACACAGAGAGAGAGAGAGAGAGAGAGAGAGAGAGAGAGAGAGAGAGAGAGA
>JANHMN010000016.1:22481903-22501178 GCA_030674055.1 Rhabdomys pumilio
AGAGAGAGAGAGAGAGAGAGAGAGAGAGAGAGAGAGAGAGAGAGAGACCAGGAGATAGAGAGAGAATCTCTGTCAGTTTTTAAAGACAAGTTTAATCTTAGAGACCATTTAATATGAATGATATTCTAAAGGTGGATGAAGCTTGAGAAATGTCTCATAATTTACAAATTACAGAAGAGATCGATTCAAAAGAAGCCTCCTTATAATAGGTAGTCTATAGTTTCCTAGAAGTAGAAAAGTTTCTCGATTTAAATATAAATTTATCTCTACAATAATTGTCTGGCACATAATTTATATATGCAGAAATGCAAATTTCATTAAGGGTTTATATCAGAGGAGGAAACTATCCATCGATCTCACTTAGTTACAAGCCCTGCAAACTATGCCTGAAAGATATTCTATTTCGGTAGTGGCACAAGATTTATGTGTGTGACCAGCTATGCTTTGATTGTAATTAAGTCCAATTCCATAAAATGTAACCCATATCTGCTACTTCTGAAGTGACCAAGAAGCTGAAACGTCACAGGTCATAGGTTTTAGTAGACAGCCTACTATTACTATTTTGCTAAAGGAACATAATAAAACGACATATGGCTATACTCATAGGTCAGGGGATCAGACAACTCTCATAAAAAAGCTTCTGTTTCAGTCGATGAAAATTTACATACATATACCAGACAATGTACAAAGATAAGAGACTTTGGGTCACTCATCCCTAAATGGGATTTCTTTTTCAAAACCCTTTCCTCCAACTGTTCCACATCCCATACCTCCTCCCCAAACTCCTGTCTCCAGGAGGATGTTCCCATCCCCAACCCTCCACCCCACCTGACCTCTAAACTCCCTGGGGCCTCCAGTCTCTTGAAGATTAGGTGCATCATCTCTGATTAAAAACAGACTCAGCAGTCCTCTGCTGTATATGTATTGGGGGTCTCATAACAGCTGGTGTATGCTGGCTGTCTTTTTGGTGGTCCAGTGTTTGAGAGGTCTTGGGTGTCCAGATTAATTGAGACTGCTGGTCCTCCTACAGGGAAGGGGTTGGGGGGAATAAAATCTGGAGTGTAAAAGTTAAATAAATAAGTAATTTTTTTTAAAGGAGCAAAATTTATTACAAAGAAAAAGAAAGAGAAAAAAGAAAACAAAAAGAAAAAAAAAGAAAAAAAAACCTTCCCTCAGGGATCAGGGATCTATGTAGAAGAGGAGGCAGGAAGATTCTAAGAAACAGAGGTGGTAGGTGACTCTAAGGAAATAACATCTTCCAGATACATCAGGACCAATATATTTATGTACTCACACTGTGACAGCACACACAAGATTTGCACAGACAAAATTCCAGCACTGAGAAGAGAAAGTGGGCACCCTTAAGGAGAAGCCATTTGCAATTGATATGTACCAGGAAAAGGACAATTAGTTTTCTCCAATCTAATGTGACTAGGTATATCAACCACACTCCAGGGCAGGTCCCATGTCCAGCAGTACATGACTAACACAAAACAGATTCCATGTTTACTTGTGTGTGCTTTTTATTTGTTTGGGGTTTTTTGTTTGTTGTCTTATTAAAGTTTTTGTTTGTTTCAATATTCACTTTTTACTTTGGTATTTTTGTTGTTAGTGTTGAAAGAAATTGAGAGAAAAAGCATAAAGATGGGTGGGTAGAGAAGTTCTGTTGATCTTTAAAGAGTTGAAAGAGGGGAAAGAATAAGTTGTAAGTATATGTGTGTAAAATATTTTAAAATAGAAATAAATCTTTAGGGTTGGCGGGATGGCTCAGTGCTTAAAAGCACTGACTGCTCTTGCAGAGGTCTTGAGTTCAATTTCCAGCAACCACATGGTGACTTACAACCATCTGCAATGGGGTCTGATGCCCTCTTCTCATGTGTCTGAAGAGAGCAATGGTGAATTCATAAAATTAAAAACAAAAAAAAAAAACCTTTTAAAAAATGAATGAATAAATAAATAAATAAATAAATAAATAAATTTTTAAAGATGTGTCTGGGCAAATCACATGCCTTACAGAAACGAACAAGAACTAATGTCACTAGCAAGTTGTTTTAAAGTAAGTGTGGTTTCTTACTAGAACATTTGAAACTAGCTTTCTAGCAGGGCAGTGGTGGTGCATGCCTTTAATCCCAGCACTTGAGAGGTAGAGGCAGGTAGATTTCTGAGTTTGAGGAGTTCGAGGCCAACCTGCTCTACAGAGTAAGTTCCAGGACAACCAGGGCTACACAGAGAAACCGTCTGGAAAGAAAAACAAAAAAAATAAAAGCAAACAAACAAACAAAAAAGAAACCTACTAGCTTTCTGAAAGACATACATACAAAAAGAGAGAGGGAGACAGAGAGAACGAGTGAGTGCAAGACAAATAGAGATTGCATAAAACTTAAAAGCTTCTGCATAGCATAAGAAACTGTCAGTTCAATCAAGAAACAGTCCACAAGGTGAGAGAAAGATCATTGTTAGCCCCACCTCTGACAGATAATTAATATGCAGAATTCATGGACAGCTAACAAAGTTAAACATCAAGTAAAGAAATACCCAAGTCAAAAATAAGCCTTCAGACTGAGATGACTCTGTAGATAGGGCTCTTCCTGCCAAGCCTGATGACTTAAGACTAATTCCTGAGACCCACAGGATAATGATAAATAACTCGCAGTTGCAAACTGTCTCCTGACCTCTACTGAACACCATGCTGTACACGTGTTTCCTCCTCTCTCCCAAAACAAATAGTTCACAATCTTGTGTACACTTGCCCACACAAAAATAAATAAATACATAAAAGAACTTTTTTAAAAGTGTTAATACATATATGTGTTTAATAACAATTAATGAAAAAGAGGTGATGAACTTGAAAGACAGCAAGAGGAGTCTATGTGAGAGTTTGGGGGAAGAAAGAAAGGAGTGAAATGATATAATTATATTAGAATGTCAAAAATAAAAGAAATAAATGAAAATTTTTTTAAAAATCTTCAATTTCATTATCCATCATGAAATATAAATTAAACAACCCTCTTGGTGGGAATGTACCTGATATAATCACTACAGAAATTGATTTTTGTTTCCTCAAAAAGCTAGATACAGAAACCCTGACTCAATCATGTAATTCCTGGGGATATACTAAAAAGACACTGTATATCCTTTCAGAGATTCTTGTTCAACCATGTTCATTGCTGCTCTGTTCACAGTAATTAGGGACTGTAATCAGCCTTGCTGTTCGTCAAATGACGAATGGGTAATTAAAACAAGCTACGTATACACAATAGAATTTTATTCACCTGTAATGAGAAATGAAATTATAAAACCTGTAAATAACGGATGAAAGTAGCAAACTTTACACTGAGCAATGTAACCCAAGATCAAGGTGTAAATGCCAGTCGTTCTTTCACATGCGGATCCCAACTTCAAGTCTTGGAATTTGCATGTTTAACCTGGAATACTTTTAGAAGTATGGACACTAGAAAAGTGGCATTGGTGTGGTACACCTTAAGGGAGGGAAAAAGTAGAGATGACCAGCCTGGAAACAGAAAGGACGAATTTAGGGTGTGGCAAGTGTAAATACGGATGAGAATGCACTATGAGAAATGAGGGGGTGAAGGTTAACTAACGTGAAGGATACAGGGGAAGCCCTTGTCGAAATTGACCACTCATTGATCCGATTAAAAGTTGTAAGTAAAACCAGGGGTTAGTACACAAAACTCCAGGGACATGAGTTGTTATTCGGGATGGCCACAGAAATCACACCCCCAGACAACACAGGCTTCTCCCACTGTTGGTTATCCAGAAGAATGAATTGATAAGATTCTATTTTTGAAGACATCACATACTCAGGTTGCAAAGAAATTAAGCTCAAACCAAGATGGAAGCTTCCTCCTTGCTGGTCAGCTGTCACAGTGCTAAAATGTGCTATACAGACTATAGAAAAAGAGGCAGGCAGGCATGACCTAGCAGCCAGGCTACCTGACATACTGAGCTTCTAAATACAAAGCATGGCACACAATGCTTCTGAGTACTCCAAGAAGTTAGAACGATGTATTATGAAGTAATGTGGGTAGATGGTAGCTGGCCTGAGGACAAGTCTGCCTTCTTCACATCTCCTGTAATACGTTTTCTGTGCATAGAGACTCTGGTGGTATGAGTACTCATTATCCAACCTGAGGTAATGTGCTTACCAATCATAGTCAATTACCTTCCACTATATAAGTAGGTGCCCATTTGCAATAAAGCTGATGTTGTTCCCTGGAACCATATCCAGAGTGGTTTATTTCCTCACCTTTTATCAACCCAGAAACATTGTTGTCTTGTAAGGGCAGTGGTGCCCTGGTTACTATGGCACCAGATTTTTAGGGTAGAAAGGCTATCAAGTTGTAAACCATCATCTTACCTACAATACCAACTTTCCAGGCAATAAGCCTACATTAGACTGGGGATATAAATAGTCATTCCTAGATCGTGGAGGGGCTAATGGGGCCCTATTCTTCCCTGCTATACTATTGGCTACTGATGGATTCAAGAGGAGGGTCAGTCATCATCGTTTGTCATTTGCCCATTGAGTAGAATTCTAAGTTCCAACAGATAAACTCAAACCCATAGTCACAGATAAATTATCCTGATTAAACTCAGTTTCTTTATAAGAAAAAAAAGAAGATGAGCAAAACAACAAAAATGTCATAAATGTGAGAAAGTCACTTGCAGGAGAGACTCTGCTAATCAGAGTTGGAGGAAGATCAGGATAGATGGTTACAATAAGCAGAATGTACTTAATACACACAAAATTTTAAAAGAACAAACTCAATAGAAGTTATGATAAGACTATATATTAACCTAATATCTAACTTAAGATCCATTTATTATAAATAGCTACTTGTTTATAAGCAATTTCATGTATTCATGATAGAGATATGATCACTAAAATCTCTTCGATTTAACATAGGTTGATATTGAAATTATATTCTAAATAGTTTGCTTTGTTGTAGTGAGTTTTCTAAACATATTTGCAATATTAGAAAGGGAGTATTTATTTTCATAAAATTACTTTATAAAAAAATATCTATGTGATCCACTACTTCCCTTACTTGACTTACAATATATTTAGCTAATGGTCTACTGTGTTTTTCGGTTGCTGTGATACAACACTGACCAAAAACCCCTAAAGGGTAAGAACGGGTTTACAATCCAGCATTGAGGGATATCAAGGCAGAATCTCAAGCAGAAATGCAAAGACAGGAGCAGAAGCAGAGGCCAAGGAGGAATGCTGCTTCCTGGCCCACTGCCTTCCTTGTATAAGCCAAGACCACCTGCCAAGGGTTGGACACTGTTATTGCTAAGAACAGATTTTAAAAAGAAATGTAGTATCTTCATTCAATGAGCAGCCATCAAACAGACAACTGAACTTAACTACAGGAAAGTGTTTATTCTAATACTTTTATAGTCGTGTGCTACTAGTGTGTGTGTGCGTGTGTGTGTTTGTGTGTGTGTGTGTGTGTGTGTGTGTGTGTGTGTGTGTGTGTTTCTTATGTATATAATTTCAATTTAAGGGCATTGTGAATATTATAGGTGCACTAAAGTTGGGACAATGTCCCTTTTCTGTTATTATGCTTCTTATTTTCCAGG
Organism: Rhabdomys pumilio; assembly: GCA_030674055.1. Lineage (NCBI taxonomy): Eukaryota > Metazoa > Chordata > Mammalia > Rodentia > Muridae > Rhabdomys > Rhabdomys pumilio. The sequence continues at coordinate 22,487,511 of JANHMN010000016.1, forward strand.
ATACGCAATAAAGAAAAACAAGGTCAATCAAACATAGTGTGACTTCATAATACTTTCCTTTGTGTTACATGGGTATTGATATTGCTGTTTGTGGAATAGAATGAGGTTAGAGGGAAGGTACCTTGAGGGAAGACAGAGAGTGATGTAATTCTATTTTAATTAAAATGTGCTAAATGTAAAATATTTAAATAATAATTATGTAGTGATACAAAATTTCAATGGTCTACAAAAACAGAACATTCTCTTGAATAAAATGTAAAATGGTAGATCAGGCATGATGGAGTATGCCTTTAATCCCAGCACTCAGGAGACAGAGACGGGTGGATTGCTATGAGTTCAAGGCTTGCCTTGTCTATATAGTGAATTCCAGCCCAGCCAAGGGTAACACAGAGACCTTGTGTTAGAAATATCTTAAAAATTAAAAAGTGAGAAAAACAAACAATGGGGAATGGAAGCATGGAGCACAGTAGTATAACTGAGTCTTGGACTCATAGATGAAAGGTAAACGAGGCCCCAGAAAGTCTAGCTGTGTATGAAATACTCTAGAGATCAGAATACTTATATGTGGTAATTATATGTCTAGTTTTATTTTTTCCTCCCAAATAACCATTAATTTTAATTAGCACAACAAGCAGTGCTTATCTTACATTCAATCACATTTCCTATAATTTGGGCATCATTCAGTGATTAAATTCAAGGCAAAGTTCTTCATATATCTTTTTATTAGACATCATGACAGATAATAAGAATGTATAGACTACAATTTGGGGAACACAAATGCTTGCTTTTAAATGACAAAGAAGGTGTGTCCTATATTTCCATTTTAACAAGGAAGTATACAGCATTAAGGAAGAAAACTCTCTCTTTGGTATAATCTACAATGCAGACATCTCTAAATAGTTTCCATTGATGAAGCTCCTTAAATTATGTTGTAAACCATCCCTCTGGAGTCTTGACATGCCGTTTAAGAAATACTGACATTGATAAATGAAATACACAGATAATGCAAAACAAAAAAAAAAATCTTATTTTGCAAGATAGATTCACCTTCTGCCCCCATCAATCATATAACAAAATCTGTCAAAAGGAAGCATATTGTCTTGCTTAAATTACACCTCCAGACACTCTACAGGAAGGGTTAAGGATCAATATAAATTCCCAAAGTGACGAGAAATAAAGATAATGAGGATTGTAGTCTCATTAATTAGCCTCTAAATAGTGATACTAAAATATATTACAATGTTGGTTTTGAAAAGAAATATCTCTCTGGATATTCTTATTGTTTCAGAGAAGAATGTTTTTCTGAAATCTTGGAAATCTAGAATACCTCATTTTAATTTTTAACATGCTATTAACCACCATCTACTCTTTGCTTTCCCAGTGTGCATCTCTTTAACCAATCTGTAGCTTAAATTGTCTGCTTCTTCTAAATTATCTACTTTTTTTCTTCAATTCCTGTACTGTCCAAACTCAACACTGAAAAGGGGTATAAGCAAATTTAGAAGCCCAGAGCCAGTGATTCATATATTTAACTCAATTACTCTGTTAGCTCACAGTTCTATACAGGTAGAAATATCCTTCAGCATTTAAGAGCAATTCAAGAAACACTAAGAACAGAACTTAGTGCTAATAGCCAAGGAACAAGCTCAACCTAGAAGTGATCTTAATACTTGCATGTAATTCAAATAGTATAAAAGCAAAAAAGAGGAGGGGGATGGGATGAGGGGTTTCTAGGGAGGGAAAATGAGGAAAGAAGAAGGCATCTGAAATGTAAATAAATAAAATATCAAAAAAGAAAAAACCAAACTTAGTGCTGAGGAACACAGTAACCAAATTTAAACAGAGGAGATAAAAGACTTTGCTTTACTTACGACATCCTCCTGGTGACATTGTTTTAGCCACTTAAGTGAGGTATAGAACCCCACTTTACATTTAAAAAGGGAAAGGAGATGCGATTCCATATACCATTTAAGTTGCTAGAACAATGTCCTCAGTAAAATGAGATAAGTGTTGTATGAATATATGACACTTCATAGACACATTATGTAAAGCATATGTAGATATTACATGTACACTATAGAGCAACCACAAGAAAGACACAAAAACATAAACTTGAAGACAATGTAGATAAATAAAGTATTATTCTAAAAAATAAAAATAAGCACATCTACATTTGTGAGCGATAACTGAAGCAGTCCCGAGAGGAAAATGTATGACATTTGATATGAAGGTTTGTAAATGAGTAGTAAAAAGGACTAAACGTGATCCCCTGAGGACGTGAGGATGGAATTCATGTAGTATTAATTGACACCCTGCCTCTTAATGGTTTGCAAATGATTAAAATGTACTGTGTCAGGAGTCAGCATAACAGTCTCCTGAGAGGCTTCATCTGGCAGGGGAAGGAAACATGCAGAGCCCCATTGCCAAACATTAGTCAGAGGGAAGTCTTGTGGAAGAATGGGGGATAGAATTGAGTGAGCAGGGAGAGTAAAGGATAGAACAAGAAGATCCACAGAGTCAACTAACCTGGGCACATGAGAGCTCACAGAGACTGAACCACAAACCAAAGAGCATGCAGGAGATGGACCTAGGTCCCCTACACATTTGTGGCAGACATACAGCTTGGTCTTCATGTACATCCCCCAATAATTGTCCCTGACTCAGCTGCCTGCCATAGAATCCCCTTCCCCTAATTGTACTGCCTGGATGGGCCTCAGTGGAAGAGAGTACACTTTGTCATGCTTATACTGGATGTCCCCGGGCAGATTGGTACCCAAGGGGGTGTGGTTCCACTACTCCTCAGAGAAGGAGAGAAGGTAATGGGGGAGGGATTTGTAAGTGTTTGTTTCAGAGGTAAGTAGGAAAGAGGAACTGGGATTAGGATGTAAAGTAAACAAATAAATTAAATGAGAGAGAGAGAGAGAGAGAGAGAGAGAGAGAGAGAGAGAAACAAAGAAACAAAAAAAGAAAAAGAAAGGAAAGAAAATGTCCAACAAGCAACCGGTGGTGCATGGCTTAGTCGTTCGCCACCAGAGGGTGGGCGTGCCGCTCCTCTGCGAGTTCGAATCCCGCTGTCTCTCCCGTGTGACTCTCTCGCTGAGTCTCATGAAAATAAAAGAAAAAGAAAAAAAAAGAAAATGTCCTGTGTTGTGGCATAGCATTGGAATAATGGAAATACATTGCTACTTAAGATTTCTTCTATGAAAAGATTATTGTATGTAACAAAAATAACTTGAACAAACCTTACTCTATTTTTGCCATCATAATCTCTTCTACTGGTGTAGGCAGTAACGGTGATGTTTTTCTCAAAAATAAATAAGGCTTGATTCAACAAATTGGATACAGAAGCCATTAAGCTTAGCGAATACAACTAGTAGTCTATTAACTAAAGCAGCAGGAACTTTAAGACATGCTAAGCATAGCTGAGAAAGCCTAGTGGATATAATAAATAAAGTTATGGATAAAATCCCAGATAATGACCAATTTAACATTGACTAGATTTCCTGTGCTTGTTTAGAACAGAAATATGATTCTCAGATATAAAAGAAAGTTTGTAGTTTTTAAAAAATTACATCCTAACAAAGCCTGGAGTCCTATAAAACTCACAATACTAGTAATTTCTTCTCTTAACAAATGTGCCCTGATTATGGAGCTTTAAGGGAAAAATGATAAATGCAACTTGGAGACACTGTACTTGCCTTGCAACATTTTTGCAAATGTAAACATACTATAAAATGTAAGCTCACTAATTAAAAATAAAGAGAGTATTAAAATCATGTCTGAGCAAAGCAAAGACCTAGTGGTAAGAAACTCTTGTTATAGTCAATAATAGTTACCATAGCAACAAAGATGCATGATCTTGTGGTTGGAATATGATGTGCTCCTCCATAGGCTCACACACTTAAATACGTGCCTTAAAAGGAAAATCGCTTCAGCCATAATTTCTCCTTTAAGAAAAAAAAAAAGGCAAGTCCAAAGAGAGAAGACTGAATTTCTTACCTGATGTATTTGTGGGAAACACAAAAGTATGCGGTAGTGACCATTGCCCAGTCTGTTTGTAAATGTGTTACTGCCTCGGTGTCTTCAGGGCATTGTTAGGAAGTAAGTACAATTTGATGACAGATGTAGTGTCATTCTGCTCCTACAAGGGACTGGATGCTGAGAGAAACCATCAATTTAGAACCATCCTCTCCCAATACAATTGCACATCTCCGGAGGATTGCTCTTTGTGTCTGCTGAAGAGCTGGTTTCAACTGTGTAGGTCGTAAAACAATCGATTTATATTTTAAGGATTTGGGAGATGAACTAGAAACAGTAACATTAGGAATGATCATATATTAAAAAATGAAACACTGTGGGGCTCAGCTTTCTTCTTTTCTTTTTCCTAATTGAAAATAGATTCTTCTTTTATACAATATATCTCATCCACAGTTTCCCCTCCTTCCATTCCTCCCATCTCCCTTTCTTCATCTCTTCTCTTTCCCAGATCCACTCCTCCTTCAGGAAAAGAACAGGTCAAAGGACAGTCAAGTAGGACAAAACAAGAGGCAGTAAGACAAGGCAAAAGCCCTCATATAGAAACTGATAAAGGCGACTTAATAGGAGGAAAAGAGTCCCAAAATCAGACAAAGGAGTCTGAGATATACCTGCCCACACTGTTAGGAGTCACCCCTCACACTCAAAAACTACTAAGCTAACGGTCGTAACATATGAATAAAACCTGGTTCTCAGGAACTGAAGCAGAAAAAAAAGGGGGCAGTTACAAGTCAGCTGTCTTTCTCATAGTACATTACAAATGTACTAGAAGTATCAAGAGTAAATGTCACCAAGTCATAGGCGTTCAGAGTTAGGTCTATCAAATATATGTGAGATTGCAGATATTTGGAGAGGATAATGTAGATTCTAGTATACAAGGAGCAAGAATGACAAAGCTGTTCACCCATCTGCCACTGGCATTTGTCCCTACTGCAGTAGACACACCCTCTGGAGCACAGTCTACATCTCACGAAGCATACCTCTGCACACAGTGTGACTAATAGGCTCAGATGAGCTTAAAAATATCTACTGCATAACTCATAGATTATTATATTTGGTCATTAAATTATAACATTGTGAGTTGCAGTTTCACTTATTCTAAATTAACTGAGCATTAGACATGGATTTATATAGCCATATGTTTTATGAGCCTGGTCGGAAGATTATTTAAAGAATATTGGAATTTCCAAAAGTTGTAATCATCAAATTATTAGAAACTAAAATTCAACTGTTTGAATATACAATTGAAGATATTTCTGTGGGCTTTTATTTTTACTCACCTTCATTATTTTCAAGTAAAGATATAAATTATAATATTATACTCTCAAGATACTAGATTAGGCTAAATTTTAGGTAACAGAATTTAATCTGAACTATATCTCCATTTCTGTTTGACACAAGCCTAAGTTCTAAAGGCGTAGGTGCTTCAAATTGAAAACAATGTCAATTAGTAGAATCTTTCTATGGGGGAAAAATGTTGAAAATTGAATTCATTCTCATTTCACCTTAGATCTTTGTCTGAATGAGCTGAATATTCTAATAGCTAGGTTAAGGAATAAATATGGGAAACATAAATACCAAACTTGTAACATTAACTAAGCATGGTGTCAATCAATCTGTCATATAAAAACACAATTTTTAAACCATACAAAGTTTTATAATATTGCCTCTAAGTATACAATGTTCTGATGTTTATTTCAACTTAAGAAATAACTAGATGTGGTGGTTTGAATGATAATGTCATCCATAGGTTATATTTGAATGCTTGGTCTAGAGTTGATAGAACTGTTTGGAAAGTATTGGAAGATATTGGAGGGGGTTATGTCACTGTGGGTAGACTTCGAGGTTTCAAAAGTCCATGCAAAAATCAGTCTTGTTATCTCTACCTACTCCTCCTCAAATCAGCACTTAAATTCTCAATTACTGCTCCACCACCATGCCTGATACACTTTCCACTATGGTAGCCATGGACTCAAGCTCTGAAACAGAGAACAGGCCCCTAAGTAAATGATTTCTTTTACAGGCTGCTTTGGTCGTAGTGACTCTTCTCATCAATAGAATAGTAACCATGAAACTAGGTTTTGCTTACACCACCATCTTCTATATTGCTAAGAAAAAAAGTTAATGTGGATAAACACAACGGTGAAGAAAAGACAGTTGTTTGTTTAATATTAAAACAAATATACTGCTGGACAGTGGTGGTGCACGCCTTTAATCCCAGCACTTTAATCCCAGAGCTAGGTAGATTTCTGAGTTTGAGGCCAGCCTGGTTTACAGAGTGAGTTCCAGGACAGCCAGGGCTATACAGAAAAACCCTGACTCCAAAACCAAAACACAATAAAATAAATAAATAAATAAATAAAACAAATATATGCCTCCCATGTTCAATGCTTTTATAGGAGCATTTACTTTTTTGCACCAAAGCTTTTGATATTGAATACAGAAGCTCACTAATGTTCATACAGCAAAATGAAATGTATTTAAGTATATTAAATATAGACAATGACAATGTGTAATGAACACACAAAATTATTACAGGTCAACACTTGATACTAATGTAGCTGTCCCATCTAATAGGTCTAGTTTATTGTAATGTGTTTTCAGAATTGGATCACATAATGGAATTACATATTTCAATACGTCCCATGATCCACAGTTTAATAATCTTTATAGAACTAGAGAGAAAAAGAAATTGTGGCAGAAGTAATATGAAATGCCTCCTTTTATATCTTTCTCTTGTTTATAATGTCTTCAAAATAAACCACATTTGTTTTAGTCTCTAATGTATGGTCTGTTTTTCATAAAGCTTTGTGTGTTCTATACTTAAATTTCATATCCATTTTGAGGAATAACCCTCCCCTATGGAGCCTTATTTTAATAAAACTCAAAGTCCTCTAAACCAGCTTTCGTTTTTACATATGCTGCTGCTCAACCACAACCCTCTCGACCCTGCAGCCTTCTGCCTTCCCTGATACCTTCCTCACTCTGTTCCACTCCTGCAAATCTTCCTGTTGCTTCTAAACCAAATCTAAAACCTCAGCATACTAAAGTCTTTACTCTGCCTCTTCCTGGGTTCTGAAACCCTCCAAGATCCCTTACTGGTATCCACTCTAATATCTCAGATATTATTTATAGAGAGACCTATTGTTACATTCCTATGTAAATTACTATCTTGACACCCACCGGCCCTCCTCATCTTCTCTATTCAATGTTCTCCCAGTGAACGGCTCACTTTCTGACACTGGCCAATGTGTCTAATATTAATTCTTGTCTCCTCTCAATGGAATACAAGCACTACTTGGTTAAGGTCTTTAACATTTATTTGCTGCCAAGGAGCCAAACCAAGCAATAAGACACACGGCCTGTATCTTTATTTTGGAAATAAAAATCTTAAAGTTAAATAAAGTAGACAATAACACACATTAGATATTTCAAAATCAGGTATCCTTATCTGTTTCTTCTGTCAAGTCAAACCATATTACCTTTAAAATTAAAAGGCAGTCACATTCTTTGCATAAACATCACACACACACACACACATACACACACACACACACATACACAAACACACACACACACACACACACACACACACACACACACAAATGTTCTCTAGCCAATTACTAATACTGTTCTCATGTGAAACAACATGAGATGAGCCTTTGTAGCCCACATAGCTCTCAGTTGTATTGTCTTCCACACTTATACTAGGGTGGCTGGTAAGCTCCACTGATAACATCCAAGTGCTTTCCTATCTAAAGTCCTAAAGTTTTCCACATATCTCAAAAAAAAAAAAAAAAAAACCACAGCATGGAGTGCCACAACAATAGCCCAATTCAATTCCTGGTAACAATTTCTGTCATAATTACTTTTCTATTGCTGTGATAAGATAACAACAAGGCAACTTATAAAAAAGAATGTTTACTTTGGGTTTATAGTTTCAGATGGTTAGTTAGAGTCCATGATCATCATGACAAGGATCATGACAGCAGGCAGACAGAAATGGCTCTGAAGCTGGAGCTTACATTTGATCTGTGAGTAGGAGGAAGAGAATGATTGGGAAATGCACCTCTTTTGAAATCTCCTCAAAGTCCAACACCAGACATACACCTCCTCCAACAAGGCCTTATTCCCTAATTTTTCCCAAACAGTTCTTCAGTTTTAGGACCAAGTATTCCAATATATAAACCTATAGAGGCCATTCTCACTCAAACTACCACAGTAGTTTTCTCTAGTTGTTTCTATTTGCTGTGATGACTGTTTTCTTTGATGAGAGGTGAGTTATACCTTTCTATAGGTATAAGAATAATTTCTAGAGTACAGTTAGGAATTTTGCTGGTCTAATAAAGAACAGGTTGCATGTTCTCTTCTAAGATCAATAACTTCATGTAGCAGGAGATATTTAATGAATCTGTGGGTGGCTCCGCTAGTTCTCAGGCCACCAACATGTTTCCGCTATAGCCTTAGCACTTGCTAGGCAAGAGTGCCAGCCCACAAAACTCTAGAATGGCGGCTGCCTCCACCAATCAGCTTCATGGAGTCCATGTCCCAAAACTCAATGAACAACCACCACCCCCATGCAGTAGATATAACAATTCTAGTACCTGGTAGAAATGAGACTCTTAATGTTTAAGATTATCCAATAAATTTATATATTAGCAAATACTCAATACACAAGATGCCCATACAATCAGAATTGTTAAACCAGTATCTAACCCTTTGATGTGAATAACTACCCGAGATTCTTAGAGACATGCAAGTCTTCCTCCATCTTGCTTCCTTCCTCTTCTCCTTCTTCTCCTCCTTTACTGCCCAATCACCAAGTTTCCACTGTAGAAAAAAATCCTGCCACAACTTCACTAGCTCCAGCCAGTTGGCTAGGATTCTATTACTAGATATTACTTCCTAGTTCTTAAAGAATCTTAATTACAACTATATATCTGTTGGTTAAAGGTAACCTGAAAAGTTTTATAAGTAGACTCCTTCCATTAAAGTAGCTAGATACAAGATTTACTAAAGAACAAACAATTGAATAAATAATCAACTAAGAAAGAAATCAAGGAAACAGCACTTTTTACAAGCCTCAAATAGTATAAAGTATCTTAGTGTAACTATAATCAAGCATGTGAAACACTTGCATGATAAAACTTTAAGTCCTTGAGGAAAGAAATTGAAGAAGATATACAATGGAAAGATCTTCCATTCTCTGGATAGGTAGGGTTATCATAGTAAAATTTGCCATCCTATTAAATACAAGCTATAGATTCAATGCAATCTCCATTAAAATTCCCACACAGTTCTTGAAAGACTTTGAATTGACAATTCTCAAATTCTTATGAAACAACAAAACCCCAGAATAATTGGTAAAAATCTTTGTCAATTCTGTAGGCTGCTACTTTTTCTGACCAAGAGAACTCTTGAAAAGTATGATAAGGATGCTAAAGTTATCTCCCCACAATTAATGTCTTCTAGTGGGATGCAGGTTGGGCAAGTTCTATTTACGTTTTATTTAAAGGACAGACCACTGAGAGTTTGACCACGCTCAGTTTTTTTTTTTAATTTTTATTTTTAATATTTTTTGGGGTGGTATAAATCACAAGAGAGAGAGACAGACATAGAAGGACTAGGAAATAAGTGTGATTGGGATGCATATGTGAAATTCCTAAAGAATCCATAAAAATATTGTGTTGGGAAAAATGACATCATGAAGTTTACAATCAAATGGATGCAACTAGAAAAAAATAATAATAAAAAAAAATCATCCTGAATGAGGTAACCCAAACCCAGAAAGATAAATATGGTATGTATTCTCTTATAAGTGGATATTTGGTATTAAATAAATGATAACCAACTTATAACTTATATTATGCAAGAGATTAAGTATAAAGGAAGAAAATGGGGGCGGGGGACACATGAACCTCCTTGAGATAGTGAAATATAATATATTTTAGGGTAGACAGGGGTGGATGGAGAGATAAATGGTAGAATCCAGTGGGGAAAGGAAAGAGAGAAAGAGTTAAGGGAAGGAATGCATGAAGAGACAGCTAGAATTGAAAGACATTTCAGAGGTAGTGTAGTGGAATCTTCCAGAAATATTTTTAGGTGATCTGAATGAGTTTTCCTAGTAATAGAGACTGAGTCCAGACTGTCTTCCTGTCATCAAAGGAGGCTTACTTTAATGGAACTATATTGTTTTCAATTAGGTTATTGGGCAAGGGGGGTCCCATAGAAATCCCCCCCAAGCAAGCTAGGCTGTTGCTAAGACAATGACTTGCTCTCTGAAAACTGACATTGAGGCCCCATTGCTAAGAACAACATCCACAGAAATCATTGACCATGGAGAAGTCAAGTTGGTGCCTACATGGGTCCTTTACCCCTACTTTCTAGTACCTTTGGTGCAAGAAGATACTCTGCAGGTGACAAAAAGAGAACAAAAATACCAACCCAGATATAAAAATCTTTAATCTATGATCTGCCATGCCTACAAGATGCGTGAGGGAAATGGTCGCACAGAATTTGTAGGAGTAGCAAACCAATGTCTGATTTGACTTAAGTTCCACTCCTGTTTGTTTTCTAACAAAATCTCAGTTATTCAGTTTTAGCAATGAAAAATTAGAAGCAGAGCTGGGGTGAAAGCCTGCTAGGTCAGAGAAGCCAAGAAAGCACACAGATGGCATTCCTCTTTAGCAGACATCTCACCAAGAGTGACCCTCTCTCACACCATCTCAAACAGTGTTCTTCAAACTGCATGTGCCTCCCACCTACTTCCTATGTATCTCCCAAATTTGAAATACATGTTTCAGCCACTCTAGGAGACCGTACAGTATACATTACTTTTAACATAAAAATAAACTCAGGATAAAATAGAATTAAATTTGAAGGCTTTAAAGTACCGACGTTAAAAAAAAATGCTGTGTGTGTGTGTGTGTGTGTGTGTGTGTGTGTGTGTGTGTGTACCATAGTGTGCTGTATATCTCAGAAGACAATTTTAGGTAGTCATTCTCTGTGGTGTTTTTGGTCATTATGCCTGTACTCCAGGTCAGTGCCTACTTCTCCCAATAGGAGTACTGAAATAACAGATGACTTCTAAAACATTCAGCTTTTTTCAAAAGGATTCAGTGGGTAGAACTGTTGTAAGCCTTTTATCTCAATTGCATTTACCTGCTGAGCCATCTTGCTAGCCCTAAGAACATATTTTATCAGTAACTTTTTCTCTTTTTATTTTTTTTTTTCTTTTCCCAATTTTATAACCTTTATAGATGGGGAAAGGCTTTTTGTTTTGTTTTGTCATGTAACTCCCCATTGTCTACCTTGTAAGTGCTAAGATTACAGGCATGAGCTATCAAGATTACCAGGAAATGTATAGATTTTAATCAACAACAACAACAAAAAATAATGAATTAGGATTTTCTATAGAAAAACCTAAAATGCATCAGAAATTTGTTTATTGTTTGTTTCATACCTAAATTAATTTTCTCTGTGACTGAATTTCAGGAAGACAAAGGATTCCCTGTGTTTTTATATGTATTTTTTATTACTTAAGAAAACTATATCTTACTGCTAGTACTGAACCAAAAACATAGCATTTATAGTGTGAAAAATTAAACCTCATACACATACAAGTGGTTGTATTGTGTGATACATATGAACTACCACCCAGCAACTAAGGGCAGAAAAACAAAAGAGAAATGAGCTAAAATTTCTACTGAAGAACATTCCACAATAATTTAGAAACCTCTTATACAATCTGTTTTTAATATGTAAGAAAATTATTTTTCAAGCTATTGTACCAGCTCTTTCATACATATAAGATGTAGACAAAGTAATGGTCAAAATAATGAACATATTTTTTTTCTTTCTTACTCAAATAAATATATCTGCTTTCTTTCTCTCTTAAAATTCTCTTTTAGTTTATGAACGGATTTTTCTCTGGTTTTGATTATTTGTTTGTTTGTGTTGATTTATTTTTAATTCCTCCAGATACCTTAGTCTTTCACTAGCAAAAAAATTAGCTGAACAACAACAGAGATAGTGAAACTAACAAAAAGTTCTCAAAAAGATTAAAATCTATACATTTAAATCTGATGTATACATATACATCTGTTGAATAAAATCTATACATTTCCTGGTAATCTTGATAGCTCATGCCCGTAATCTTAGCACTTACAAGGTAGACAGGTGGGGATGGGGTAGACATTTTATTCCAAAACCAAAATAAAACAAAAAAACCTTCCCCCATCTATAAAGGTTATAAAATTGGAAAAAGAAAAAAATTAATATTTTAATATTAATATTATTAAATTAAATATAACTAATATTTCTTTAATGAACTCAACATTCTTACTCATCAGAAAAATGCAAATTAAAAGTACTTTCAAATACCATCTCACCCCAACCAGAATGTCTAGCTTATGTAAGTGTGTGTATAATTTGTCATATGTATATGATAAATAATAAATAAAGAGGATGTGGAAAGAGTGAGGAGTGAGGATACCTTATTCACTGCTGAGGAGGTGCAGTCAAGAGTCGCTTCAAAACTTTAACAATACAATATACCAATCCTGAACATATGTTCCTAAGACTCTGTCATACCACAGAGATCCATGCACATTCATGCTTACTGATGTCTATTCATGACAACAAGGAAGTAGAAACATCATAGATGTCTACGAACAGGTATACAGATAATTAAAATGTGGCACATACTTTTAAGAGGAAATTATAAATTTTCTAAGAAAATTAGTGAATACAGGAAGAATAATATTAAGTAAGGTGATTCAAACTCTGAAAGATAAAATCCACTTTTTCTTCTCATCTGAGGACCCAAGTTTGTGATATATGTATATATGTACATAAGTAGAAATGTGAAGAAAGCCTAAAAAACTAGGAAAGAAACCTGAAGACGGTAAGTGTAGGAGCTGAAGGAGGACAGGAGTGGACAGAGACAATGAGATAGGAGAGAGGGTATGGGGCGGTGGGCTGTGAGAGGTAGCTGGGTACCTGGTCGAGCAGGCTTCGGACCCCAGAGACCCTCAGAGACAGTAGGAGTTTGGCATTTCTCCTGGGACCCCTGACTGCTTTCACATAGCCACAGCCCTCTACAGCCCCTCCCAAAAAGATGTTTATGGCCATTGGTCATGTAGCACTGGTAGAGGATGTGACTACAGGCTGCAGAGCCTCAAGACATTTCTATATTCAAGAGTTACCTAAAGGCCAGAGGGCATAGCCAATTAAGCATTCCTCTCCAGACTCTCCTTTTTGAAAAAGGTATTTAACATCAGGCCTGCCATGAGAACACGGGGCATAGCTTCATCCACTTTCTATCATGGCAATAAATTCCATAGCCTAAGATCATGTACTACCTCTCCTCTTTGGGTGCATGCTGTGGGGAACTGTGGAGAAGGTCTTCAACTATCAAGTCACGTTCTAACCTCCCACCATCCACACAGGACTCCCCGAGACTGTGTTCTCTCCACCCTGGAGCCAAGCCCTGTGGCTTCTCACAGCCTAATGCGTCCATCTGGTGCAGTGTGGAATGAACTCACTCAAATTCCAGAGGCCTGCCTACCCCGCCCCTCTCTCTGTGTGTGTGTGTGTGTGTGTGTGTGTGTGTGTGTGTGTGTGTGTGTGTGT
>JANHMN010000016.1:22507324-22564253 GCA_030674055.1 Rhabdomys pumilio
CGGAGGCGGAGGCGGAGGCGGAGGCGGAGGCGGAGGCGGAGGCGGAGAGTTGGCACAAGGTAGAGGGCAGCCTGTTTTACAAGGTGAGTTCCAGACCAGGCTGACCTATAAAGACTTGATAACAATGACTTGAGCTGAAGTAGAAGTAGCAGCAATCAGTGGAGCTGGAAGTGGCTGCATCTGGACAGGGATGTGTGAGGAGTGGGAGTTGGGGTCACAATAGGAAGGAAGAACATATCAAGTTGAAAGGAGTACGCAACGTTTGACATAAATACGTATGCAAAATTAAAGAAAGACGACTACAGTCATGCTTTCTCAAATTTTGTCTCTAAATTTCTCTTCTGGTGTCTTCAAAATGTCTTGAAAGTCGAATGTTGTTAAGAAAACATGGAAACCATTTTATATAACAAAACAATATTTTAAAACAAATTAGGTGGCTGAGTCCTAAATGACAAATGTTTTCTGATGAAGCAAGGAACCCCTCACATCAGTGTTTCCCTCTATATGGAAACTACCTTCTATCCCAGGGTCTATAGGATGCAACAAAACCCCAAATTAATAACTCCAGATTGAAAGATTCCATTTGAGTGTAGAAGAAGAATCAATACAGATAATCATATGACAGGAAAACGCCTAACAATAAAAAATGGAATGATCAAGACAACTCTTCCTTGTGATAATTTACAGAATCATACCGTTGTGGGAAGCAGACATTTTAACTAATCTGTTTCGTTGAAGGCATTTAGATCAATGAGCCACGTAGAGAAATCATCAGGAGGTAGAATAGTTCATGAAAGACTTTTCATCCTCATTCCTACCACTCAGCTGCTTCCCACTATTCCTGTAGAAAGCAAGTGGTGTGAGCAAGCCTAAGACAGTACTCAGTTGTGAACAATCCTAGGACAGTTCAGGTATGAGTGAGCCTCAGACAGCACTCAGGTGTGAGCAATCCTCAGACTACACTCAGGTTTCTTCTTGCTGGGGCAGCGGTTGCTTGAGCTGTTTTCAGCTCAGGTTTCAGCCTGAGTCCAAGTCACCTGAGGAGCAAGTGAATGGAAGCACAACTTACCAGCTGCTTTGCCCGCAGTAGCAGCCTTCAGGGCTTGTCACTCTTCCTGAGCTTGTTTGGTGATAGTGGCTTTCTAATGTCTCTTGATAACTTGATTGTCATCCGTGGAAGCAATTCTGTGGTTTCCAGACAATCATACCTTTATCTTTTGGACCTTCGTGCTGCTCTGAAAGATTGGTCTCATTTCTTGTAAATTTTTTGTTGTTGTTCAGGCTATTCTCACCCTTCCCAAGAGACTCACCAGGTATGGCTTTTATTAGTCTTAACCATAATACTGCTGCTGGTTCATCTTTCTGACAATTGCAAAAATAAGTGATAGCTGGAGTCGTTCTTTTCTTTAATATCTCTTAGCATTCATGTAGCTGCCTGCAGCCATGATCATCAGATTCTCCTGAGACGAAGCCTAGGAATTAACGGGAAGGAGGGTGAGAGAAACGTGGGGCCAAGACAAAGTATTCTGATCAAGGCCCCAAGTTTAATAATTTGCTTTCACATATAAAGGGGAAGCCCCACTCCCCAGAGTCTCTTCTGGGTACCGCCCCTGGCTAGGTGAGGAAAAGAAAGGTGTCAAGGCTGGCTCAGCAGGCAGTCCATTCTTCTTAGCTCAGTAGCAGACCTCAGGGCAACAAGACTGGCAAGGCAATGCCTCCTTCTAGGTCCTATTGTTGTTTGGTCTTGTTGTGGTCAATGACTTGCAGGCCTGCTTAGGCCTGAGGGAAGGGCACACGTTCATACACACCAAATGAAATGCACGTTTCTATTTACAAAAATTATATTTAATAGGCATTTTAGAGTTGTTTTAGCTATAAAACATTTTAAAGGATAGCCTAATCCTATTTGTATCTTATTTTCATTTATTTTTGTATGTCAGGTAAAAACCACTAAGAGGCACAGATCACTAATATTAGAATCTACATTCTGGTCCCAGCTGGACATGTGACTTCACATGGCTGAGTTAAGTTCTTCAAACTTCTCTTAATCTGTTATCTGTAAAATGTAGAACCTAAACTCTGAAACCAGCTCAAGTATTATTGTTATAATATTAAAAAATCTATATTTTTCAAACTTCAAAACATGAAACACCAAGGTCACCAGCAAGTATATTTTGCCTTCTGTTTTATGGAATATATTCAGGAGGCAATGTCTATGTTTCTAAAATTTCACAAGTTGTACCTCATTGTGCAGTGTTCTCTCATATATACACAATGACTAGCAGAGGGCAGGATTTCAAAAATTTGCAACAAAGACCAAGGTAAGCATAAATTGGAATGGTAGATAATTTTGGATTTTTTCCCATTAATGTCGAATTCTCAGAGCCTAAAATATTTATTATATCTTAATCCTAGGAATCAAATAGACAAGACAAAGCATCCTTGTGGAAAATTCCAAAGACCAAGTATTAAAATCAAGAATAATAGAAAAGTAAAATTGGAAGCTCCCTGAGCTGAATATATGGTTCAGCAATTAAGAATGCCTACTGCTCCTATGTTAGATTTTCTGCTATGCTCACGTTAGATTGTCTGAATGAATGAAATCTGTCAGTTCACAGCAATATGGAATGCTTGCCTTCCTGGGCACCTGCATTTCATGTGCACAGGCGTATCACACACACACACACACACACACACACACAATGTATATTCTTAAAAATATATTTAAAATACTTCTTTTAAAAATTAGGTTAGAAGAACCTAAAAGCAATAAGAATTGCACACAAGTTTCACTAATGAATGGAAAAATTAATGAACAAAACTTTATAGAAAAATATGATACTTGCATGGCTCAAGGTATCATGTCTTATATGTGTTAATTTTATATGATACCATCTTAATACTTTTGATATTCTTCTTCAATTCTCAATTCTTATTCTGTTGAGAATAGGCTCACAAATACTAAACTAAGTTTGCAGTGGGGAAACCTGACAGACACAATGATTGAAGATATGCTCATCAGTGATCAAACGTTAGACACCCTGTAGTGTGCCTATAATGGAATGCTGTAAGGAAGGCACATCATGTCTGTGGAGTTCTTCCATTTAGTTATAAACAAATTATATATATATATATATATATATATATATATATATATATGCTCAATTCAGAGACATCATACAAAACACATGGTCAGTAATCTTCAACTCTCAAATTATGAAAACCAAGAAACTACATAGAAAAAATGTTGTGTACAAGGAAAACTAATCTACCACCATATCGTCTCCTCCATGATAGAATATATGCTGGGCCAAAATAAAGTCTGCCTCCTTTAAGTTGCTTTGCAAGGTACCAGGGTAGAGTTTTAATAATTAATACACTGATTAAACAGAAAAGATTGGCTATGACACTGGGCTTCTGTTTCCTGCTGTACCTAAAATACATATATATATTCTAATACACAGACATCAATTGATTTAATATTAATTACCTAATAATGGATAATCAGATAATAATGTTATAATTTAGTCAATATTTTAAATTTAATGATTGAAAATAATAACATTGAATTCTCTAAATATTTTTTAGGATTTAAAGATTTCAGATAAGAAAGATCTTGAAGATAAGTCCTATAGAAATGGTAGTATGGATGTCAATATTCAAAAGCAATTACAAATAGCTACTTATTTTCCATCTTAATTTTAAAATGTAATAGTTCATTTACAAGTTAGAACAATATGTTTTGAACATTATTTATGCCTTGCTCCGAGTTCTCCCCGACCCTTCCCGACTGCCTACCCACCTAATTTTGTGTCCTCTAATTTTTTCTTTCTTTACTTTGAGTCCAATTTGTACTGCCCATATATTCTTAGATTTATGACCATTCACTGGAGCTGTGGGTATACCAGAGGCTGTACCTTCAAGAAAGCTGACTCACCCTCTCATGGAGGCTGTTAGTTGTCCATAGCTCTTTTGCTAGGAGTGGGATTCCCTGCCCACCCACTCCCCCTTTTCCATGTTGGAGTTTAGTTTCATTTGAGCTGGCACAGACTCTTGTGCCTGTTGTTACAAATGCTGTGATCTCATATGTGTACTTGCCTGTTATTTCCAGAAGGTAGTATTTTTATATAGCCATTCTCCATCTCTGGCTTTTACAAAATGTCTGCCCCTATTAGCATAATCTCTGAGAGTAGGAAGATGAAGTATTTATTATACATTATCCCATTTAGGACAGAACAGTCTAAAGTCTGCACTTTAGCCAGGCATGAATCTCTGTGTTCGTGAACAGCTACTGCAAATACAAGCTTCTCTGTGGAGTGTTCAAAAATTATTTTATCTATGAATGTCACAGTAAGTCATTAAGAGTTGGTTTACTACTTATTTCCACTGAACAGAATAATTACAGCAGTTTCTCTCCTACAGTCTGTAACCTGTTTAGTTATAAGTTCTATATACCAATAATAATGCCAGCTATGGGTTCCATATTATAAGGGTTGTTCCCATTATGTTCATGACAATATTGGACTAAGCAGGTATGTCTTGCTGGGCCAGCCATTTTATTATTGTAGCTCATAGTGCTCATAGCTGGGTAGAAAGGATGATTTCTTTTCCAGTACAATACATTGCCCCTTCTAGCAGTATAAAAACTAACCAGGACATTATTATCATTGTTGCATTCCCATGTTATATGACTCAATTGTATGGTTTCTTTATTTATCAATAAGGTCTTACCGTTGAGTTCTAGTGGATAACTGGTAGTATTAGGAATAGCCTATAGTATTTACGGGTCTATGAGACTGTATTTGTTTGGAGCACAAATGTTCTTGTGCTCATAAGTAGCACTCAGGAAAGCAGGAATATTAACAACAGTATTTTCTTTTCAAAGGAAAAAATGTGTAACCTATTTTCTTGCTCTGAAAGCTGGAACTGGAGGCAATGCTTGAGTCTAGGTAGGACCAAACTTTATCAAGGCCCCACAAGCAGAATTAGAGGTAGCTAATAGCCCAGACAACCTTTGTGCTAGCTCTATGATGGAGACCACACCAGATCCTCCCCTTAGGCCCTTAAGATAACACATGTAGTCTATCTTTTGAGACTATCTTCATGTAAGAAGTGACATGTACTTTGAGTAGAATTTGGATGTAATTCTGCCTCATTCTCTATACAGTACTGTGTTACATCAAAAAAAAAAAAAAAACTTTCTCCAAATTGTACTGTGCTTATGTATGCTCAGTGTCAAACTCTGAAAATTTAAATCAACATTGGCTGTTGAGTACTATTGAACCAAATTTTCATCTTGCCTCATACAGATTGTTACTCTACTGGCCTCGGCATTTGCAGAGACTTACACACACACACACACACACACACACTTACAAGCTAACAACTCTAAAAAGGTAGTACATCTTGGAACTTGGCTTATTATTTCTTAATCGGTGGTGTCTAGTTGGGTCAGTGTGACCTCATTATAAAGTAACTCCATTTAATGTTTTTAAAAATCATTTTTAAAATTATAATAACAACATTACTCTCTTCTTTTTCCTCTCTCCAAACCCTCTCATAACCCTCTTTTTTTTTCTCTTCTTAAAATTCATGTTCTCTATTTTTTTCATCTTTTATTGCAATAAATTTATTTTATTAATTTTTCATAAACATGTCTTTCCAGTCACATAGTATTACTTGTATTATATTTTCAAGGCTGGCCATTTGACACTGTACAACCACCTAGTGTTCTCTTCCTGTGTGTGTGTGTGTGTGTGTGTGTGTGTGTGTGTGTGTGTGTGTTGTATGCTTCTCCAGCAGTAGGTAGGTTACCATATGACATTTAAAAAAAATTCTTTAGTGTTATTTATACCTTCCTATATTCCCTCCTCTTTTCTGGCCTTTCATCTTTCACCCCAAGTCAATCTTTCCTGTTCTGTCATTTCCCTTTAAGGGTTTATATCACTGTGTTCTAGCTCCCTTCCTTTGAATATCCCTCCCAATGAACCATCAGTAGTTTTCTGACCTCCATATTCTAAATGGAGCACTCATATCTAAAGACTCCAAGCTACCATCTACAAATAAGAAAAGACTTGAGATATTTGTATTTCTGGATCTGGATTATATCATTTAGAATAATTTTTCCATTTCCATATATTTACCTAAAAATTTCATAATTTAAAATTTTAATAGATGAGTAGTATTCCTTTGCCTAAATATACTGAAATTTCATTATCCACTCATCAGTTAATGAGCATGTAGGGTTTTTTTTTCTGGGTATTGTGAACAGAGCACAATGAACATGGATGAGTAGGTATCTCTACAGTAGGATATAGTGTCCTTTGGGGATATGCCTGAGAGTGGTATAGCTTGATCATACAGTTGATCTATTTCCATTTTTCTGAAGACTCTCCACACTGATTTCCATAGTGACTCTCTGTTGGTATTCCCATCAGCAGTGAATAAGTGTTCCTTTTCCCTACATCCCAGAATTACCTTAGTCATTATGACTGGGATATTATAATATCTCAAAATAATTCTCATTTGCATTCCCGTGATGCTGAGGATATTAGACATCAAATATGCCAAACTGTAAACATTTCAATTTTATAATTTTATGTAGTATAATTGACAAAGCTGCACAATGTATACAACATTTAGATTTGTTATCTATACATAGTAAAATAATTACTGTAGTTGATTTAATTAGTATATCTACCACTGCCCAGCTAGCCATTTATTTGGGTGAAGTTCTTTAAAATATAATAAGGCAGTGGTCATTGTGTTGTTCATTTGATCGTCAGGGCACTCTCTTTTTATATCTGAAAGTTCATGCTCTTTAACCAATATTCCTCTGATTCTTCCGTCTGGCCACCTTGGAGAACTACCTTCATACCTCTGTTATGATCACGGAGTAAAAAATAACAGTAATAACAGCAGCGCTAAACTGAGTCATATACTATAGAAAAGGTGAGCTGATAAAAGTGTGAGCTTTGGTCCTGTTTATCTATTTTTATCTTTAAAAATATACATTCCATAAATAAATGGCAATGTGTGGATAAACTACTCCACAAGAAAACACATTCCTGCACAATAATAATTCTTTGCAAAATGATTATGGGGTCAGAAGCTAGTAATCTTACAAAGTTAAAAAAAAAACCACAACCTTGAAGTATGTATTTGTGGGTCACCATCTATTCATAAGTAGTTCCTAACAGCTGTGCAGGTATCCTTTCCCCTTCCAGTTCTGTCTTCAGGAAAAGAAAGTGGCCATAGCATTCTATATTCCAATCTGTGCTCATTGCACACTGTGTGGGAATTATGAATGAATTAAGGATTCTTTATTTTTCTAGACAGATGGTTAAGTGTGAATTTTGCATTCACTGTTTTTAATAGACAAAATGATTCCTACTTACCAGAAAAAATTCTCTGTCAGAAGTTCATACCAAAGTCCTTACTCACGAATCCACAAGGACTGTCTGACTGGCCTCTTTCCAGCATGTGTGCTGGCTTTAAAAATTAAGATTCTTAAAGTGTAACTTTGAAGTTCATCCACAATTCCTCAGCTGCATCCTAGCTAGACCTCTGGGATTACACAGCTTCCAATTTTCCTAGGCGCTGTTTTTTCCTTTCTGTGGCTGCTTCAAGAACAAACATATAAGCACAAGATCACTGTACACCAGGTATCTGATATAATACATCATTTGTTTTCAGAGCTTAGAAGTAGACTGCTAAATATATTTGCTTTTATTTTATCTGCTCATACATTATCCTGTTGACCCTAAGATTGAATACTATAACACAAGAATTGAGGTCCTTAAAGGTTTGAATAAATCCATTGCTTGCCCATTATATGATAAATGGTACCCCCTCCCAGAATACAATGCTAGAAGAGAGGCCTGAACACCATTGTTAACAGAATGACACAGCAAATGAAAGAGCTGCCAAACATGGTACAATCCAGAGTATCAGGAAACTGGAGAAAGGATGCCCCCAGCTGTACATCCCTGACATTACTCACAGTGTACCGGTTTTCCAAGCATCTCTGTATTTGAAGCACAAAATTAAAATCACATGAAAAACATGTAAGTGGGCATTCTGGTAACCATATTCCTATACTTCACTTAGTAGAAAGACTAAAGAAATGAGGAAAAAAAGGTTGATTGGAGGGGATCATAAAGAACAAATAGGTCACTTTAAAGAAACATTTGATTAAAACAGCAATGAAAAGAAAATGAATTCAGTTCCAAGAACAACCTAGCTAAAACACATTGAATATAGACATTTCTATAAAAGAAGAACACACAAGAGTAGTAGAACAGAAACTGAATAGTCAAAATTCTTAATCCAAACAAAACAAGAGGAGATCAGAAAAGACAAATAGCATTTAGCAAGACAAAGATTTAGTGATTATATATATTATATGTATATATGATACTCAATACAGATGGACTAAAGGTTCAAACTAACAAAATAACCAACAAATCAGCAGTCAATAAATTAGCAAAATAAGTAAAGAGTTGCATTATGCTGAATTAAATAATTTTACTAATATGGAAATATGTTCAACTGCACTTATAATGAGAGAACACTATTCAGCTGTGATAAAAATAGCATTCACTTATTTTAGTAGCAAGTATACCATATATAATGCAATATATATATATATATATATATATATATATATATATATATTCACATGTTTATTACATTTTCTTACACAATCTGGGGGGAGATAGCTCAACCATGACTCTTTACACACAGTGAATTCAGAGAAACTAGTTGTTCAATCTAAGAAATCTTAAAACAAAGGAGACCAACATTATAGTTTCAGACTGAGTTTGAAGGACAGCAGCTCTCTGTAATGTTGCTAGTGTGTGTTTGCATTGAAAGACTGAAGAAACTGAAGTCTGATGTCCATAGATGACATTATCAGTACAGTGACATGTTTGCTAAGCAAGAATAGAGCTTGTATGTGCTACTTGCTTCTTCAACTTTTTACTTTCATTCCATGCGGGCCCCCCCCAGGCCTTTCTGGATGTTCTTTACCCTTAATTGCTATCCCGTGTCCTAAAGGTTTTTGGAAAAAAGCTTGTAGACACCCCAGGTTATGCTTTTCTACTTTCTTGGGCATTTTTTCTGCCTATTAAAGTTGATAAGACTCTACCACAAAGCCGAACATGGTGAAAGAATTCTTCAATTTCAGTAGTTGGGAAGCTGAGACAGAGATTCATGAGTTTGAGGTCAGCCTAGGCTTCACAAAAAGACCATGTCTCAAAAAAATATGATCATCGCTATAGTGTAAAGAATATGGAAGCTCTCATATACTTTTGCTAGAAGTGTGAATTGGAATACATCCAGAGAGCATATATTATTTATAATCTAATCTGCTACACATAAAAATTATCTCCAAACATTAAATTTTCCAACACAAGTATTGTTCCCCAATTGTTTTAGAAATTTGGGAACAGCTTGGATGAGGCAGTTCTGAATCCATGGTGATTATTAAAAACAACATAGATAGATACAGCCATGTGAAGGCTTTATTATGGCTGAATAATTTTGTTTGAAAGTGGATCATAGGGTTAGGGCTATAACTTTGTGTTAGATCTAGTACCTGCCATGTATGAGGTTCAGGGCTCAATCATAATAGATACATAGGCATCTGAGAGGCAAACAGACTGATAATAGACAAGACTAAAGAGATGCATAGATAGATATATGTACTGAGTACATGGATTATCTCGTACCCCCTAATTATTACCCCCTAATGTTCATGAGCCTAACATGAAGCATAGGAAGTGTCAATAAATATTTTTGTTGTGCATTAGAAGTTTCCAGTCAAAGCATTACTAAACTTTGTCCCAAATACTTTGCTATTGGTGGCTGTCCTTTCCTGTGCATGCCCATTTATTCAGCAGCACTACTAACTTTTTCCCACAAAATGCCAGTATAACAGCATCATTATGTGAGTGGGTATGGGTGTAGGTGGGTGTGTGTTTTTGCATGTGCTTGTGTGTGTCTATGTGTGTGTGTGTGTGTGTGTGTGTGTGTGTGTGTGTGCAAATGTTCTCTAGTTAGAAGTACTGCTCCAAGTTGGGAATCATCAGTTAAAAGTAATCACATATACATTTTAAAAGAGAAGCTATGTAATTTAAATTAGATATTATTTGTAATTAATATTCACTTCATATACTATAATCATTTGCTGTCTAATATTAGTAAAAATTAATACAGTTGTGATGAGTGTTTATATTATAAACTAAACAAAAATAAAGTTTTCTAATTCTGTCAATATTTATTTATTGCTTTGAGTTGTCCCTGTCATTTTTTCATTGAAGGTTGACATTGCTTACATGGGAAGGTGAACATGAATTTAGTAAAGCTATTTGATTTGCAAGGTAATGAGTGATTGTCAATATATGAGATTCATCATTTCCTTTTCTCTTCTTTTACATGACTATAATGATAGCAAAAATTGATTGTCAAAACACCAAGGATGAGACCTCAAGTGCATACTCCATCCTTTGATGCAGATCAGTTCATCAAATAGGAATTACACTACATAAAGATTAATTACACTACCCCAAGAGTTAGTTCTAGATGATTTGTTTTAATTGATAACCAATGGTTTACAAAGCAGAAGTTACCATCTGTGAAATTGGATAAAGAGTCTTACAATGAAAGCAACAGACAAGAATCATCATAAGAATAGCTAAGATAGATCATTGTCACCTCACATATAGAATTCCTAGAATTCCATAGCACACAGTGAGAGAATGAACAAATATTTCCTATCTTTAACATTGTCACCTTTGCATTGAAATCTGCAATATTAAAAGCATTCCTCATTTCCCTTGCACAATCAATTTTCTCTTTCATGTCTATTATATTAAAGAAAGAGAAATGAAGAAAAACAGAAACTATGAAAAATAAAATAAAATCAAAGGAATAATGGGAGTCTTTTTTTTTCTGTCATAAAACAAAAGTTTCTAACCTCTAAGAGAAAGCCAGTGGGTTGACTTCCTTTTTGGTTAATTTTCAGTTTTAGACCCTACCAAAATATGTCTTAGCAAGCATCTATACTGTCCCATTTTGGAAAGGGATAAAGAAATTTAATTAGCAAAATGACAATATTCATTTCATCTTGATGTATTATTTAAGTAATATGTGAAAAAGGACCACTATAGGTGGGTTTTCTCATGCCCTACAGCCTGATTTTAAACTATATTGTCTTGAAATTTTTGTGGGTTTTTTTTTTTTTTTGGAGTTTGAAATATTTTTGCATTCTTTACTCAGATCAGTCTTAATACTTGAAAATCTGCTATAAAATAACAACTTCTCTTATGTTTGCTAGTAATTCTAGACATTTTAAAAAAGAGCTAAACGTACTTTTAAATTTTGAGACTGTTTATCTAGAAATTTGAGGAAAACAATAGCAGTCACAGTAGTGTCAAAGACTACATATCCAAGTTGCCAAGCGCCATCATTAATGTCGTCTTTTTTTTTTCCTTCAATATATATATTTTGGCCTCTGAAAAAAATCACATAGCTGTCACTACTTGGGCTGGTATTTATTTTTTTATTCCTTTATTCTATGTGTCGGTATCAGGGCAATACCATGCTATTTTTGTTACTATGGCATTGTAGTATATTTTGAAGTCACCTAGTGTGATTCATCCAGCATTGCTCACTCTACTCAGCATTGCTTAGCTGTCTGGGTCTTATATTTCTATACAACTAAGCATGTAGATCACTTTTAATAACATAGACTTTTTTGAAAATATTAATGAAGCAAATCCACAAGCAGGGAAATCACTCCATCTTCTACTCTCTTCTTAATTAGTCCATTTTATTTTTATTTAAAAGTAGTATTAAAAATATTCTTCCTAATTTGTTTCCTGGGATTCTTATTAGAAGTGTGTGTGTGTGTGTGTGTGTGTGTGTGTGTGTGTGTGTGTGTGTAAACACTATGGATTTTTCTATGAGGATTTTTGCATTCTGCCATTTGCTGGAAGATATAACAATTTTCAGGTTGAGTCTTTCAAGTATTTTAAGTTAGTAGTCCTAAAAGTAGAAGACTGAAATTTGGTCTCTGTCATCTTATCAAAAAGCACAAATAAAATAGGTCGAAAACTTCAATTGTTAAGAATAACAACTGACCCTTCTGGTCTGGGCCTGAGCACTGAGCAGATCCCGGGTACAGCTCTGCCCCCAATCTCTAAGAATCCAGAGGAATCAGGGCTCCCAGGTGCTCTAACTCTGGTATTATCTTAAGTAAGCAGACAGCAATGCCTGCCCCAAGCAGGGAATAACTTGGACCCACAAGAACCCAGGAAGTCACTCCTGGCCCAGAGCACTGGTTTCTTCTGGTCTGGGCCTGAGCACTGAGCAGATCCTGGGTTGCAGCTCTGCCTCCAATTTCTAGGAATCCAGAGGAAGTAGGACTCCCAGGTGCTCTAACCCTGGCATTATCTTAGGTAAGCAGACAGTAACTCCTGCCCCAAACAGGGAGTAACCTGAACCCACTAGGAACCAGGAAGTCACTCCTGGCCTGAGCAGATTTGGGGCTTCAGCTCTTACCCCAGTAGCAACACCCACCCCACACAGTTTTGATAAAACCAAGATAATAGGAAAGACAGGCTCTAGTCAGAGACAGGGCAGGTAGCACTAAGGAGATCCAGATGGCAAAAGGCAAGCACAATAACATAAGCATCAGCAACCCAGGGTACTTGGCATCATTAGAACCTAGTTCTTAACAAAAAATATCCAGGAAATCCAGGACACAATGAGAAGACCAAACCTAAGGATAATAGGTATAGATGAAAGTGAAGATTCCCAACTTAAAGGACCAATAAATATCTTCAACAAAATTATAGAAGAAAACTTCCCTAATCTAAGGAACGAGGTGCCCATAAACATGCAAGAAGCCTATAGAACGTCAAATAGACTAGACCAGAAAAGAAATACCTCCCGTCACATAATAATTAAAACACCAAGTGCACAAAACAAAGAAAGAATATTAAATGCAGTAAGAGAAAAAGGCCAAGTAACATATAAAGGCAGACCTATCAGAATTACACCAGACTTCTCACCAGATACTATAAAAGCTAGAAGATGCTGGACAGATGTCATACAGACCCTATGAGAACACAAATGCCAGCCCAGGCTACTATACCCAGCAAAACTCTCAATTACCATAGATGGAGAAACCAAGATAAGGAAGATAAGGAGTAAGGAGAGGAGGAGAAGGAGAGGAGGAGCTAGGTGACGGGGTGGGGGGGAACTGAGGTGGATGTTTGCATGTCCCCGCCAGTCAAAGATAATTGATATATCTAGGTTGGGTATTGGGTTACACTTTTGATTGATATTGAGCATTACCAAACTTATAAAGCCTTTGATTAACATTAAAAAAAATAGTATAAAGGCAAAAGGGAGAAGTGGGGGTGAGATAGGGGTTTTCTAGGGAGGGGAAATGGGGAAACGGGATGGCATCTGAAATGTAAATAAAATATTCAATAAAGATTTTCACATAAAAAAAAGAATAACAATTGACATTCCAAATAAGAGTCCAAGACTTGAGAAATACCCATAAGCACCGAAAAAGGAGATTGTGTTAAACCAAAAGCATCTACTCACCAAAAGAAATGATGTCCACTGTAAAAAGACAGCTTACAAGGAGGCAGAAAATCATGGTCATCTATTTTTCCGAAATAGGATGAATGTCCAAACTATGATAAAGAACTGGAAAAATATTTAAAGAGGCAACAAAACCCCACAGCTGAAGAGAACACCTGCATAGCTCAATGAACATGGAAGAGTTGAGCTAATGCCTACATAAAACTTTCTCCACTACATTCTCCCATCTTACAAAACACTTTGCATTCTACCAAAAGAGCAACATAGATATCAACCCAGCCACAAACTTGATTTACAGTAGTCGCCTACCTACAAGATATGCCAGTACAATGGTGACACAAAGCTTATGAAGTAACCAACCAATATCTAATCTGACTGAAGGCCCACTCCTCAAGATGGAACCCATACCTGACACTGTGTAAACAAAAACCAGAGACTAGATAACCTCAAAACCTAGAGTAAAACTAAATACTACTGGTCTAGAACAAGAAAAATTAAAATAAAATAAAAATGTATATAGTGATAAAATGGTTCTTAATGATATTCTGCTACGCTCACAGATCAGTGCCTTGTTCAGTCATCATCAGAGTAGTGTTCTCCTGCAGCAGGTAGGAACAAACACAGAGATCCACAGCCAGACATTATGCAGACAGTGAGAGACCTTGGAGCTCTCAACTCTAAGTGGGATGTCTCTATCAAAACCATTTTCTTAGAGATCAAAGATAGCCACAAAAGTGAAGGCAGAAAGAGTATAAGAGCCAGAGGGCATGGGGAACACCCAAAGAACCAAAGCCCTCTAAATGAGCATGATCAAAGCTCATATGACTCACAGAAACTGAGTCAACATTAACTGGGCCTGCAAGGGTCTGTACCAGGGCCTCTGCAAATATATACAATGGCTTCCAATTTAATGTTTTTATGGGACTCCTAAGTGTGTGAACAAGTGAGTCTCTGATTCTTGTACCTTCTCTCAGGCTCTTCTTTGATTTGTTCTGTCTAGGTCTAAAGTCTTAGTTTTTGTATTTATCTTATTATAATTTAATTTATTTATCTTAGTATAATTTAATTTATTATTACAAAAACAATGAAAGGGAGAGTAATCAAATCAATAAATGAGGAAAGGCGCTGAACACAAATGGATCTCAAAAGAAGTGCAAATGACTGAGTAGTATGTGAGAATCAACATTTGTAGCCATCAGAAGAATGTCATAAAAACTGTATTGAACTTCCACTCACCCCAGGTAGAGTGGCTATCAACAAGAAAACAAACCACAGATGTTTGTGAAGATGTAGAAAGAAAAGGATCTTTGCATGCACACTACTAGGAATGCAAACTAATACAGCCACTGTAGTAGTCTGTATGAAGGTTCATCAAAAAGTTAAAAGGAGAACGTTTATATGATCCAAGGCCATCACTCCTGGGTGTGTCTAACTGAAGGAATCAAAGTCAGCCGATAATAAGATACCTTCACACCATGATTATTTTAACAATATCTTTAGCAACCAACCTGGTGACAGACTGAATGCCCATCGATAGCTGAATAATCAACAGACAGTATAAATATACAATAGAGTATAATTCAGCTATAAAGAAAAATAAAATCCTGTTTTCAGGAAAATGTATGGCACTGGAGATGTATCATTTTTTAGGGGAAATTAATTGACTCGGGGAGTCAAATAATTGCATATCTTTTATTAAATGCAAAGTTTATGAGTGAAATACTTGCAAGTAAAAGGCAGGCTATTTGGAAATTAAAGCAATTCAAGAGGGAGATAGGAGAGGGTAATGTATGTTTTAATACATGCATGGCAAAGTCATAATGACTGTCATTGTTACATACAATTAACACATGATAATAAAAATTGGAAATTTTCACTCAGTTATCTTCTGACAATAAGACAGGATATTGAGAACAATTTTTAATATTGACTTTTGTTTTGTCTATCACTGTAAAAAATAGGTTAAAAACTAATTAAAACCAGTAAATAAGCAAAACATATATAGGTGGCTGTTTAGTTTATATTAACAAGGAACGAAATTACAGTTTTCTTACATATTTATTCATTAATTTTTTGTTTAAAAGTTGCAAATTTTATAGCCTGGTAGTCTCTTAAGCAGGATTAAGGCATTGCAAGACCATCTGAGCAAGATAAGTTACTCAAATATAACTGAATTTGCATTAAAGCCATGTATCAGAAAATTGAGTGATGGGTCATTCATCAAGCTTTAAAGACAAAATGAAGCCTCAAAAAGAAATATGCTGTATGCACTTTCATGTAGAAATGCGACATCTTCTTTGTAAGATAAATGACACTTCATAGAAAATAATAATGTCAATAACATGATTAACCTAAAATGAATTGCTCTTGGAATCTTGATAAAGCCAAGCATAATGTTTATATTGATGGAACTAAATCAAAGGTTTTCCTAGGAAATCCAATTTATCTTTTTACTCAACAGGAAAAAGAAATAAAATGTGAATTTCATGGGATTTTTGAAGACAGGTACTTTGCAGCATTGTAAACATTTACCCATTTCCATTGTAATTTTCCTTATGCTAGTTTGCACTGAATGAAAGAAACCATAGAAATTTAGTTCAGCATAGTTCTGTAGTCAAGACAACTGAACTTAAATAAGAGAAAAGGAGAAAAAAAAAAGGTACAAACAATTTTAAAAAAACAGATCATGCAATGTTTTAATTAATTTTAAGCAATTTAGGAAATTCTTCCCCATCTAGAAACAAAAAAAAAATCCTAGTAATATTTAAATGTCTCCTACACTTTGAGAAAGTTGAATAAAGCATTGTGATCTTGAACAAGCAATGCCTACGTGACACGCAAATGCAACACGTTAAATCTGGTGTCATAATCAGCAAATTAATGAATGAGAGATTTAAAAATTAAATATTCCATTCACACTGAGCAGCTGAGAACACTGTATATATGATCCTTACTGTAGTTTATAGAACTTCACAATGCATTTGTCAGGGATCCTTTACCATTATCTAGTATGTAACAAAAAAAAGTCTTTGTCACCATTTTATGAGTTAGATTTAAAAATTGGACTGTAGAAACGCATGAATGGCTAGTGACACCTTCACCTAAAACTGCTGTATGCAAAACTCAGATGGTATTTAAAAGATGACCAAATATATTTTAAGTTGTGAGATGACCTTATAATTGACACACTTTACCAGGTATAAAGGATAATTTCCTATCGTCATTTATCTTATTGATAAGGTTGATGTCTTATGCAATTAGCATAATACCAAAACAAATGAAATTTAATCAGGCAATTTGGGAAAGAGTATCTAGGGTAAAACATTTCCACTGCATAGAATATTTTTGTAGTCAACGTTCACCTTCTGATATAGTGTATGTTTCAAAATTATTACTAAAACCATTAACAACACTTACCTATTGAAAACTGAATTCTAATGTTCTGAGCCTCAGAACTGCCTAGGAATTACAGCAGATAAAATGAGGCAGTGTGTCTGTCCTGCTTGGTCTTGTGCTAACACATTTTAGTTGTCACTGTTGACTCTTTATAATCATTAAAATCAGAATGTGGACAAACACTTCACTAAACTCCATCTTGAAACTTTTCTACTCACTAGATAACAAAGGTGATCAACGACTCTTGTACTTGGATATTTCCACACAGCGGTTGGAATACTAAATGTGACATTTCAGGTAAGGTTGCTTAGATAATAAGGAATCTGGAGTTGGGATAATATCAGTGAAGTTTTGACTGTGAGTGCATGAGTTAGGATCTCCAAAACCTATGTAAAAGTCTGTCATGGTAGCACCCCTGAAACTCAAGTGCTGGAGTGATCAGTGACAAGGGGACCCCTAAAGATCCCCTAGCCCAACCAGCTTTGCTAAATCCATGGGTCTTTGAGTTCATGAGAGACACTGGTACCCAAGGAAGATGCCTTAGGTTCACCTTCAACCTCCCAATGAGCATAACCTCATGGACAGACAGACAGACAGACAGACAGACAGACAGACACACACACACACACACACACACACACACACACACATTTTATACACTTATTGTATACAAAAAGAGCAAGGAAGAGAATATTGAAAGAAAGAAAGAAAGAAAGAAAGAAAGAAAGAAAGAAAGAAAGAAAGGAGGAAGGGAGGGAGGGAAGGAGGGAGGAAGGGAAGAAGGCAGGCAGGAAAGGAAGGAAGAAATAAAAAAGAAATGAAGGAAGGAAGAGGGGAGAGAAATAGGGAGGAAGAGGGAGGGAGAGAGAGGAGACAAGGACATACGTTAGATTTCAAAGTTAATATCACTACAATTATATCGTATGGTTCGTTTCCTTGTCTATAGCCATATAGCCTACACTTGGGAAATCTCTAAGTACTATCATTGTAAAGTTACAATCTTAGTGTTAGCATATTATTGTAGCTTTAAATTTTTACATTCCTAGGGTGATTGCCATATTGAGTGTGTTTTAATGATATGTTAGAATTTGCTTTAAAAGCTTAAAAGCAGAGGAAACAATCACCATGCCATGTTATATTTTAGAAAACTATTGTAGTGGTAAATACTTAACCAGCTCTAAACTCTCCAAAGAGTGTGCATGCCTCTTCTACACCCTCCCAAGTGTTTTGGATTCACAACGTAAAGACACACACACACACATAAACACACACACACACACACACACACACACACACACACACACACACACTTATTTTTAATATTCCCAAAGCAGCTCAATGATTGGACCACTCCATAACTTCAGGTGGCTAACACGTACTCCCCTCTGATATTCCTGATGTAATACTTACTAAATCTATATTAAATCTTTGCTGCCCTGGACTCTGCTTAGGTAGCCCTCCTGGGGCCACTTTCCCCCTGTACCTACATGTAGGCTGTCTCTCCTTCCTGCACTTTTCCAGCTTGGTCCGTTTCCTATGCCCTGGTCATGGTAAAATTCCCTCTTCCTCCTTC
This sequence comes from Rhabdomys pumilio, assembly GCA_030674055.1. Classification (NCBI taxonomy): domain Eukaryota; kingdom Metazoa; phylum Chordata; class Mammalia; order Rodentia; family Muridae; genus Rhabdomys; species Rhabdomys pumilio. The sequence continues at coordinate 22,525,914 of JANHMN010000016.1, forward strand.
CTCAGTCCCTTCCTGGGAATCCTAAAATTACTTTCCTCCCAGTCTAGTCATTGGCCATCTGTAAATTTATTGACCAGTCAAAAACCAACTGAGGACAGGCTTCCTTTAGTCTTACTGCAAACAGATTTTGGATAACACAGTTAGCATGAGAACACAAGCTGTTACAAACTATGCTTGTAGTCTTGATCTATAAAATATGTTTTCAGCTCTGTATCTGAGGTTTTCTACTTGTGGAGGAATGTTCCACACATTACTGCAGGCCTTTAAGTACTATTTCAATAAATGGGCATATTAGAGATATGAAATTAGATAAAGTATCATTTTTAATCAAATTTAAGTTTTGTATTACTTTAAATTTTAAAACAATGAGAAAATACTTTTTGAAGTAGTGTGAAATAAAGATTATTCTCTACTTCCGATTATAAGATGTTTTTATTTCAGATGTTTTATAATATATGGCAAAAAGAAATGTAGAATTCTAAAGGTATATTATTTTTTCATCATGTAAAAACAAAATTGAAACTATCTTCTCTACAGTTGGACACAAAACTCTGAATATGCTAAGAAACACTTTACCACTGAACTAGTTGCCAAGCCATTGACTTTCAAGACAGAATCAAGGTAGCCTGGACATCACGATCCTCTTAACTCCCACCCTAGGGCTTGCTGAAACTATAGGTACACACTGTTGTATGCCCACCCAAAACTAAAAACAGTTAATAAGCAAATACCTTTATGTAAAAGGTTTCAGAGCCTAGGGTAGGACAACAGGAGCTAGATGGTATAGTCAGTGTCCATATGATGCCTTGCCAAGGTCCTTAAGTAACCTACTTCCTTCATGTTCGAGCCATTGTTTTTTGAATCACAAAACCTGTAGCTTTAGAAAACCCAATCAAATTGTATGTTTTCAAATACAGAAAACAAAAGCACTAAATGGTATAAAAGACACAGACTCACTGTACACTTGAACCATCCTCTGGATGTTAATATGCTGGCACTAACACACTGCTTCCTGGAAGAACATTTCTTTGTGTCCTGTTTCTGTTAGAGAATCTCATTACACAAGCATATAAAAATGGGCTTTAAATTAATTGATTGTAACTTCTTTACAAGAACTCTTCATGAAAATAAATACACTGCTCTGCTTTGAATAATTTCAGGTATATAAATCTTCCTAATTCATTACATAGTATATTTAGCCCAGGGGCACCAAGCATTTTCTTGATTGATGAAGCAAATTTATTCCATGGAAACAAAAGTGGCATTTATCTATCTGTGTATTTTCACCATAGACCTACATGGTCGGAAACCATTTCTGTTCTCTGAGCAACTGCATAGAGCGTTTAAAATGAATAATACTAGCCCCGACTCTCAGCACCCTACTTTACACCCAGAGCTAACCTAGTAATGAACTCATGAAGTCATTTGTTACTTCTTAGACAAACCTTGCCACCACTGGCTAGCACATGATAAAACTGGATTGACTTTAACTATACTCACAACCACATTTCATATACCATTAACTATGGTCACAGAGCAAGGAGTACTTGGTATTTCCTGGACTGTGGTTGACTATTACCTGCCCTTTCTGGGTTGTGCATAAAGGGAAGAATCTCATAGAAGGAAATTTAGCTGAAAGAGAGTGGCATTCTATTACAAGGTTACATGAAGTTGCCCTTCTCCTCATGAAGACAGGCTGTGATATCTGTTGATTCTCCTGCTAAACAATAGCCATCATTTGACTTCTTTAGGGGTTCAGAGTGTTACCCTGCACATTAACGTTTATCATTTTGTGGGATCATTCATATTCTATTAATGGAACTATATGTGTTCTTTATAGGTCAAAGATAAAGAAATGTAGCCAGTTTTCCATAAGCCTTGTGTTGTAATCAATATGATTGGGAAAGACTCAGAACAAACCCCATTTCTTCCCTGATCACTGTACACCTCCTCTCTTGAGGCTTTTCAGCATGCTTACATTACATACCTGGAATTCTTTGGACTATAGTTACTTTGCTCATAAGTAGACATTTTATCTACACTTGGCAAATATGATTTTCTCTTCTAAGAAGTTGAATTTAGCCTCTAGAGGCAGCAGTTAAGACCTTCTATAAAAATTTAAATAAAAGGTATCTATATTATAAAGTTATATTGATAGTTCTTGGATATTATATTCTACATGATTTCTTACCTACTTATGTGAACTACATCTACTTATGGTTTTGATGAAACTGTATCATCTGTCATCTACAACATAAAAGTTAGCAGCTAAGCCATATCCTGTGTCAAGAATTCAAGCACAGCTTCCCTGTCTCCTTCCTTAGTTAGGGTTTTCATGCTTCAATTAACATGTCAGGAAGATTCTTCCATATTTACTGTGTTCTTGAGCTGGGAATGTGTCTCTGAAAAATTTGTAAATTGTTAGCAGTATTAATTTCCCTTCATCTCTGTGACTGAGAACCTAGGCTCCTTGTTGTGTGCTGACTGAAGTCTTCTCTAAGAATGAACTGGGTACCAGCAAGTCCCTAGTCTGCATCTCCTATGTATCCATAGCCACTTTCCTCAAATGACTTTTATGAAACTGAACACCTGTTACATAAGAACCACTTTAGTATTTTAAGTGTACAGCAGATCACAATATTCCACAGATTGCATTTCCTATGACTTCTCACTGCAGTGAGCCAGTGGTCACACGGCCTGGTCATCTGAACAGGCTCTGAGATCTCAGCTCTGACTACTCTCCCCACACTCACTCTTCAAATACAGGAGGCTCTTTCTAAGTTCCAGATTGGGGAATATGTTGACTTTCCACCTCTGAAGCATCACTGTGCCTCTGTTTGATATTCTTTTCCAAGAAGCCTGTGTCAGAATCCTCTGTTTCATCAGCTCTCCACTGAAGGACCTGTGAAGAACCTCACAAGGATTCACATAAAATAATAATGCACTCATTCTTCTTTTATGTCTTGCCCCAACTTTCATTGTTCTAGTGAGCTTGCTACTGTTTGACATTTTTAGGGCAATGTTCTGTTTTAATCGGTTTGCCCACATTCCCACATGGGTAAGCTCAATGAAGTCAAGGCTCATTCCTGCTTATGCTTGTTCTCCTTGAGTCTAGAGCAGAGCTTAACACATAGAAAATGCTCAATTCCATTTGATAAGTGAATAGATGGAAACACTTTGGATTGATTCTTAAGCCCACAATAAAAGCTAAATACTCATAATAGCAAATTTCATTTCAAACTATGCTTAACTGAAATATTTCCTTAGATTATAACTATGTATTGGATAATCTTGACCTCCCTGTTCAACTCTGCTTTCTCCTATAAACAAAAGTGTTTAAGGATCAGGATAATAAAATGGAAATTGTATATTAATTCTCTAAAATGTAGTATGTATTTTTCCTAGAAATATCTTCTAGTATGTGTGCTTCTTGATGGTCTCTATGTTTTATGTGTTTTGTAATGAGAAATATCAAAATGAAAAATATTTGTATGTGAACAAAACATTTTTGAAGTATTTCAGAATTTTGGCCGAGTCAAATGGTGCATAGTCTACACCATAAAATATTAAATACAAACTCATTGTTAATTCTTGATTTAAATGAGTGAGGACTTGAGTTAAGTATAGTCACAGAAAGGCCTGCCCTGGACTGTGGTTGATATACTTTGTCAAATTCCATTGAAGAAAGCCTCTGTTCCTTTCCCCAGATGGTATCAATTGTAAATAGCTTTGTGGCTAAGGTTTGACTTTGTGCCCACTACTCTGTGGGATTTTATCTGGCTTGAACCTATGCAGGGCTTATACATGCTGTGTCACAATCTCTATGAGTTCATAGGTGGGTCGGCCATGTTGGATCAGAGTCACCCACCACGTTTGGCTCTTTGACTCTTTCTGTCTCCTGATCCACATAAAACCAAAAGCCTTGAAGGGAAGGGTTTGATAAGACATCCCAGTTAGGGCTGAGCACTCCAAAGTCGCTCACTGTACTTTGTCTAGCTGCAAGTCTCTGTGTTCATTGCCATCTACTTCAAGAAGTTTCCTCATGAAATGGAATCAAGAAACCTACTGCTACAGTTCTCATAGATTCCTGACCGAAAACAAAACAAAAAGAACAACAAACTCCTCTAAGGTTTACAGAAATGTGCCTTGAGTAGTTTATTCCAGCCAAATTCCAGAGAAAGGACTAGAAATGATGAACTAGACAGACCCTTCCTGACACATGCTCTTTTTCCAAGATTTGTTTTTCTGCCGGAGTGCTCTAGTTATTACACACTAATGCCTGATCTCTTGTGAAACTGTCACCTTGTCAGAATGTCAAAGCTAGACGTGATCTCTGTAATTTTCCACTCGTCATTGGGTAGTTTACTCTAGTAGCAGACTACGCCTCTTGGTTGGCTTGCTTGGCTGGTTCCAAAGTCTGTTAAATGTTCACTATGTATTGTTTGCTTTAGTATTTGTGACTCAAAGTAGTTCTGCCAAGTACTCCATGAGTTCTACAAAATATGTCAGTAAAAATAGGTCAGCTGACATCATAAGAATAATTATATTAAACAAAAGTTCAAGAAAATCTATAGAAATGTGAGAAATGCAGTTTCATATAGGCAATTAATCCTCACAATAATAATATAAAGAACTGGTGACCTATTGAGTACATGACATTAGCTAGGAAAGATGTTTAATCAGTAAAAGAAGTGGGAGACAGCACAATCAGAAGATAATAAACACATTCCAAGCCAAAAGCAGAACAAACATTAACCGCAGTACTAAGAACAGCACACACTGAGGAAAGCAGAATAGTAGATCTGCTCACTGCTGGCATTGTCAGCCATATGTTCTCCAAGCAGAAGACATCTGGACCCTGATGCATACCCATCCAAGTGAGTACTCTGGCCTATAACCCAGGGTAAGATCCCAGGGGGAAAGCTGCAATAAATTTTATCAGCTGTCCAGAAAAAACCCACTTTTGTGGGATTATCTGCAAGTCTGTGGAATCTCATTCCTCTATTCCTGTATTCTGAAGCATCTTCTAAGTCCTTTCTCAGATTACAATTTACATAGCATGCTGCTTTATCATCTGTATCAGATTTAAGTTACTAAAATCTCTACCTGTTGGTTCTGTTTAGTCAGAGTGTACTTATTTTCTGTTCCTAAATTCTATATGTTGTAGAAATGCCTATTTTTGCCGGGCGGTGGTGGCACACGCCTTTATTCCCAGCACTTGGGAGGCAGAGGCAGGTGGATTTCTGAGTTCGAGGCCAGCCTGGTCTAGAGAGTGAGTTCCAGGACAGCCAGGGCTACACAGAGAAACCCTGTCTCGAAAAACCAAAAAAAAAAAAAAATGCCTATTTTCTCTCAATATCCTTGCTCTAGCAGATCTTAAAAGAGGTTTAGAAAATGGTTAATTGTAAGAGATTTATGCACTAATTTTCATGACATTAACTATATATATTGAATTATACAATTTTTCATGATTATCATCAGATCAGGTATACAAGAAAAATGCATCTACTTAAACATTACCAGCATCAACTCTGCTCATTACTCATCTCTTCACTTTAGTTTACTTTTCAGAAAGGTCACTTCTTTCAGGCTTATAGTATGTAATGTTAATATTTATTACAAACCCAGTATATTAAGTATGGTTTTACATGCTGGTAATCTTAGCACTTTAGAGGCTGAATTATGAGGATAATAGAGGCCAGCCTGTGTTACATAGCACTTCCCATGGGCCAAGCATATTCAAACAACCACAACATCCAAACTTTTCTTATCTAGTTATTTAGAAATCTACAGTGCCTTATTGCATGGTAGACAATAGAATCCAATCTTCTGCAACACTTTGTCCACTAGTGAGTCTCTTCCATCCTGCCATCTCACCCCTGCTTCCTAGCCTTTCCTAACCACTCTACTCTTAGCTTCTACGAGATCATTTTTCCTGTGAGCTGTCAGCTACTGCTCTTCTTTCTGTCTATGACTATGCTAATATGCCCCAGGTTCACCCACTGTGACAAATGACTGGATCTTCATTTGTTCCTGTTTTTGTTCTTGATATCCTGTTTGCTAAATACTCTGTGTTTATTGATGGGTTTTATTTTGCATTTTTTATTTTTAATCAATTTTATTTATTGACATACCAACCATTGCTCCCTCCTACCCCTCCTAATTCCTCATCCCATTTCCTTTCCCCCATGCCTCCTTCTCCCTATCCCCCCACCCCCTCCCCGCCCACCATATCTCCCTGCCCTGGGGCCTCAAGTTTTACACACATCTTCCTCCACTGAGATCAGACCAGGTAGTTCTCTACTACATATGTGCCAGGGGACACAGTCCAGCCCATGAATGCTCTTTGGTGGCTCCGTCTCTGGGATCTATCAGGGGTTTCAGGTTGGTTGAGAGGAGACTGCTGGTCTTTCTATGGGGCAGCTCTTCCCTTCAACTCCTTCAGTCCTTCCCCTAATTTCTCTATGAGAGTCTACGACTTCCGTCCAATAGTTGGGGGTAAGTATCTGCCTCTGTCTCAGTCAATTGCTGGTTGGCACTCTCAGAGGACAGCTATGCTAGCCTCCTGTCTGTAAGCACATCACAGTATCGGCAATAGTGTCAGGCCTTGGTGCTCCCTCCACCCCATGAAATAGATTCTAAGTTGCAGCAGTTGCTGGACTGCCTTTCTGCCTTTCCAGTTTTTCCCCTGAAGTTCTTTTAGACAGGAACGATTCTGGGTCAGAAATCTTGACTGTGGGTTGTTAACCCTGTCTCTCCACTTTGGGCCCTGTCTATTTACTGGAAGTGAACTCAAGTTCCTTTCTCCTTACTGTTGGACATTTTAGCTAAGGTCACCCCCATTAAGTCCTGAGAGTCTCTCACCTCCCAGGACTCTGGGACTTTTTAGACAGTCATCTCACCTCCCACCCCCACAAGTTGAATATTTCCATTCATTTTCCCAGCCCTCTGGACTTCTCTCTTGTTCCCTTGCCTGATCTTATTCTCCTTTCCCCTCCTTGCCTTCTACCCATGTCCCTCCCTCCCTCTGCCTCCCATGATTATTGTGTTTCCCTTTCTAAGTGGGATTGAAGTATCCTCACTTAGGCCTTTCTGCTTGTTAAACTAGTTACAGTCTGTGAGTTCTATCTTGGGTATTCTGTACCTTCTGGCTTATATCCACTTATCTGTGAGAACATACCATGCGTGTCCTTTGGATCTGCGTTACGTCACTCAAGATGATATTTTTTAGTTTCATGATGTCTTTAGTTTACATATTTATCCACTGTTATGGCCACTATCTTTTCTAAGTTATATTATGTATTTATAATAATGTATTCATTTACTTATAAAGCTATTATTATTTCCTCTTTTGTCTGTGTAGTGCTAGGCAATCAAGACGAAGACTTAGACAGAATATGGCCAAACAAGTCAAGTGCTCTCCCTATGAGCTCTTATATTTTTAGTTAATATTTCTAGGGCAAACACTTTAAAAGATACATTTTATTCACTCATACAAAAATACTGGTTGGGTCTCTACCATGTGCTGAGTCATCTAGAAAACGGAAACACAATACACAAAGATAAAAATGACTTTCCTTACTCTCTGCCATGTTCTCCTAAGCTAAATAAACAAATAAAATCCCTGGAATTATCTAAAGAGTATGAAACACTATGTTGCCAATGTAATACCTGAAAGCAAACAGAAAACTAGGCAATTAATATATAGATTAAAATATAAAATATTCACTTATGTATCATATTAGCTTTAAGTGTCCAATTTAAGTTGCTCAGCCTCTATTTCCAAAGCAGGCCATTCTCAAATTCCAACTGTCTTCTAGTTAAGTGGTGTATAATATATTTTAGAATAGAGTACCTTGTTCATGTCCAAAACTGTCAGAAGGATCTAGTTGGGTGTCAAGGAATCATCCAAACCTGCTAACCCACCAGAGTTTCAGAATGAAAGTGAGCATCTTCAGCCTTCCATGCTTCCTCATTCTGCTCTCAGAAGCAGGACCAGTTTCTCCAGCTCGTCTCTTCAAGACTGTTCATCCGGAAGTACTATTTTACTCCTTCTTGACCAGTTCATTTCTGGAATGTGTTCCCAGGGTTTCCTTACTAGTTCAGTTAACTACTGCTTTTTGATTTTTTTTTTTAAGAATTATTTATTTCATGTACATGAATATACTGTAGCTGTCTTCAGATACACCAGAAGAGGGCATCAGATCCCGTTACAGATGGTTGTGAGCCACCATGTGGTTGCTGCCAATTGAACTCAGGACCTCTAGAAGAGCAGCTATAACCACTGAGCCATCTCTCCAGCCTGACCAGTTAACTACTGTTGTTTAAAGAGATAATAGTTCATAATGTTAACAATTAAGACAGGTTTGTTTACAAACCTCAGAGAAACCTTTGCTCTTCACTCCTTTCCTGCCTTTCAAGGAGAAAAGACCAAAATGAAAACAGAAAGTAAAATGTCAATAACCTTTGGTAATATTAAATTTGATTTCTTGGGGCTTGTGAGATGTCTCAGACGGCTTAGCTCTTGCTACCAACCCTGATGATCTCAGTTCAATACCCAGGTCTACCTGGTGGGAGAACTGACTCCTGGAAGTTGTCATCTGTCCACAGTGGTAGGAGTGCAGGAGCACATATGCACACACATTATTGGGACATAGAAAAACAAAAACAAAGAAACAAATAAATAAGTGAAATTTAAATATTTCTAATTCTGATTCTGTCTAAATTCCTGTAACTAACACATAAGGAGTTCTATATACCGAAATAAATATTGATGAAGTACTTACAATGTATCAGGTGATATTCTTTTGGAAAGAATCAGAGGGAAGAAAGGAGAAGGCGGTCTTACAGTGAGCAATCAGAAAAGAAAACCTCGTGTGAAAGAATGAACGTATAGCAAGCTTTCACAGACTCGATTACGAACATTTTCTAGGCAGAGAAATTGACGCATTCCCAGCATGCACTGCACCATGCCCAGGAGAAGTGGAGAGGCAAGGGAAGGGGTTCTGAAGCTTGGAAGTTGCAGCCGGGGGAGTTTCTTTGAGTTTCTTGAGTATGCAATCTGTCAGATTCTAAGCAGAGATAGACTGCAACTTACATTTTATTTTAGCAACTGTGAGTTTATTATGTATGTGTGTGTGTGCAGGGGGAGGGGGGGCGGACAACAATGATGTAAGATGGCCTAGAAAAGCACTATAGACAGAAGCAGAATGGTTAGGGCACAGCAGTGCTTTGAATACTTCCGTCTTTTTCAAAGAAAATTTGTATGTGTATGCATTCATGTGGGTGTGTGCATGTGTGAGTGTGTGCATGCGTGTGTTTGTCTGTGTGTGCACGCACTCGCTTCTTTCATGTATATACGTAGTGTTCAGGTCTCTGATAATGATATGGAGCGCAGAGGAAGATGTTCTGCTTTGGCACTCTATGGCTTTGAGACAAAATTTCTCACTGAACCTACAGCTAAGCTGCCCGCCATCAGGCCCCAGCGATCTTTTTGTCTCCCCTCCCATAATGCTGATGTTACGTTACGGGTAGTGTACAGAGAGGTGCAATTTTGTTATGTGGGTGAAACCTGGGTTCTCGTGTTTGTAGAGCAGGCGTTCTTAGTCACTGAGTCATCTCGCCAACCCATTAACTTTTTATAAACCTTTTTCTTGTTTGTTTTCACTTGGTAAAATGCCATCTGTACACATGCATGTTTCGCACTCTTTCTATAGATCCTGTAAGATATTTATGAGTTTAAGGTAAAATAAGTTTAAATTATCGATTATAATATTAATAATATAATAGATAATATATCTATTATAATAGATATAATATTGCATTATATCTGTTGCATTATAATAGATTATAATATTGCTTTATCTATTTCCAAGTCTGAGGCAATTCTGTGATTATTCTATTAACTCTTCTCTCTTGACTGTGGCTCATGTTCTCTTGCTCCTTCACAAGCCTCACAATTTTTATTGAATGCAAAATAATGTTTAAAAAAAAAAACCAAGCAAATGGTATGTCTTTAAAATATCTTCCCCATATTTTTTTTTAATTAGACTTCTTGTTTGGAATGTTGAGTCAATCAGATCCTTAGATTTGCTGAGTCTTTGATCTGCTGATGCTTTAGTTTGATGTATGTTACCATGTATTTCAAACAAACTAGCATTCTCAGAAGTCGCAAAGCCTTGGAGATCTCTGTATCTTTACTGCTGGCTCAGTCTTACCTTGAACCTCAGATGCAAACATGCCCACAGTGCATCCTAACTTGCCTGTCTTTCTGAGCTTTAAGAGAATTGTAGCTGCAACTCTGCCCAGAGCCTTTTGACAAGTAGCACTAGTGAAAGCCTGGGAACCTGCAAGGATGGCTGTCCATCATTCTGTCATGCGTCTGCTTTTGATAAAAACAGAGCTGATCACTATCTCACTAAAAGCTTTCAGGAAAGGTCTGGGAGGTGGCTGCCAGCACACTCTATGACTGGTATCCTGGGGCCTTGGAATCTCTCATTCCAGTAGTAGCCATTAAACATTCCACTAAACTCCCTTGGCCCCTGTTAAGGGAGCATCCCTTTTCTTCCCATGGTTCTGAGGGAGATTAAAGCAGCTGCAAACTTCATTGCTCCTTGGAGTTCTCAGCACTTTCTGGATTTGAGTTTATTTATCTGTGTCTCCACCTCGTGGATCAGATTCTGTTTTCGAAATGCATAATTTTTGCTGGTTGTGATTAAAGCAACGGTGTCTTGCTAAAGAGAAACTTGGATTTTGTGTTTTTCTTACATTATAATAATTTCAAAACACTGTCTCCAGAATTTCGGTACTGAATGTTCCTCTTAATCTGCACAGTTGATTGTAACATAAAGAATAGAAATGTTTCTTTTCTTTCCCTCCTCTGTCATCAGGGGCTGTGTTCTTGCTGAACAAAACTACTTGACCTCCTATGGCTTCTTCCACAAATGTTTAATTTCCATCTTTTCTGGTTTCATGTTGATGTTTTTATAAAGAGATAAAGAGAATATGTTCTGTGGGTGTGTGGAGAGGTATGGGGGAAGGGGATGTCTCAGCGGGCCCATGTAGAGGCATCTTTTCCTACTGAGGGACCTGTCACACACTGGTATAGTATAGAATAAAGTTTATTCAGAGCATGGAGAGGGGAGCCAAGAGGGTGGTAGAGGCAGAAAGAAGCAGGAAAAGAGAGAGAGAGAGAATAGAGGAGTAGAGCTGGCCATGAGCACATAGAGAGAGGGGGAAAGGAAGGGGTGAAGGGACAGAGAGAAGCCAGAGGCAAGAGATCAAGAGAAAGAGGAGGGGGGACAAGGAGCCCCTTTTATAGTAAGCCAGGCCTACCTGGCTGTTGCCAGGTAACTGTGGAGGTGAAGATTAGACAGAATGCTAACACTTGTATCCTGAGCTTCCGGAGCTTAAGAAATGACTTTGATCTTCAGTAGGAAATATGTCAGTATTTCTGGCCCTGAGTTAACCACAGTACTCTGTTCTTGGGCTGACTCTTCATAGTATTGCTCAGACAGTTTACCTTGATCTGTAACTCTTTCTCTTTGTCTAGGACTTCTGTCTAACAGATTATCTCTTCTGATCTTTCATATGAACTATCTTGCTTAATTGTGAAAAATGAAAGTACTTTTCCTAAGCTTTTGGATTTGCTGAATTACCCAGATGAACACATAAAAGTTGCCCATCTTTCTCCACCTTCTCAGATAGGTCTACTAGTGCTTTTCTGAACTGCCATATTTTGAGAACAAATCTTGTCAGCCCACCAGAAATGTCCACTCAAGCACAGTTTTTAAGCCAATTAAAAGTCTTTAGCCCAGCTATGAGAACCACACCCAGCAGACTGAAGTGTGTATCTGCCTGTCCAGAAGAGGGATTTTTGAACGTGTAAACCAAAAACACCAGTCCCAGCATTTTGCTTGACAGCTTTGTGGGGGCAGGGTTCACAGAAGAAAGCAGTCAAACAGAAATTATGATAAGCGCTTAGCTGGAAGAGATTCTGCACAAACAGGCTGAGGTAAATTAGCTAGCTAACCGGTCCTTTGGTTCCTAGAATAGAGTTGGGTAGTTTTCCATGGAATTCTCCAACTAAGAGATTAAATTCTAGTTAAACTTCAAAAGGTCTTGTCAACCATACAAAGAGAAACCTTTGCACTCTCTTATCCAGTTGTGCATTTCTTCAACTACTAGAATTTCAACTTAAAGAATACAATCCAGTTTACTTTTTTGTAAACATGCAGTTTATTTTTTGGTAAACAACAACAAAATCATATATATGAGCTATCCTGTATTACAAGAGAGCTGGAAGATTCTAATTGCTTCATATTTTTATTGTGTCTTTGCTATGTTTAGATAGGGATCTACACACAAATACTACTTACCGCTGTAGCAGCTGCCTAGACTCAGCATACTAACATATTCTATAGGTTTATATATTAGGAGCAATACGAACTATCATCCAGCATAGATATGTAGCAGTCTGTCTGGTTGGTTTTTCTAAGTACATACTATTGTGTTTATAAAAAAAAAAAATCAAAGTTGCAACTGACACTTTTTCAACTATTCCCATCATTAAGTGAATCAGTATTACTTAGTAACTAACTGGGTTATCTCATCTGAGTTCTTCTGATTCTCTGGTTTAGCTATGGTTTGAATTTAAACTGTTCCTCCCAAATGCATGTGCTGCAGATGTAGCCCTCAGATGATGGCATTATTTTGGGAACGGGAGGAACCTTAGATACTGGGTGGAGGAAGTAGGTCACTAGGTCACTAGGTCACTAGGAGTATGACCTTGAAGATTGACCTGTTCTCATCTCCTTCCTTTTTAAATTTTTTACTCTGTTCCCTTGTCAACATTTAGGCAATAACAATTGCTGCACCACACCTTTCCCACCATAATGTTTGGCCTCACCTAGCCCTGAGATCACACTAGCATGGCCTGAAATAATGTAAGCCAAAACAAAACAAACAAAACAAAACAGTGGCATCCTGGTTATTAGAAGTTTCTGGGCTGGACCTAGAAGTGAGAAATTGAAACTGGTTAGAGACATACAGGTCTGCATTGAAAAAAATTTCAGTTTTCACCTGTGATTGCCTGAGGGAAGGGGAATGTGGCCTTCCGGACCCAGGAAAACAGCAGTGGAGTGAGTTCTCCAGTCTGAAAGGCTTTCTGGCGAATTAACAGCAGAGTGAGCTAAGGGAGAAGGCCATCACCACTATATGCCTCTCAGCAGAGATTACTTTGAACTTTGACAAAGAGCAACACCCAGGATTACATTTCAAGTCCTTTCTTTTTTTGTGTGCTTAAATTAGTTTTTATTTCCTACAACTGCTGCTAACAATGTTACACATGCGTGATGAGATATTACAGTACACAGGGAAGCTTGTACAGTTCGAATTTCTCACCTTCCAACTGCAGTTTCAGATTTGATGTTTCATGAAAAGAAAAAAATGTAATAAAGCTTCTAAGTAGATATTTTTTAAAAATTACTTTGAACTGTGGGACTAAACATGGGAAAGTGATCAGGAACTCTCAGCATAGCTCCCTTGAAACAATGTTTTACATGTTAATTTAAGTTAATTAATTTCCACTTATCTGATTTAGGAGTCATTCAGGTGATATGGATCTTTATATTTATAGAGTAACAATGTTACCCTGGGATATATTCTGTGACTTGTATTTGAAAACTGCACTGCTCTCCGCAAGAAGAACCCGCTGTTGAGGTGCCTATAAGGGCTTAGACTTGAAAATACAAAGAAAAGTAAGATGATTCTTAATTTTGAGAAAAAATATGAGTTACAAATAGAAGTAACCACAAATATATTTGCCAAAGATTCAGCTCTCGATGGTTAAAAATTATTCCTGTAAATGTTCACAGTAAATTATGATGTCTTCATAGAGTATAATAGAAAATTTATGTCATTATATAGCCTTCAAGGGTGATATATGTTGAGGTCTACTCCACCACCAGCATAGCTGTAGCCATTTTATTTCATGCCTTCCAGCTATTTCATACTGGTGCTCTAGAATGTATGCCAGTCACTGACATAGAAAAATAACTTGCCTCAGAGCAAAGTCATGCTGATCACATATCCTGTTATGTTCTGGGTATTCTGCATAAGGTTTGTTAATCTGATTGTCGTTGTTTTTCTGTTTTGTTTTTTTTAATAGTCATTCCAAGTACCCATGAAATATATGGTTACAGGAAGTCCCTCACCCTTCCAAAAGCCACCCCTACTTCTAAGAGGAGGATGGTCGTCCATGCCATGAGTCCACACAGGGGAAGATGACAACATTGCTTCTGTGTCAATTATGTACTGCAAATTTTTCTTTAAAATCTTCCACCTTAATACTTCATTTTTGTTTTGAATTTCTGAATGGTCAGCTGTCATGACTCCCCCCCCCTCTTCTTTTTGTACCTCTCCCAACTTGATGTATGAAGGCTTTGGTCTCCCTGCGAGTGGGTTGAGGTGTTGAGGCAGCCAGGGCTGGCCTGTACACTGACTTGAGACCATTTTAACAAAAGTACACACCTTACAAACAAACAAACAAAAAAAGAAATTCCACAAAGCTTTATATAAGACCCATCAAGTTAAAGGTCAGTATAAACTGAATTATTATCAGTTATTATTATTATAGTTATAATTTAATAATTATTGATAATTATTATATAATAATTACTGATAATTATTATATAATAATTATCAATATATAATATTTATTTATATAATATTTATTTATTTATATAATATTTATTTATATAATAATTATCAATATATAATAATTATCAATAATTATTAAATTATTATTTAAGACCTTAAATTATCTTGAGACAGAGCTGACCACTAGACAATAGTCACTGTACCTGTGTATGAGCTCATTGTGGGTTTTGTGTGTGTGTTTTTTTTCCTTTATAAACCTGCCCATATTTGCTGTCTTAGTTCAGATAACTCTGAGCTGCGCCCCTGATCCAATCAATATTAGGTGTGCTTTCCCCATCCTTGTCTGACTGAGATCGGTGTTTGTATTGTTTGTAGCATACTCTCAGACCTGAACAATATATTTTAATTCTTTATTTGGAAAAAAAATCCATTATTTCCAGTTTTAAAAAAATATTCATCCCACAGTAGTGAATAAACCTATGCTTTTCTGATTTCTAGTTCTACAATTAGCTATGTGATTATACACAAATTATATAACCTGGAATCTTCTATCTTCTTTCTTTCCTTCTGTGCATGTGAGTAAGTATTCAGGGTTGTGTGTATGGAAACTGGGAACAATACAGGGTTTCTTTTTCAAACATTCTCTACAGTAGCTATAATAAGATAGGGTCTCTCACTGAGTCTGAACCTCACTGATTTGCCAAGGCCATTGAGCACCATTGATCCTTTGGTCTCTGCTTTCCTAGATCACAGATACCAACCTCTAGTTCCAAATAATTTATGTGGGTTCTGATGAACTGAACTAGGTTCTTCATACTTATGAAACAAACACTTTACAGACTGAGTGATTCCTCCAATCTTTTTAAAAAAATATTTAAAGATTTGTTTATTTATTTTATGTATATGAATACACTGTTGCTATTTTCAGACACACCAGAAGAGGGCATCAGATCCTGTTACAGATGGTTGTGAGCCACCATGTAGTTGCAGGCGAATTGAACTCAGGACCTTTGGGAGAGCAGACAGTGCTCTTACTTGCTGAGCCATCTCTCCAGCCCTGCCTCCAATCTTTATTTTTCTCCATTTAAAATAAATTTGAGATAATAATAGAATATAATCCAAAGACCTCCCACAGAAATTAAAGAGATGAACTAAAACATTTCATGGACTGCATGACACAACAAATTCACTAATTTGTTAAACATTACCTATTTTGTAACATTTTTTTCACTAACTGATTATGACAAATACTCTGTAAAAGTTGAGAATCAATAAAGTTAGTCATTGCTTTAAACATTTTTTACTATATACAGAGAAATTTGATTATATAGGTTTGAAGTGGTGTAGATGTAAGTGGGGATACACTGAAGAATCTTTTGCTAATAAAGGTTGGTTGTGGGTGTGAACCAAAGGTTCAAAGACATGAAGTGTTGGCAGAATTTAACAAAACGATATTGAAAAGAGAGGAAACAACAAAGTTGTAGTCACAGAACCAAGAATTTGCTACCATTGAATGTAGGGCTAATGGCCACAGGGAATGATACTTTTGTTGTGGTATCTGGGAAACTAACCAGCAGAAACACTCCAGTCTTTTAAGTCCTAATTTTCTATTACAGAAGGTTAAGTAAAATAAGCCACACTCAAAAGAACAAAAAGAACATGCTTGATATACACGGAGTGTAGGTTTAATATGACATGCCTGCATCTCTAAAAACAAGTAGATTCAGTTTCCTAATGGTACCCAACCAGCTTGAAACTTAAAGGTGTACGTATGGTAGGCTGTGACAGACTTGCATATTAACAATAAACCATATACTTCAAAACATTTGAGAGAGTAAATGATTTATGAATTATTTGTCTGCTTATACATTTTAGCAATACATTCCTAAGGAAGTGACATTTGCAATCTGGCTGTCAACTGTTAATATGTGGGTGAATCCTGTTGTGCATAGTTTTAATAAACCACATTAAATCCATCTAGGGGCTGGCATTGGCAGTCTAGCCCTCCCCCATTGCTAGCACTATATGACTCTCTTGACCTAGTTCCTGAGGCTAGCTTGCTAAGCTAACCAAACCAGTTTAACCTGAAATGCCTGGAGCTACCATTTGCATTTCTCAGGCCATCCACCTCTTGTGGCGGGTCCACTGGATGCCAGCTATCACTCACTCAGCTCCCCTTATCCCTGGGAAAAGAAAACTCTAGAGACTTATACCAGCCAGATTTATAACAGTAAATCTCCAACCCCAAAATGCCTGTGCAAAGAACACACAACTCAGTTAATATAAATGCAAGCTGCACGCCTAGATTGGGCAAACATACCCTACACTATTGCTCAACTGTGAAATCCCTAGCTACTTGCAGCTGCACCAGGCCATGTGGGTCTGCTCCATCTTCACCTCTTCTTCCTCTATTTTCTTCTCCTTCTGTCCTCCATCTCATCTTCCATCTCGTTCTTCTCTTCCTCCTTCTCTCGCTTCTCTAAAACTTTCAACTCCACCCTTTTCTTCCATTGCCCAATCACAGGCTCTAGCCTTTATTTGACTAATTAAGATTTCACCTGACATCACCTGAGTAGGTGAGCTCCTCCTCATCGAGGCATTCTTGTTGAGGGAGCAGAAAATACAAACAACAAGCCACAACAGACTCTCATTCAAGGAAATTATGAGAAACATGAAGGGAACAAGCATGTTTTAAAGATTTAACTTAGCATGAAGGAATATCTTATTTCAACATCTGTGAAAATTTTGACGAGATCATAAACTTCTGTTCAGTTATTTCACACTATTAAAAACATTGCTCTTAATATCTAATAGTATATAGACTGACACAAATCTCAGAATTCAGGAAAAAATGCTGTCATTTTTCAAAAATTTTTTTTAAATGTGTTTTAATGATTAAAGAAAAATTTGAGAAAATCTGTCTAGCATTCAATATCTATCTTTAAAATCCTTCACTGCTTATGGATAAAAACTTTGTCATAATAATATTTAATAGCTGCTATAGTTACAACTTTTTAATTGTTGCTATCTCAATTCTAAAAATAACAAGCATATGTATAAAGAATGGTATTTTCTTTATTTTCTAGGCTGTTTACCTACTTTGTAGCTTAGTTCATCCTCAGACAAGCTGCCTTCTAAGGCAATATCACTAAATTCTTAGGAATTGTCTTCTGGAGATTCACAATTACTCAAATTCTAATCATGTGGATAAAGTCTGTGCTAAAATGATACTATTAACAGGGAAAACGCTGTGTAAATACACCCTTAGAAATTCCTTTAAGTAAGGCCTTATTTTGCACTGAAGAATAATACAGGTCCGAGTACAAAAATAGAAAAATAGGTACTAACTCAACATTGTATACAATAAAATATTTATTTTAAAGCCTCTAAAAAACCAACTGGTGGATATTGCTGTCCCTTGTCCAAAATCCACAATCTAAGTAAGAGATTGGTAATTGTTAGCCTGACATCACACTAACTTCCTCTTAGCTCTGGATCATTATAATCTCCATGGAAAGAGTTGAGATGACACCTGACACCCAAGGTAGTGTAGAGGGCAGATACAATTTATTGCTGAAGAGTGTGAGGTATTCCACCTACTGAGCATGAACAAAGGTCAAGAGGCCATTGTGGAGGAAAGGTTTCTCAGAGATTAGGATAACAATGTCCAGAGACCTTGTGCTGACCTACATGATCAGGAAAGCTTTGTCTGGAACAGCTTCTTGAATGGTGTTTTCCTATCTGGGTATTTGTCAGGTCCATTTTGAGTAACTCTTAAGGTGTGTGTGTGTGTGTGTAATGTGTGTCTTAATTAGGGTTTTACTGCTCTGAACAGACATCATGACCAAGGCAACTCTTATAAGGACAGCATTTAATTGGAGCTGGCTTACAGGTTAAGAGGTTCAGTCCATTATCACTAAGGCAGAACATGGCAGCTTCTAGGCAGGCATGGTACAGGAGGAGCTGAGAGCTCTACATCTTCATCTGAAGGCTACTAGCAGAATACTGATTTCCAGGCAGCTAACATGAGGGTCTTATAGCCCATACCTACAGGGACACACCTTCTAATAGTACCACTCCCTGGAGCATATACAAACCATTAAATCTTACTTCCTGGCCCCATAGTCTTGTCCAAATATATGAGTCTATGGGAGTCATACCTAAACATAGCATAATAAAACCATCACAGTGGGTGAGGGTTCTATTGAGGCACTATACAAGAATAATATAGAAAGACAGATGAAATTATGGGGAGGGGAGTGCTTATTCTGGAGTATAGCTGAAGTCTTTCACCAGCTTAGAGTTAAGGGTTCCAGCACAATTAACATTCACTGTGATGTTGCAAATATAGAAACACTATTCATTTATAAACTGCAAAAATAACAACAAAAACAAAACACTCAAGAAGAGTGCATAAGAATTCCTTGGGTATTCTCATTCCTTGATATTTTATGGAATTCTTACAAACAAGACTTTTCTTTTAGGTAAAGATATCTTAATTTTCTGCACCCCTAGGTTGCTTTGTATTGTCAGTTGTAATCCTTCTCGAGACTCCACAGGAGCTCCCTTTTAATCCCATTTAAATTCCTTAATGAGCCTTTAAAGATAACTGCAACCCATCCTGAAATGTGTGGCTACTGTTGTTGGACTTAATGATCCAGAACCAGGTGACTCCCCCAGAGACACTCAAGGATTCGGGACTCCTTCCAATAACATGAGGTTTATTGATAAATTGATAAATTGATAAAAACCAGTGCACTGGGGTTCCCTTGTATGCCAGCAAGAACCTCGAATTATAGCTGAAGGCAGCTTTTATACTATTTTTACAGAATTTATAAGGGTAGTTATACAATTACTTTGTAAATATTAACCATAAAGGCCAAACTCCAATAGTCATTCTCAGGTTAGGTTTCCGTTCTCAGGCCCAGTTGCTAAGTAACTCAAATTTGTACCTTATCTCGTAGCTTCTGTTTCTACTGTGTTGAGGGCTCATAAGCTCCTACCTTGGATCTTCCTGGAACGTTTGTTGGAGTCTTTGAAATGTGCTTCTCCCGGGATGTGTCCCCAGGGGAAGTTACTGTTTGAGTTTAAAAACTGAAATAGGAGCTTTTTATTAAGTCTCTACACTGTAATGACAATGAAGTCTGAGTCTCCTGAGAAGCCTACTGCCATGTTCTCAAATGAGATTTACACATTCTCTGAGTCCCTTTTATTTTTATTAAAGTCTATGCTTAAAATATCTGTGTCAATGCCTTTTAAAACACTTCAAGTGGGCTTCACATTGGATCCTATGGAAGGGAAGGAAAACTGTTCTCACAGCCAGTTTTTGGGCACCTGGTGCATGCAACACAAGGAACTACATCTCAAAAGCAATCAGTTTACCAAGTGCACTGCTGGTGTGATTTAATCTGGTAGTCAGTTTCTGAGACTGGTTGTAGTGGTTTGAATAAGAATAGCCTCCCCACCCTGTGTTTGAAGGTTTGGTCCTTAGGGAGTAGCACTATTAGGAGGTGTGGCCTTAGAATGGGTGTAGTTTTGTTGGAGGAGATGTAGACTAGGGAGTGGGCTTTGAGGTCTAAGGAGCAAATTTACTTATTGTAGTCTGCAGACCCTGATGCAGAACTCTCAGCAACTCCAGCACCATGTCTGCCTGCGTGCTGCAATGTTTCCCACCATGAAGATAATGAACTAAACATCCAAAACTGTAAACCAGACCCAAATACATGTTTTCTAAGAGTTGCCATGGTCATGGTCTAGTTCACAACAATAGAAACCCTAAGACACTGGTCACACACTGCACACACCTTTACTTCTGAATTCTCATTATGATTTAGGATGAATTCCACACAGTGAAATTTCTGGACCTAAAGGGGTGAATGTTTAAATAGTGTTGAAGCATACTGCTTATCTAGATGGAAAATACACAGCTCTCATCTCAAGAGGACAAAGAGTTTTATCTGGAGCCAAATATGAGAGACCACGGCCGGAAAACAAAGACCCAGGCTATTCCAAATACCATGCCACAACGTGATAATGTAAGGACAAAATTTGAGATGTGCATCTTGAAGCAAAAATATATTCATGGTCAGCAAAGACCACCAACAACTTGTTCAAATTAGCCATAATAAAAATACCAAGTTGCTGATTCTCTCCAGGGGCAGGGTGACCAAAAGAAAAAATGAAAAGACATGCAAGGACATACTCAGACAAGCCTAAGTGAGTTATGGACTATCTGATGTTTACTTTACTCTCCCTCCCTTTCTGGAAGGTCCGAGGTTTTATGGTAAAAAATAATTAGTCATTCTGCCAGCTCACATGTAGCCACTTCTGCAAGTTGCTGATGTTTGAAATGTCCAATCATATGTAACCGTGCCAAATCTTCCCTCCTTTCCCAGCCCCTACCTATAAATATCCCAAATTTCTTGGGGTCTGGGTCAGATCCTCTAACTCCTCCGTGAGATATGTTCTGGCCCAATGGCCCTTGCCATTAAACTACCTTTTGCAATTGCATCAAGAGGGTCTCTCGTGTGTCCTTGCGTGCGTGCTGATCCGGATTTGAGTGAGGGTCCCCCCTTGGGGTCTTTTAATAACAATTTCATTAAGCTTGTATACCCATAGGAGAAGGTGGTCATAAATCAAGATACTTGCCAAATACAGACGATTTAGTTTAGAAGAGTGAGGCAAAATTGGGAGCTCCCCTCCCAGTCTGGTTGCTTTTTTTTCCAGCAGAGAAGAGAACAACACAATTCACGGATGCTTACCCCTTCCTAGTCATAAATCTGTTAATTTTCTAGGAATTTCACCAGAAACCCCATTTATAGGAAAATTATTAAGCTTCTTTAGCAACCGCATCTGTTTTTGGTTTCAATTTTATCACATTATAATTCTATCCAGGAATCTTTTGAGTCACTCAATCTTTTGAGCTAATCAACATATCTTGATTATCAGGAAGACAGAAAAGAAAAAAGTCGTAACAACCTTTGAAGATAACACTCGAGAGCCACTAAAATGAGCCACAGTATCCTCAACTCACTGGAAAATGAGGTGGGTGGGTGGGTGGGGACGTCCTCAGGACACTCCTTCAACTCACGTGGTCATGAGCATTGGAGTCCAACTCTTATTGCATGCACAGAATAAAGTGATCTTAAGTACAAAATCAAAGCCAGAGTAAACCAAGGAGGGTTGCGGTGGGGGGGGGGGGGGGGGGGGGGGGTGGGGGGGGGGGGAGGGGCGTTTTCCCGGTGACAGAAATTTCTAAATGAAAACTCAGTAACAAAATGCGTGCAACTCTGCCAGAAATGTGCACCAACCGGCTCATCCTAACTCCAGGGAGGAAGTCTTGTGGCTGCAAATCTAGCGTTGGGAACAAGGCCGCTCAAAACTGCGACGGTGCACATTTCTCCCCTTTACAAAAGAAATCAGCCTGATGAAGGGGAAAAGGAAAAACGATTATTCGTAAACCAGGCGCAATTAGTACTATTTCTAAATTTTCCAGTCTAGAGGACAGGCCACAAAAACCAGACACCTTTAGCCGAATAACTTCCCTTCAGGGGTGAAAACCTGGGCTAGGGCGCATGCGTAGTGTCCATTCCAGGGTCCCAGCCCCTCGGTCCAGGGGCGAACTGCGCAGGCGCAGGCGCAGACTCCCCGGGTACCGGGCTCAGCTGATGCAGTTGTTGTCGTACCCCTCCCCCGCACTTCTCCCGGCCGCACTCAGGCCGGCTCTCGGCCCCGCCCCGGGACCGGGACGCCGTGACCCTGTCCTGCGGCCCGCCAGCGCCGGAGCATCCCGGGACCGCGCAGCACTCCGCTTGCGGGTGAGCGACCCGGGCCGTGGGGCCCACGTCCCCTGCCGGAGCGGTGAGGGAGGCCACGGCGGGCCGGGTGCGGGGCTGTCACGGCCGCGGGCCTTGGCTTAGCTCCCGGGGCGGCTCGGGCGGCGCCAAGGCCCTTGATCTGAGCGGCCGAGTGGCTCTGGGGCTGGACAGTTCTAGTCGCAAGGTGGCTCGGATGTTAATTTCTTCCGGGGGGTTGGTTTGCTTGTGGTGCCCTTTGAAAGGCGCTGGTTTCCGTCCCTCTTGAGCCCCTGAGAACTAATCCCACGTCTGTACAAAAACAAGTGACACATCGCAGTTGCACGCGATGATGAATTTATCTTTCCCCCAGTTTCTAGAGCATCTGAAAACCGTGTAGAGTTCACAAGACCGCGACATAAACATTGAGAGCCTGAGGAGGAGACGAAGGGGATTTAGCATTCCTTTTAAAATCCTCAAGTAAGTCTCCAAAATGACAGTGGTTACACTTGTCAGTAGCCTCAAGAAAAGCTAAGCAAGAATGCCAGGATCCAAGTAACAGCTTACTCTGGTGTTTACCCAAACCTACTTTCATCAGAATATCTCAAGGTTACTGTGGTCTGAGACCAGACCCTCCTTAGCTCTGCCATTAAAGGCTCCCATTGCTAGGACACAATTTTCACCCCTGTGGTGACACCACGTGTTTGTCTTAGGGCAGCTGATTCTAAACCACCCAGTGTACTCCATAGCTTCCAAGGTCACAGTATAAGGAAACAGTACTGATTAAAATTCACCCCTGTGCACCTGTGGCTGGCAAGTGTTGGCTTGGCTCTGACGGGCTGTCATTGAGCCACATTAAGATACTATGTGTTTGGAAGTCACAATCATTGATATTTCTGAGCTATGGTAGACAATGTGTACATAGAACTTCCAAAAGTATTTTTATTCATCTTTTCCCCCCCCTTTCGTGTACGACTCAAAATTTTAAATTTAATATTGCTGTCTGCACTGTGAGTAAATTCAACAATAGGGTTCAAATTTTGAAAAGCAGATATGAATTTCCTTCATATGGGGTGACCTGAATTACTGTATCATTGCATTTATTAAGTAAAAAAGTTATTAAATTGAAAATAGTATCTGTGATTGTATAGTTCATATTTAGAATATGATAAGTGACATATGATAACCACAGGGAAAAAATGGAATTACACCATTTAAAATTTTTGTTTGCCTTTTTTATTATTTTTTTCACAGAATATCTGCATGTTTTATTATGTGACTTTTCATGTTCTTCTCAGTCATGTCCTTATAGGGTTTTATTGACACAGTGACTAAAGGGGTATGAATATAAGTTAGTGAAATGAGTCACTTTGAAATTAGCTGGCTGTATACATATCTGTTGTAATAAGCCAATAATTTCACCTTTAGTGCCAACTGGTTTATAGTCAAAATATGTTTTTCTCTTAAAAAAAAAAAAAAACCTAAAAGCATATTTCTTTTCTGAAAACACTAAGAAGGCCTCTGGTCTCTATCAACACTGTAGACTTTTGCCAACTGTTACTCACCATTTTAAACATTGTTACAAGTCTTACAGAATTTCATTTCATAATGTTTCCTTATAAGAGTACTTTCTGGACACTAGCAAATGGCTTCTTTGTGTCAGACATCTTGGTTGACTATAATTTTAATCCTACAGGTAATTTGCACTCACCTAACCCTGTAAATACAATAGAATCTGCGAGTATTTTTCCCCATGGAATTTACTGTCAGATTTTTCCTTTTCATTAGACATGGGGAAGTCTCTTTCTCACTTACCTTTGCACTCAAATAAAGAAGATGGTTATGACGGGGTCACGTCGACAGACAGTATGAGGAACGGATTGGTTAGCAGTGAAGTTCACAATGAAGACGGAAGAAACGGAGACGTCTCTCAGTTTCCATATGTAGAATTTACTGGAAGAGACAGTGTCACTTGTCCCACTTGCCAAGGAACAGGAAGGATTCCTAGGGGTACGTGATGGCTGTCCTCTTAAAGAAGGTTTCCAAACATTTGCTCAAGAATGTAAAAACTTTAGTCTTAAGCACTCTTATTTTCAAAGATTTAAAATTAAAGCTTACCAGTTTTGTTTAGTCAAAAACACAAAAGCGAACAATTAGTACCATCCCTAAAGCAGTAATAGAAATGACTTCAGCATATCTATTCCTTTTTTTTTTTTTTTTTTTTTTGCTCCTATGTACTATAGTTTCCACGGAGGATTTTAGTCATTTTTGACGTCGTTGTAAGCCATATCACAGTCATTTTGCCATAGTGGATGTTAGTACCTAAATGGTTCAGTAACTCATTATATAAACAGTAGGTTGCTTCTGGCCCAGTATTTCTAAAAGAAAACCCATGGTGTATGAAGAAAAGCAAGGTAGGGAAAATGAGCCTAGGATTTGTCATAGAGAAGATGGAGAAATAGTCCCATCCCTGATATTTGTAGGGCGCTTGAGTTGCTCTCACAGAAAGATAAAACAGTGAGGTTGTATTGTGCTCCTCTTCTCTACGTGGTAGAAGTCAGTGGGTGACCCTGGAGAGACCCTAAAGAAGGACTAAGTGACTGCCTGGGGAATTCCAGAGTCTTTGAGAAATGCCTTGAGTTGAGTGGGGCTTCTTACATAGACTACTGAATGGTGGTTTTATCTTTCCGGGGATAGTAGCTGCTTACGCATAGAAGTATTGTAATTGAAGAAATTAATACACCAGTGTGGAATGGTGGGAAGATGATTTCTGTTCATCCAGCCATGTGTCTGAGATGTGGCCAGGAGGCTTTTCAGTAACCTGGGTATCGAGTGTGCCAAGTAGATAAGCAAGGATCACTCCAAAGAGGTTTTGTTGTTGTTAGTTTTTGTTCTGTTTTGTTGTTGTTTTTTGTTTTTCTATCCAACAATTTAAAAAATGAACTAACCATTTATTAAAATAGGCATAAAAAAATTGAATGTGCGTGCCAGAAGTGAGAAACTCAGTTTCAGACATGTGTTTAAGGATGTTGGTTTGCATCAAAGTGAGTTTTTAATGGGCAGATGTAAGGGTCTGAATTGGAGAGCATATCTGAGCTGCTGTCATTGATGTATGCTGACACTTGAAGTGGAACTTAAGACGGGAACATTCTGCTTAGCAGTTTGGATAGAAGAACGAGACTTTAGTGTGAACTCTGGAACAGTGAAGCAGTTTGGGGAACAGTAGTAGAAGAGAGAGCAGCTAAATCTGGAGGTGGAAGTGTAACTGTGGAATCCTAGAAGATAAGTAGAGAGAGTGCATGGAGAAGGAAGGAGAGCCGCTGCTGTTCATGCTGACACAGGTGAAGCTGTGGGGACAATGAAGCCCATTGGTTTGGTGACGTGGAGGCCGCTGGGGCTCATTAAAAGAGTACTTTGAGTAGTCGGAAGAGCATGTGTAGACAATGTCAGAGTGGAACCAGATTTTTTTTTTTTTTTGAGCTCTTACATGATAAAAAGGTGAGGGTAATATAGCATCTTAAACATAGAAAGAGGTTTTGTGAGTTTTGTTCTAGAACCTGACAGATATTGATCTATCTTGATGATCTCTTGTAAGACGGAGTGCATGCTGATACAAGTGATCCACAGAGAACATCCTGGTAACACAGGAGACCGTAGTTATTG
Source organism: Rhabdomys pumilio (assembly GCA_030674055.1). Lineage (NCBI taxonomy): Eukaryota > Metazoa > Chordata > Mammalia > Rodentia > Muridae > Rhabdomys > Rhabdomys pumilio. The sequence goes on from JANHMN010000016.1 coordinate 22,552,028, forward strand.
GAGCAAAGAGATGGTCCTTAGTGCATAAGTGCAGAGCAATGTCCCTGCAGAGGGCACAGGGAGCTTCTCAAGGAGGGCTGTAGAAGCAGGGAGGTGGGTAGCTACTGGTAAATCAGACTCTTGAGGCAGACAGTCTGTGAAATAGAGGGCGTATGGACCTGTTACATATATTGGCCAAAGGTAAAAGCTGGTCCTATGACAGATCTCTAAGTCACCAGCAGCACTGCCAAATAGCACCAAGTGGAAAAGTATCTGCTGAGCCTAAGGGACCAAGATGTTTCACAAGGAAACTCTAGGAAAATGTCTATGAATTATTTCCATGAACTTATTTTGTGTCTAGAAAAGTTGGCAGGACAACAGAAGCCCATGGAAAGCACTCTAGTAAATAAAGAGAAGATTTTGTTACTTGCTTGACTGGTTGATTTCAAAAGCAGAGTGCAGGGAGTGTGGCCTCATTTCTTCCTCAACATACAGGAAAGGAGTGTGGGATGCTTGTTCTGCTTCATTCTTTGACACTCTGAGTTAAATGAACGAATTTATCTTTATTCCCTCTGCTTTCTGTCCTGTAACTTAATGCAGGATATCTGAGAAGTCGTATCAGGGTCTGTTGGGGCATTCTCTCCATGTCTGCATCGTGAGTCAAGAGTGAGAATAAAGTGGTGATCCTGAGATCGAGAAGAGTGTTGGGTTTTGAAATTGTTGTTTTCGAGACTGTGAACTAGAAAATGTGCTATAATTGCATCTTTAGGGGTTACTTGAAATTAGTGATTGCAGTTGAGAACAGTAAGCTCTTGAAAGCTTGAGATTTAGACCAGCGGTTTTGGTCCAACTTTTGAGGATCCAGGAATGGGCAGCAGCAGTGTGTTTCTCCTACCCTCAGTGAAATTAGTCTGATGAATGGAAAACAACAGTGTGGTTGAGAGAAGCCCCTATAAGTTCAGATCCCCTGAAAGCGAGGGCTTTTCAGGGATTTTTTTTTTTTTAACCAGTGGATTAAAGGATAGTAGAGCCCTCATCATACTATTTTTGGTTAGTATGAAAACACATAGTATCTTTTCTAAAACTGAATAATTTTTGAGGACATAAATAACAGTTTATTAAAGTACTAAGGCGAGAAGAATTCTGGTCCTTCGAAACAAGTTTCTAATAGAGCAGTACTATATTTTAGTTATTCATGCTAATACATTCTTAAACCTACATCTTTCAATTTTAGGACAAGAAAACCAGCTGGTGGCATTGATTCCATATAGTGATCAGCGGTTACGGCCAAGAAGAACGTAAGTGATTATAAGATTTCTTCTTTTGTTGTTGTTTGTATATTTTTACTTTTAAATTTTATATAAGTAATTACTCTAGTTAAGACATTTAAGAAGAAAACTGTATCTGGTTGTTAAGTTTTGCCATCCTATGCCTCTGTGTTTAAACAAACAAACAAAAAGTTTCCTGATTGAGATGAGGATTTGAAAATACCATGTCACCTATATCTTCAGAAATCTGTTTACTAATAGTTCTAAAATTGTGGCAATGTCACACAATGGATACATAGGCCATTTTCACCAGGTGTAGGTGACTCTGTGCTCTCACTAACTTCAGAATATTAATGACTATTCTGAACATAATGACCACAGAGACCTGAGCAGAGCTTAGCAGATACATAGATATCTTAAGAGAAGCAAAGGGCATCTTGAATGATCCTAAGAGTCCTAATATAGAAAGCAGGTGTTCTACCCCTAAAGAAGCCAAAACTCAGAGGAAAAGCCTTTTGAACATTAGTCAAGAGGCTCACTTAATGAATAAGGGATAGAAGATCAAATTGGCTCACTTCTTCTTGGCCACAATGCTTCAAATAAGCTGTTGAATAAAATATTTAGCAGTCATGGAATTGAAGTTAAGCAAGCATTTTATAAACTTTTTTTTTTTTAAAGTGGCTTTTATTTTAAAACACACAGAGGTAAAAAGGTGAAGAGCTGGGCCGGATTTACAATCTCAGAGTAGAAAACCTTTTTAACAGCTGGGATTCAAAATCCTAGTGATTAAAAAACACATTGGACTCAATAAGGATAAATAAACATCTGTAAGTTGTAACAAAACCTCAATTAAAATCAAAATACAAGTGATAAGCCAAGAAGTAATATCTGCAAATGAGATCGTGTACATTTCTGTACAGATTGTCAAGATTTCAAAAGAAAAAAGCCAGCTATCCTAAGGGAGATGGAAGCTGTGGAAAGTACCTCCCAAGAACTAAGTGTAAATGACCTTTAAATGTAGGGAAATATACTCCCTTCTTTTTCTTTAAAGAAATGCAAATTCAGTCTACATAGAGATACCATTATTATCAGATTGGCAAAAGCCCAGAATTTTGTCAACATACTTGATTGACCCTACTGAGTTACAACAAGCATTCTCATGCCTTACTAGTTAGTGAACATTCTGTCTTTTCTACCAAACCACATAGGATTCAGTCTTTGATTGAGGGTTGGTATGTTGCTATGTGTTGTAATGCCAAGTTCTATATCTGAAGGTCTGGGCCTACAAGTGACTTCTCGTGTTTACAAGCTTTGGTTGTGCAAACCCTGTTCCTTGATAGAATACTGTTGGTTAAATAAAAATGGTTATAAGCCAGTTACTGGAGAGATTAAAGGGTTTTCAGTGACCTGGTTGGGGAAAGAGAAGGGAGCAGGAGGAAGGATGTGAGAGGGAGAGAGGGAGGGAGAGAGAAGGGGGGGGGGAGGGAGAGGGAGACAGAGAGAGACAGAGAGAGAGACAGAGACAAGGGAAATAGGGAAGCTGGCAGCATAGCGGGGGATGATGATGATGAGCATATGGCTAGGAGAAACAGCAAGTACACAGCTGGAGAGGTAGCCAGGCCAGCAGTTAGAAGAATAAGTTAGGGGTTATGCCCCAGTAATAGTCAAAGCCAAATAAAACAACCATAGTCTGAGTCTCATTTATTTGTAAGCTAGTTGAAGATAAGCTTAAATTGATTGTACTGTCTTAGGCTCAAAAATTACATTTTTTGAATTATTTATACTAAAGATAGTTATCAAATATAGTAAGATCAGCCAGGCATGATAGTACACACCTATAATCCCAGAATCAGAAAGTGGATATAGGAAGATGAGAAGTTCAAGGCTATCCTCAGCTGTACCAAGTTTAAGATCTCTCTAGGCTTTCTAAGACCCTGAGCCCAGTAACACAAAGCAAAAAAGTGTGTGTGTACACGGTTAACTAAATAAAACAGCCCAATAAAGTATAGGAGATCTAGCCAAGTTAAGATCTTTGATCATAATGATTTTTAAGTTCCTTTTGTGCCTATGGTGTTTTCTGTCTATGGCTATACTGTAGGCATAATATGTATATAAGTTATTGTTCATTGGCTTCTTGGGGATCATAGCTACTAAGATTGAAGGAACTCCTCAGTGAATTCATAGGAAATGACTGGTTGCCTCCATCCAGCAGCATGGACTCAGTGGTAGAATTTGGTGAAATATTGTTCATTTGCTTTAGTTCTGTTTAGTAAACTATTTTTCTTTCTCTTAGGAAACTAAAATAACTAGAAAAATTATTAGGGAATTTTAATCAGATATTATAAGGTAAATGCAGTTAACTTAATTGAGGCATAGGAAGTTTGGAGGGAGGAGAACCTGGTCAAAATGACAGGTCAGCAGGAAGGGGAAGAAATGCGAGAGTTAGAATGAAATAGACCTTCGAAGAGCGCCATATGTTCAAGTGGCCTGGAAATCTGAAACCATAGTTTTGGGTGCAACATTGGAGGAACATACACATTTCAGAGGAGTTAAATGAACAGGAAATGTAGGTTATTTATCTTTCTGCCTTATATGTGCCTAATACTGCCACTTTCCTCAGGTAAACAACACAGTACCATTTTCCATGCTAGGTTGATGAGTGTAAACAATATTTGTAACACTGAGTAGATGACTGCTTGGTCACTAGCTGTCGGGTTGCATCCTGACAGGAAGTGAGACCATCCAGAGCAAACCTTGCTTCAGTGAATGCAGAGGGGGGTGTGAATTCTGTTCAGAAAGGATCCTGAACATGGTCCTAGTATAAAATCTGGATTGAAAAATCAGTTCATTATAAGAAATGAATCAGTTCATTATGAGTAAATGTTTCATTATAAGTCTGAGATCACATTTTCTAAAATTGACAATTAAGCTTCTAACGAGATTATTTTAACCTTTAATAGTACCAGCCTTATCTAATAGTCTTAGAGTGAAAATTTGGTAAAATTAGATATATTTTTTTGCTGGTATATGTGGTAAATTTCAAATGAAAATAATTTCCTGAAATGTTGCTCTATGTAGTTTTGGATGACACATATGTAAGGATTCTACTTTCTTTTTCAGAAAGCTGTATGTGATGGCATCTGTGTTTGTCTGCCTGCTCCTGTCTGGATTGGCTGTGTTTTTTCTTTTCCCTCGATCTATTGAGGTGAAGTATATTGGTGTAAAATCAGCCTATGTCAGTTACGACTCTCAGAAGCGAACCATATATTTAAATATCACGGTAAGTGCACATTGCGCTGAAGGCCTTGACACCATTCGTGTGTTGTTGCCACCCATTACCCTGCTCAGAAAATGAATGTTTGCTAATGACCCCTGTATGCTGCTGTATTTTCCATCACTCTGCTGTGTTGATCCCACTACCATGTCTGGTTCTGCCAGAAATAGAGAGTAACCTCTTATGGCAGTTGAGTATATTGGGAATCATTTAACATTTGAAGATGTCTTTTGTAGGAAGATCAAATAAACCTTTTCTGGTAAAGGGAAAAAATATAGTCAATTGACTTTTCAACATTTGACTCCAAATAGTTAACAAGGTGTTAACTATTGATTCCATGGATGTTATTAATACAACATTTTTGCTTTCTAGCATTTCATGAAAGAAGAAATCTGTCAGTCTTAGCAGATTTTTACTTGATTCTATTTAAAGATGAAGTTTATATGATGTTCTGATTATTTTAAGTTAGAACATGAAAATGGCTGTGGGTTTACAACACATGTAATTTTGAAAAAGGATTATATAGCCTTCCAACTTTAGAACTTCACAGGTCTTCTCCTTACATTTTCATACACATTAGCCTTTGGCTATAAAGAACATGGAATGCTAACCACTGTATTGGTAAGGGGAAGTGTGTAACCACCTGTGCCATCACAGCGGCTCAGGCCTTCAAGTTCAGAGTGTGCTGTGGTCTCCTTGGAAGAATTCTCATGAGTATCTCATTTTCTTTTAAATACCAGTGTATTTAAATGAGAATGCCTTGTTGTATTTTAAATAATTAAGCAAGGATTATCACAATGTTAGATATTTACTTATAATCAAATTAAGGAATGCCGAACTTTAGGTTAGAAATAGGATTTCTGTTGAGATGAACAGTAGTCCTCACTAGAAGACACTGAAGGAAAAGACTCGAGGTCATAAGTCAAAAGCTGGAGGTACCAGAATTGTATTATCCCTGCCCCTTCTGATAAGTGTTGTGCATTGTGAGTGTTAATAAGGACTGTCAGCTTGACAGGATCTAGAACCATCCCAGTGACAAGCTTTTGGGTATCTCTCTGAGTTACTTACTGTCTGTATTAGGTTGAGGTAGGCAGTCATATTTTATGAAATGAGTTCTTGAACAGAACCAGCAGTAGGAGAAGGCAAGCTAACAGCAGCATTCGTCATTCGTTGTTTATTAACTGAGGATATGCATTGTGACCAGCCTCCTCAAACATCTGCCAACATGCCCCACCCCCTCCATGTTAGAATGTATTTCTTTAAACTATAGTAAAGCTGCAATACTGTCTTTTTTTTTCTTAAGTTGCTTTTTGTCAAGTATTTGGTCATAGCAGTGTATAAAATAATACTTCTATTTATAGTAACTAATTATGTATGGAGAGTCCCTGGACCAAACCAAACCAGAAACAAGCTCAGTGTCTCCTGTCCCATGACTTCTGTTATCCCACATTGTAGAATTTCTTCTGCAGTTCTGCAGAACCACTCAGCTCAGTGCTCGTTAAACTAACTCATTCTGACGCTGACCACCTGTCAGCATCCTTCAGACCTCACAGGGTAGAGGTTCAGTCCCAGCATCCTCCTCCCTACTTTAGATGTCAGTTTCAGGTTCGGACCTCCAAAACGTCTGGTAGACTATCAGTTAGGAGTCTCATAACCTGATCCTATGTTTGATTAATTTCTCTGAGCAACTCATAAAACTCAAAGAAGCAATATACTTATATTTACTGGTTCCTTAAAAAATAAAAGGATATTATTAGGGCTACAAGGCTACACACAGATGAAAAACTAGAGTGAAAGGCAGAGGGCAATGGCTTCTGTCCCCGTGGAACTGAGTGTGCCATCCTCCCAGCACAGGTTTTATCTGTATGGCATTGGCCTCAGCTCTTTTTCAGCTTTTATGAAGCATTAGCTACATCAGCATGATTGAAGGATAGCCAACTGCAGATAGACAGAAATCATAATCTAATGTCAGTGAGCTAAGAGTTGTCAGCCAGGAACCAATGTGTATCATAATGCCACAGTACCACTCACTGGCACTGTGCTACTGAAATACTTAAATGTCTATTACTAGACCCTTGAAAACCCCAATAATACCTGTGAAAACTTAACTCTCAACAATATATACATGCAATTGTTAACAATGTATATATAGCCCCCTACATTTAAACCTTTCTGTGTGTTATCAAGCAGTCTCCTTCTTATGTCTGAAAGATACACATGTGCTCTTGTACATTTCAGCTGAGATCACGCTACATTTTTCTACATGAAAGGCTTTTTCATTGACTAATATCCAAAGTGATTTGATATAATAGTTGTAAATGTAAAGGATGTAAACCAAACTGGCCACGGTACCGTATGTGTGTAATGCTGTGACTAGAAGGGGCAGGGCAAAAGTTTGAAAGTAGAAGGCTGGGGCTGGAGAGATGGCTCAGTGGTTAAGAGCACTGACTGCTCTTCCAGAGATTCAATTCCCAGCAAACACATGATGGCTCACAATCATCTGTAATGGGATCCGATGTCCTGTTCTGGTGTGTCTGAAGACAGCGACAATGTGGTCATATAAAATCAATTAATTAATTGATTGATTAATAATTTTTAAAAAAAGAAGAAGTAGTGACCAGCTACAAACTTTTTCTCTCTCCCTGTTGATACAGTATAAATCTCTACTGGTATGTAGGGTAAAATGCCAATTTCTTTGTAACAGGCTGCTAATGCCACTCATTTGGTAGTTGTTCTTGCCTACCATGCACAAGGATCTGATTTAGTCCCTACTGTCACACAAAACCTGGCTTGGTGCTGCAGGCCTGTAACCGGAGCTCTGTAGAGCTGGAGATAGGAAGGGAAGTTCAGGGTCACCCTTAGCTACTTAGCAAGGTTAAAGCCTGCAGGACTGTGTGAAATAATGTCTGAAAAATCAAATGGTTTTTCTTAAAAACATTTGTTTTTTAAGTACTGACTTATGTTGTTGTTAGAGCCATGTGTGTAATACATAAGAATTTAAATGAAAATTTAAAATGTTTAGTCCAACTTTTGCTAAAACTATATAATATGTGCTTTAGCATTTACTTTTCCATAGTTTTATGTAATATGTTTTCTGGGTCTTGTCTTCAAAATTTTGAATTACATGTTCATTATACGCATAGTTCTCTATAAATGTTCTTTAATATTTTTGTTAATATTTTCTTTTCCCAATAAATGAGGCATAGTTAAACTAAAGTCATTTGATTTGTAATTTTGAGTTCATATTTGTGTGCCTATTTAATCATAATGTATATTTCCTGCCCCCCTTTTTTGCAGAACACACTAAATATAACAAACAATAACTATTACTCTGTTGAAGTTGAAAACATCACTGCTCAAGTTCAGTTTTCTAAAACAGTGATTGGGAAGGCACGCTTAACCAATACGACTAACATTGGCCCACTTGATATGAAGCAGGTAAGCCCCACTCAGGAGTGGGATGGAGGCCAGTGGCTCTTCATCCTGTGTACTATAAAGTGGAATGGGGTGGGGCTCCTCAAAGACTTGACCTGGAAATGTGTCCCAGAGAAGTATAAACCAAAGTCATCAGAGGAAAGATTTCTAACTGAAAACTTCAGACATAGGTAACATATTTAGTGTTTCAGTCGTATCCTCTGTTGATGTGTTTTTCTTGTTGTTTTTTGTGTTTGCTTTCAGATTGATTATACAGTACCCACAATTATTGCAGAGGAAATGAGTTACATGTAGTAAGTTTTGGATTTTAGTAACTTTGCCTTTTGTTTTCTTAATTTTTATAAGCTTATCAGTTAAAATGACCACATTTTGCAATACTTGTCTTGTTCTCTAAACTTGCTTCTCTTTATACAATCTATAGCATAGATTACATAGATAAATGATAGATAAATAGATAGATAGATAGATAGATAGATAGATAGATAGATAGATAGATAGATGGATGGATGGATGGATGGATGGATGGATAGAGATATATCCATAAAATACATCTTTATTTCCAGAATTGTGTGTGTGTGTGTGTATTTTTGTTATCATTTAGTGACTGTATATTCATGGTGCTTTAATATAGGAGTACTGAAATTTCTAATGTGTAACAATACTCTCCTATGGACTTGTACTTCTGTGTATGTTGCATTTGTGAACGTACACACACACACACATACATGCATTTGTGGACGGCAGGGTTGAAGTTACATGTCTTCTTCTATCAGTCTCTACCTTACTCTCTAAGGCAGTTCTGTGACTCCAAATGTAGAGCTTATTTATCTGGCGAGGCCGGCAGGCAAGCAAGCCCTAATAGCCTGCTTCCACCTCTAGTCCTGTATTTATGAGTGTATCCTGCCATGTCTGGCTTTCTGCCTGAAGGCTTGGCATCCAGATTCAAGCTCTCAAGCTTAGGGGCGAGTGTTTTGCCCCCTAAGCCATCTCCCTAGCACGACTTACATATTCTTCATAGTGGCTTGACAGGCATAGTAACATGGTCCATAATCCCAGGTATTGCAGAGGCTGAGGTGAGGAAGATTACTGATGCTATCATATGGAGATTTCATCTCCTAGGAAAAAACAAAACCACTATTCAGAATCTCTGTTAGGTTTAATAGAGTTTTAAATTGATAATGTAATGACAGTGCTCTTTCTATTTTCATTTTTTAACAGCGATTTCTGTACATTGCTCTCCATCAAAGTACACAACATAGTACTCATGATGCAGTAAGTATGGCCATGCTTGCAAAGATAGCTCTTGCTAAGACTTTGTGTTCATCATGTCTAGTAGAATATGTAAACCCACGAAAGCCACCTCAGCTTTACAGGAGTGCTATGTAAAATGTAGTGTTTTGGAATTTAGCTACCTAGAGTATGTTTGCTCAGAGCCACAGTTAAAGGCCTGCAGAGATTTTGGGAGCTCAGGCAAATGGCAGGGTTAGCACAGAGAGGATGGGCACACAGCTATTCCTTTCTGCCCTTGTAAGTATACTTACAGCGATGAGGAGGAGTAATGCTTTGGGTTTGTAAATTGGTTATTACTTATATATATATATACATTACTTATATATATATATATAAGATATTATTGCTTATATTTGATATTTTAGTCTTTGGCTGACATTTAATTTTTCATTTTCCTATGAAGAGGGAATCATATGATTCTTTTTAAGCATGTGATAAACATTAATTACATTTATATAATTTTCAATAAACATTTTATATGTATTTACATAAATATATATTATCTATATTGTATGAGCAGATAATTATTGGATAGGGTTTGCTAGGCTAGCATTTTTTTTGAGTCTATTAGAAAAGTACTTCTTAAGAGTCTTGTATCTATAATGTCATCTTAATACCAAATGGTCAATAACTGATAATCATAATTCACAATAAGTAATTTTAGGGAATTAAAGAACTTATGATACATAAGTTCATATTTGGTTGTATTATCATCAAATAACCCTTTTGGAATAATTTTTATATAATGAATATTCTTTTGTCTATTTCATTTTTAGAGTTACTGTGACAACAGCATACTTTGGACACTCTGAGCAGATATCTCAGGAGAGGTACCAGTATGTTGACTGTGGAAGGAACACGACTTACCAGTTGGCCCAGTCTGAGTATCTCAATGTCCTTCAACCACAACAATAAACTCTAAAAGAGCTGTGGTTAGAGCCAATGATACACCTGAGATATCATCAGAACTGTCAGTGAGGAGGTACTGCCTAGAAGGACATCTTTAATTGAGCATGTCTAAAGTTGACACTAGGACATTGAGGGTTCAGCCAGCAGACTGTGGACCTCACACAGTTTCTGGACTCTGGTTTTTCTGTGTTGACAATTTGCTCCTGCCAAGAGCTTTTCTCCATCCTAAGTTGACTGATTGGCTTTCTTCTCACCTTTGTTCCCAAGGTGAAAAAGTGAGACTTCCTTAGAATACAATAAATAATTATATAAAAGTCATAGACTTAATCTATATATCTATTGATAATATAGTTCATTCCTGAACATAATTTGAAAAATAACTTCTGATTTTTATATGAAATTACTCAAAGCCTATTATTCATGGAAAACTTTTAAAAAATGACCTGTTTTATAAATTCCCATTCTTACTTGGTAATCTTTCAACTATATGATAACTTAGCTATTAGCTAAATGTTTTTAGCCTTTAATTTCTTGAAATTCTACTGATTTGCATGTTTTGTCTTATTTCTAGCTAATGGTTGCATAATATTTACCAGCCATAACAGTCTGCCAAATTCTGTTCTACATTTTGTAAGAACCTCTCAGTATGTGTTTCATGTATAGCTTTGTGAACTTTCTGTGTGATCTTCCAACATACCCCTTAAATGTACAGTATTGTAAATAAACTGCATGGCTTTTATACAACTTTGATAAATGTCAAATGAGGTGGTACAGATTAAGAAGTAAAGCAAGTTGTTCATAAAAAATAAAGTAGGAAACTGAAATTCGGAAACCTATAAAGTATCAGTAGGTTCCAGCTACATGTTGGATCTGGCATAAAATAGATGCACAATAAAGCACTTTGATGCTCTACTTCTTATATTGCTTTTCACATTAATTATATAGAAGCTTTCACTGTGATTAGGTATCATCATTTTTATGAATGTTTTAGGGAAGGAAATAATTTCTTACTAGAAATTATTCAAGAAATCCTTTCATTGAACACTGGTGGCTACATCAAAATAAAATCTATAGTTTGCTTAAAAAATTTAATCATGCATCATACTTATTTGATGCTTCTAGCAGTTACATTAAACATTTATTTTTTAATTTTGTATAATACTGTTTTCAAGTGTGATGGATGTATTCATCTTTATTTTTTCAGTGTCATTTTTCACAAAGTGTTTTCCTTATTCACTCAGCAAATTTTAAGAACTCTTTAAAGTACATTTTGTTTCCTTATATCGAAAGTTGAGTTTTCTTTTTCCCATACCCAAGTGTCTCTGTTAGTTGTGATGTGTAGTCTATTCGTCAATCTGGTTCTCAAGTATAAAGCATAAATTTTAACGGCTTAATTCTGCCCTTTAAGCATTCTGCCATCTTTCCTTAGTGTTCATCCTGTATTCGACATGTGAGTGAACATAGCAATCATTCATGTTTTGTATGTGGCATTCCTCAGGCATTGCTATGTTGGCCGCCCTTCGTGTTATACCCATAGCATCCTTTGTAGTCATTCACTTTCTAGTCAAGCTGGTCTTTGTTTAAATTTTTCTTTTTCTGTGCTTCCTGGTCACCTCCATTCTTGAAGCTGCATAGTTGGCTGGTTGTGCTTACATTTTTCAAATCAATCTCATTTCATTATCTGTATTCTCTCCTTTTTATGTTATTGTCTGTGAGTCATCTGTTTTGTCTCATTTGTTTGTTTTGTCTAGAAATGTCTAATCCTGTTACTTAAAAATTACTGCTGTCTTTAGTTTGACTACTCAACCTATGTCTCTATCTGACCAGCAATTATATAGTTTCTTGTTTACTCAGTTAACTTTCATATTTTAGTCAAAATATAAATAAGATTTTTTATGATTTCCATTGTGCTTTTTCCCATCCTGGCTTCATGTAAGGTGTACAAAATCACCATCCATCCATTTCTTCAAAATCACTCTTTACACATGCCTCATATAAGTATCACTTTCTGTGTTCCTTCCGTGTGTGTGTGTGTGTGTGTGTGTGTGTGTGTGTGTGTGTGTGTGTGTGT
>JANHMN010000016.1:22571492-22596589 GCA_030674055.1 Rhabdomys pumilio
AGAGAGAGAGAGAGAGAGAGAGAGAGAGAGAGAGAGAGAGAGAGAGAGAGAGAGAGAGAGGCTGGAGCAATTTAGTACACAAAAATTAAAGTGGCCCACTGTTTTTAATCTTGGGGAGGGGGAGGATGGCGCGGGAGAGGAAGGTGGGGTTGTGTGGATGGTACTTCACCTCCTCTATTCACCCCTATTCGGTTTAGTCTTGGGATGAGCAGAGCCTAAGTATAAACAACGTTTTAAAGGCATAGAAAGCAAAGACGGTGTTCTTCAAGCAGCCAACCTTCTGTGGGATCAGTGTGCCAGCCTCCTGTTGCCCATGTGCTCTCCACAGTGGCCAGGCATCTCCGAGCATTCTCATTGCTCTGTCTTCATAAGTTAAACAGATATTCTCTGTGAAAGCTATAGTTGACAATATTGAGCAGCTCCGTACATTAAGGGATGGTGAAAATAGTTTTTTTTTTTTATTAATCCTTCTAAATTGGATATAAGCTATATAGTATATTTTTCATCTTTTATTAGAGTAGATTATACTATTTTCTTATTTCTTCTGTCAACTGTGGATCTTAGATCTGCCACAGGAACACTGACAGGGAGCCCAGAAAGACTGCCTCTTTGCTAGTGAACTACTTAAAATGTTCTACTCATCACCAATTCCTTTAAGTTCTAGAAAACACTCAACTTCTTGTACTTTCCAATTGAAGAAGTGCTTAAGGCATTTTTTCCTCCGCAGTAAGCACTTTTAGTTAGTTTATCTAGAAGTATAGACAGAAGTACTGGCAGCAGGCTGCTTCTACACTGCCTGTTTAAAGTTTTAGACCATTCACTCTAATAAGATTCCAGTTGAGCTGCAGAGTCATTTAGCTAGGTCAGTTGGCTGTATCCAGAATTAATTGGAACTCAGACTAGTGCAAATAACAGATGCATTCAACTGTAATTATTTTGCAAGGCTAAGTTACTTTGTGGCTTAAGGGTTGTTATACGAAGGCAGCCTAGAACCAAGCATAACTGTTCTTACTGTGAAAAATGCTTTTCATTTCAGGAAATAGGTAATATAATTATGTGATTATTCGGGTTATAGTTTTAGCCCAAATTAAAGACAGAATTTCCAAGAGCAAACTGATTCAGATCCATTTATTTCAAGTAGGATAGGATATTAGAGGTGGAACCAAGGCCTGTGTGTCATTCAAGTCTCTTCTCACTAAGATGCACCTCCATTCTCCATTTTGAAGCAGGGACTGTCCACAGAACACAGGTTTCAGATTCACTGACTGTTTCTTGGTTGCTCAGACAGTTTTCTTACAACTCAGGTCCATCTGTCTAAGAATGGTCCCACCCACATTGGGCTGGACCATCCCCACATCATTTAACAATGAAGAAAATGCCTCACAGATATAACCGTATTCCAGTTTGATGGAAACAATTTCCCAGGTGATGTTCCTTCTACCTGTGTGACTCTACCTGTTGTGAAACTAACAAAGACTAATGAACACACCATAGAAAAACACTTCTGAGACTGTTTCTATTCTAGGAATGCTTGCCTGAGAATAGAAGATTTAACCTAAACGTCGGTGGTACCATTCCATTTACTGGCATCCAGGGGTGAATACAAGGAACAAACAAACTGTACACTAGAATTTATTTTTCTCTGTGTCCTGCCTGTGGACATAATGTGACCAATCATGTCATACTCCTGTTACCATGCCTCCCCTGTCAGAGGGGACTGACGTCAAACTATGACGCAAAAGATTCTCTTCACCCTTAAGCTGCTTTTGATCAGATAATTCATCACAGCAGCAAGGAAAATAACTAATACACAGACCAAGAGAATCTCAGTGTAATCATCCCGGGACAACACATGAGTTATACCAAACCTAATTCTACAATAGAGAAGGCAAATGATGTGGCAGATGGAGAAATGGATCAGTAAGCTGTGTTCATGGACATTACATGTAGTGATGAACACCGGTAACCCAACACTCAAGAAATTGTACCTAGCCAAAAAGTGTGTATTCTTTTCAAACGCGTTCCTGTCCGAACTTTATACTATGCTATCATAACATCTATATTATGTTACTGTAACATATAATGCTAGTGTAACTGTGCTACAGTAACCAATACAAACCTGTGTAACTTGTGCTACAATGTACTATATTGCATGATGACTTCTGTTCACCTAAATGCAGCACAACTAAAAATTATTATAACAATAGATTACTCAATAAAAATACTCAATAAGACGGAGCTCATTTATACTAGAATACCCCTGAAACCGTTACATTCTAAACACTTTCATGTAGCTGTTAGAGTTGTGTTGCGGTATAAAGTGTCCCCGAGACCCATGTGACCTCAGTTGTGGCGTTGTTTTGGGATGTTCTGGAAGCTTTTCCAGACATTGCCTAACTGGAGGAAATTGGTTTTGGAGTTTTGGGGTTTTGTTTGTTTGCTTTTGACCCTGGCACCTTTCTGCTTGCCATGAAGTGGTTAGCTCTCTTTCATCACAGGGCCCTGCTCTGTGATGCTGTTCCCAAGCTCATGGGGCCAAGAGACCATGGATTGAAAGTGTGGAACTCATGGCACAAGTAATTCACTCCTCCTTTGACTTTCTTCCCTTGGGTATCTGGTCATAGAGATGTGAAAGTAACTAACACTAATCTTTAAAATTCCAATAGGTGACCAGGATAAATATAAGCAGTTCCAATATTTTTTTTTTTACAAAAGGATTCTCTTCATTATTAAACTCTTACAACATTTAATGAAAATGTAAATCTCATTTTGACTCAAAGCTGCTCCTAATGTATCTCAGTTTAGGTCTTATTTCTTCAATCCGAAATGACCAAAGTGTATGACCAGCGTTCACCCACTCATATTCTTGATCTCCAGTTTTGGATTGGGAGCTGTGAGGACTCAAGACAGAGTAATTCATGGGAAAGGAACAAATGACTTTGTTGTTTTGCTTTGCTTTGCTTACGTAGGTGACCATGTGTTTAATTCCCTTTAAGTTGGTAGAAATTAGCCATCCATTCCACTTTGGCAGGGACATATCCACCAGTTCCCCTTTGGGAACAGGTCCCCATGGGGACCCATGAACTTTTCCCAGTAGTTCCATTCCAGGTCTGTATCTTAGAGTCTCTTTACCCTACTAGGAATCTCACCTTGGAAATAGTACAATGGAAGCCATAACCCTGTGGCCTGGAGGAAATTTGTGGATACAAAAATACCTAAGTATATATACCCATTAAGAACAGTGGATATCTTAAGAAAGGGGGTTATATATAACTCAAACTTCACTTTATTGCCCTTCATAGTTTATACTTTTATGTGGGTATATATATTCTTCAAAGTAATAAGTTCAAATAATACAAATCAGAAATGTTTCAGAGAAAGATATTTGAATGTGTTTGGGAAAGTGTATACAGCTCAATCTAGCATATACAAGACTCTAGAATCTATATTTAACACTTATACATACACTTCGACACACACATATAAAATGTTAATTCGTGTGTGTGTGTGTGTGTGTGTGTGTGTACATGTGTGTAATCATTTAGCTCAATCCAGTGTAAGCAACATAGTCACTAAAGCTTACTTTTATCATTGCTCATTATTACAATCAAAACTGATCCAAATTGGCTATATTGGCAGACTTTTTATTTTTCGTGGAAACGTTTACAAAGTCATTTAAGCCGGTTTTACAACCAATATTATTCAAAGCAATGTACTACATAGTAATGTAGTGCATAAAACATTTCAGTCATAAAATCAATTTTCTTGTTGAAGATGCTGTAATGTTTGTCCTCCATTTAGGAAGTGATTTCTCAGAGAATATGAGCATGACATGCACTGGCCCAACAACTGAAGATTATGGAAAACCAATTTGATTTTGCATGAAGTATGCTTGTGGAAATTAATATGTCATTTATGAATTACATCCGAGCAAGATAATATACGTGCATTATGCTGGCACTATAAAGGTGACAAAGTATTTGGAGTGATGTGAGCTCAAAGAACTAAGTAGTTGAGGAATAGTAAATCAGCTGCCCTTTGTAGGAAGTGCACTTTTGGCATACCAGTCACCTTCTCACTGGGACTGTTCTAGGATTCTAAGGGTACAGCTCCTCACAAAGGCAATGAGGGTAAAGATTCAAACCCTCAGCAGAGAGTGTGTATCGCAGAGGATATTCCAGGGTCTGAGAGTCCTTTAAGCTTTGCATCTCACTTTTAAACAATCGTTAGAATTCCCTGCAGTCTTTATAAAACTCAGACCCTCAATACATCTCTAATAGACCTGAGATTCCACACGGTAACAACGTTCACGGAAAATGAGAAGGTTGACTGAGTCAGGAAGAAATGCCTGGTTGCACAAAACACTTGCTCCATTAACTAAAACTAAAACTAATTAACATACATTGTCTTCTAGCTGTATCCAGTGGTCCTCCCCAATCACATATACAAGCCCCAGGGAACTGGAGAAAAGGTTTTAACTATAAATTTGGTTTCTCAATAGAAAATGACAGAAGAAGAGAGATACAAAAGTCGAGAAGAGACTGTGATCATTACACTCAAGATGTGTTAAGAAAGGGATGATGGTGGTGATGAAGACCATTCATAAATAAGAAATGTGGAGTCAGGAAATCCCCATGTGTGGTGTTCAAATTTTGTGCTGGGGAGATTAGATACTGACACTATATGGGGGATCGTGCCAGAGACTGATAATGACAAGGTCTAGTGTGTGAGCCTGGGACTGAATGGGAATGAAGGTGAAAAAGAAACAGTATTGAAAAGAGACAACTTAAAGCAACATGGAAGTCTATACTTTATATTGAATATTCATGTTTTTAGGAGAGAATAGACTAGATGAGTGTGTGTATGTATGTATGTATGTATGTATGTATGTATGCATGCTTTCACAGTGATAAGAACTAAAGCCAAGGCCGTCCAAACTTCCCTCCCAGCCCCATGGTATAATTATTCAATAAATCACAGCAAATATATCAATAATTCTCATTTCAAGCACCAAGAACGTTCAATGACTAAATCATTTTTGCCTCATCTCTGTCATTCTGAGATGGGAAGAAATGACATTTCTACTAGAAGTTTCCTAAGAGCCAAGCAAGCACTATTTCTGCCACACTACCTGAAGCAGATGAAGCCTGGTGTCTCACTAGAGACAATCGTAGGAAAAATGGGTTAATTTTAACAACCTGAATTGTGACTCTCTGATGCAGGATGTTAAAAACCGAACACTTTCTGCAAGAGTCGTTCCAGACTCCAGGGGAAACTTGGTCTGCCTGACTAATAATAAACCATAATGGTAATAGCAAGTACAGCTCACAGGGGCACTAAGCTTTAATGACTCAATATTTGTGGGACCTTTTGAGCACCTCTGAAGTTATGTAAGCATAAATGAATAAGTAGAGACGTCGTATACCTTTGTTATTTCTGCCTTAAATCTTTCTGACAATTTCTTTTACTACCTTGTAAGATGGGTATTATATGAAAAGCTTTGGGAGAAATAAAATATGAAATAATATATAGTAGTAGTAGTTCCAGGAGAAATAATTATACTATCATATGAGTGAAAGAGAATAAGGTCATTAATTGCCCCTCTAAGAAGTAATTTCTATGCTGTTAAAAAAATGAAAATTTTTTTATATAAATGTCTGTAAGACCCTGAAAACTCACTTGCTCTCTTTTTCTTATGAAGGAGACAAAAGGGATTTTTGGACATTTTTTTTGCGTTGAAAAAATTTTGTTTTCACTGTTTAATTGATCGCTTGATAAAAATTTTGTGTATTGTCCTTATCTGCCTTCCACCATGCCTCTACGTCCATCCTACATCAACAAAACTGTCCATGTGATACCATAGTACTCTTAATCAACTAGTGTGAAATATATCCACAGCCCTATATTTAGAAAACATCTGCATGTTTTCTAAAATATACTATGGAATTATAATATTGTTTTCAAGTTCAACTGAAATAGCTAAAACTGGAGTTCAGAAGCCCCAACTATCTTTTCAGCAAGCATTATGGAACACTTAGATTTTCACTTTACAGAGATTTTCACATTGCTGGAAAAACCATTCTTCCACATGAAAAGTCCAAAGGGAGTACTTTCTCATTTTCTGCAGCTAATACCATTTACCTCTGGATAAAAGAAGCGTCTAGGAGTGAAAAGGGAATGGCCTAACAATTGAGTCATTGTATTTTGAGGAGAAGAATTCTATTTATATCAACTGCATACAAAGTTTAGAGACATTTTTACTTCCTGAAAGAAGGCAGTTGTACAATACTGTCATCCAAGCATCACAACTATTACCAAGTTCACCAGAGCTGCTAACACTACATGAGAGATACTCAACATTGTGCCTGTAGACTGTTCCTCTTAGAAGAAAGGGCTAGATTCCAATCACTGCCTGTTACTTTCTCCTAAGTTCTGCCCCAACAGCACATAGTGTTATGATCTAGAAGGATGCTAGAATTTACAGAGGGTTGAGAGTTAGCTAAAGTAGGGGACTCTTATCTATATACCTATGGGAGAGACATTGTCCATGGTGGGGTGAGAATTTTTTTGGTGGTGTGTTTTGAGGTTTGCAAATGCATTCATGCTTTGCATGCATAATAAGCCTAATAAACTCTTTGTTCACCAGGTTGGACTGGGATGGAATTGTTCTTGAGTCTGCCCATTGGTGCCTTATCAGCAGTGAATAGGTGCTTGTTTGTATCTCTCCAGGAAAATGTCACACAAAAGAGGACACAGGAGGACATCTTCAATCCAAAGGCCTGTACAGCCCTCCACACATGTGTTCTGCTTTCTGAACCATGCCATCAATGCTTAGGACTACAAGATACCTATTCCACAATCCCCAAACCCATTTCCTTCCCCCACCCCTTGTGGCCCTTTGCTGGAGTTTCTTGACTGGCTTAAATGCAGGAGTGGTCTTCATAACATAAATCTTCATACATAAGTCAAGAAAGCTGTTAGCTTAGGTAGCCACTGATCTTGGCACTGAGGATGTCCTACAGGTAAGAGACCAAAGTTCATCTAGGATTCTTCTGTGATGGGAAAGAAGACAGATAAATATATGATGACTGTAGAGATTAGATGCGTAGTCCAGCTTTGGCCAGTGCCACATTCAGTTGCAGAGCAAAGAACCTGGCAAATCAGAACTAGAACCCAATTTCCAGATTCATGCTCCTCTGTGATTTTGAAACCCAATCCAAGAATGTGTTTTGAAGTGGAGTTTCTGAGTGAGTAAAGGATTCCACATGTGGACAAGGTCAGTATAGACACACCATAAAGCCACGGGAAAAGGTTCTCCCTCATCTCTATGTGTGGCCTTGTCCCACAGTAATTTTGGACAACCAATGAAATTAACTTTTGAATTGTACTATTTGTTACTGATCCTATGTTTTTATAAAACTGTGTTTGTTCATATGAAGATAAAAGACAAATTCTCTTATTTAATGGTTTGTTGGGTTGAGACAGGTTCTCACACAACCCCAGGCTACTCCTAATCCTCCTGCCTCCAGTTCCCAAGTGCTAAGATTATTGATCTACACAACCCAGCATGGTAGCTATTTCACATTCTGTCTTACTGTGGTATTGCTTGTTTGTTGGTGTCGTAGTGAGGATTGAAGCAAGTCTCCCACATGATACTTTACCACCCAGCTGGATCTCAGCCTTCCTTTTCCTTTTTATTTTAAGACAAGGTCTCACTATGTTGTCACACTGGCTTTGAACACACTATGAAAGGAAAGCAGGCCTTGAACCTGTGATCTGCTCATTCCACCACCAACCCCCTCCCACTCCAGTACCTGTGATGCCAGTCTGCACCACCAGACTCAGTACATTCATTTATATTCAGAAGGGCTGGGCCTGATTGTGTAGCCAGTACTCATAACTTTTCTTAGTGCAAGGCTTAGCAGCAGATGAGAGGAAATGATTAAGTGTATTAATAATATACCACACTACACTATAAAAGAAGAAAGAGAGAGGCATGTTACGCAACCTTTGAAGTTTCTCTAAACTCTTACTTTAAAGTATCAAAGTGTGTCTTACTTGCTGCTGTGAGCAAAGCACTAACCTATATATAAAATGAAAAGTGATTAAAATTACAATGAGCCTGCATAGATGATTGCTTATTATATAGATGTTTATGATACAATACATGGAAAGATCCTTGTGGAACTATATTTTAGGTAATAGAACTTTCATTTTATATGTATAAGGAAGGTGAGAAGCAGCACTCCAAATCTTCTGAGTTAGTCTACATTTGTGTTTATCCTAACTGGCTTTGGTCTTTTTCAATTTAGTCATTTCTATAGCAAAAGCAGAATTTGATTTGCATGTCACAAAAATATACTGTGTCAAGAACTGTATGTACAATATAATGCAATAATATAATATAGTTAACATATATGTGTGTGTATGTGTGCTGTTTTGTTGTTCTTTCATGGGAAATATTATTTAAATCACTCATTTATAAGTGAATTTTCTCTTATTTAATGGTAGAATGTCTTTATATATTATGATATAAATCTGGTTTGAGCATGTATATACTGTAAATACTTCCTGTGTCTTGCTTACCTATCCTTTGTTAAACAATTTAATGAATAGGAATTCTTAATTTAATAATTTCAACATGTCTATGGTTGCTGCATGCATATATTTTCTTGTTTTCTAACAAAAGGTTGGACTTTCTTCTCACAATTATAACTCTAATCTTTAAATAATTTTTTCGTAAACTAAGAAGGACCCAGGTTTTTATTTTTCGATACTATGTGTGATGCAAGTGACCTGATACCACTACCAAAACAGCTGTACTGCCTCCAATAAAATGCAAGCCACCATGGGTGTCCTGTTTTTTTTTTTTTCTTTTTTTCATTTGTTCATTTGATAGGTCTTATAGAGAGAGTTTATGTAATAAACCCTTGACATTAGAATCCCATTCATCTGCTAATAACATAAAACCCAGCCTCTGAAGTCTAAAAAAATTAAACCTTCATCGTTCACATTTCCAGAGGGATAAAGTTAATGTGTGCTTCAGGGATGCCATGATAAAGGCTACCAACTGTCCTCCCTCTCTTTATGGGTCAGCTAAGCATTTGTTGTGCCTTCTCAGGCTTGCCAACTCATGACCAGAAGGTGGTTGCTCACATCCACGTTGCAGGCAAGATGAAAACTAATGGACCATACAGTGGTATCTCCTTCACGAAGAAGGAAAAGTGTTCCAGAAAACCTTAAGCCTTGTTGTTCGCAAGACAACTCTGTAATATCCTGTGCTTGGAGAGACTGCTACGGGAACAAAACCATAGCTTTGTGTGAAAGAAAAAAAAAAAAAAAAAAAAAAAAGGAAACATTCTTGGAACTAACAGTACATGCTTAAAAGTGTATTAGCAATTAGCATAGATGGACACTATTTTCAGCACAAAATAACATCAGTTACTTATCAGAAGTTTCACTATGAAATATCAATGAATTACAGCAAAATTCATGATGCATTTATATAATTGCATAACATAGAAAATAAAAAATAAAAATCTATGTGCTACCATAATATAAACAGCATAACACTAATAACAATGATGGGACTAACTCACCATGTTATGCTATATAGGTCGAAGTTAAACTGTCCTAATAACAGATTACTGAAAACCAGCTATCAAATGGGTAGTGAAAACGCTCTGCCACAGGTACAGAATTTTGAGATCCTGAATAAAACAGAAGTTTTAACTACAACTGAAATGTAAAGGAACATAATTGTTATCATTATTTTTCAATCTCCATTATCACCCTGGAATATGATTTTTTAATTAGAAAGTGTGTTCTGGGTAATGTACAATTAACAAGACACACTGCCGCATATACAAAATCGGCTTTCCTTTAACACCATGATTTCCATGGAAAGCTGCCGGGCAGTAAGACTTTAAGAGAAAATTGAGGTTAAGCCATTCGTCAGAGAACATCTATTTCTAATTTCAGAGGTTATTAAAATCATTTGAGAAGTTCTCTTTGCCACACTCTCTCATTCCACTTCATAGCTCTCTTATTGAGCTCCATGGGGCTTGGGAGCACACGCCAAGCCAGTCCCTGTGCAGGGACATTTTAGTCTGTTGGCTTATTGCATAATCATTAAGAAGACTGGTAATTTTCATATTTCTGATTAAACCTTCCACTAACTTATTTAAAAAGTTGTGGGGCACATTAAAGATGTCTGATAGAGTAAATTAATTCTAAGCCGAAACCTCATTTCAGCCACTAGTATATATTTTATTTCAATTCAGTTAATTCATTAATTTAAAAAAAATCCATTAGAATTCTCACTCTAAAGGTGATTTTTTTTTAATGCTGTTCTCTTTCCAAGGCTGGCATCAAACTTCCTTCTTGAGCCCTTAATTGCTCTGAGTGCAGGTATTAACTATTCTTCAATAAGAGGTAACACACACACAGGCTTGTGGGATCATTCCGTAAGAAAAAAAGCCAAAACTAGAGAGACAGAAGAAAGTCATTAATATATTCATTCATTCATTCATTCATTCATTCATTCATTCATTCATTTGTATTTACAATGCTTACTCATGTCTTCTTGTTTGTTACCTCAGTTGCCTCAGTGCAATTGTAGTTTCCTTTGTGTAGGTTTTCAAACTAGAGCTAGTAAGAGTTCACTCTTTTTTTTTTTCTTTGAAATTATTTTTTTATGGGATATTTTATTTACATTTTAGATGTTATCTCTTTTCCCCATTCCCTCCACCCCCAGAAACTCACTATCTAGTCCCCTCTCCCACTGCTTCTATGAGGATGTGTCCCACCCATCCACCCACTTCCCCCTCCCCACCCTCGAATTCCCCCACACTGGGGCATCCAGCCTTCATGGGACCAAGGATCTCCTCTCACACCTATGCCCGACAAGGCCATTCTCCCCTTCATATAGAGCTGGAGCCATGGCTTCCTTCCTATGTGTTCCCAGGCTGGTGATTTATACCTTGAGAGCTCTGACTGGTAGAATTCACTCTTATTTTGGGATGACCGGTGTGAATTACTTCTTGATGGTTTCTCTCTAAAGCTTTTGTAGCAATGCAAAGGCAGTAATTGTCCTCAGCTTCACAGCCAAACTTTAGTACACACTTGCTCCTTTACCAAGACCCTGCGTCATGGTTTCTCTACAAGGATGCTTTGTTTTTCTTATCTTCTCTGATGAAACCTGAAGTTCTTCATTTATAGAAAGAACACTCTCTGACCAGTTTTCTTAGATCACCTTACACACACACACACACACACACACACACACACACACACTCATTACTATTACCACTACTATTATTACATTAGTTGATCCATTTTGTGTGTCTGTGTCTGCATACATGTACATGTGTGTGCATGTGTATATGGGTCGAAGGACAGCTCTCTGGAGTTGGTTCTCTCCTTTCATCATGTGGACTTTATGGATCAAATTCAGGTCTTCAAGTTCGGCACAAGTTCCTTTAATGGATGAGCCACCTCACTGGCCCCTTTTCTCTATTTTAACACCTTTCTGTTGACAGCATCTTTAGTAATAGGTAATTCTTTTATACTATAGTCTGTATTTTGTCATTTAGAAAACACAAAAAACCTTGCCTAGCAAATTCACATAAAGCCTTGAAAATTCATTATTTTTTAATGACTTACAAAGACATTTCTTACTCTAACTTAAGCATGTCTTGATGCCTAATTAAAAATAAAGTAAGCATTTTTCATGCAGTGAATTTTCATATCACTTTATTAGGGCGATAAATAATGTTAAATTTTGTAGTCAGCAGCCTGTTAGCTTTTGTGCTTGCCCATAAAACCTTAGCTGTAATGAAAACATGTAGAGATTACTTTGGAAGATAATCAAGTCTATTAAAATTATTTAAGACTTTTTAAAATACAAAGCAATTAATGTTTTATCAAGCTAAACAGCAATTCAGTTATGACATAGACTGCTAAACTTCAAAAACTTTTTAAACAATGGATCAAAAAGCCCTTATCAGTTAGCCAAACATCAAATAATGCTGTTTTGACAGTTTTATCTACCTTGTAAGATCTATACTGCTCTAGAAAGATTCATTAATTTTTATGTATGTGTAATATGTATGTGCTTGTGTTCTTATGTGTATGCAAGCACATGTGCCCTAGCCTAAGTGTGAAGGTCAGAGAACACCCTCACACCCTCAGTCTGGACTTCCTCTTTGTTTGAGACAGGTTCTCTTTTGCTCACTGTTGTGTCTACCAGGTTATCTGGCCAGCAAGTTTCTGATGATTATCTTTTCTGTGCTTTCCTTCTCCTGGTGGGGATGTGGCGGAATTACAAATGCACTTAAGCTACCAAATCTAGCTTGTTGTATGGGATCTGGGAATCCCAGGATCAAAGGTTAGGTTGTCAGGTTTAGCCACTGAGTTGTATCCTTAGCCCCAGTTAATTCATGAAGAACAGAAATCTATGATTTCATGGTTCTAGAGGATAAGAAGTTCATGATAAAGGGAACAGGTTAAGTGACTGGAAAGGACGTTCTCTGAATTTCCAAAAAGTTACTTTGAAAGTTGGTTTCATCGGGAGGGACAAAGAAAATAGTCATCATCTCCATCAAATTAGCCTTTTAACAGATAAGACTCCACTCAAGAGGATGGGTCACTCCTGAATTCATAGCTCACCTCCTCAAAGCCACTCAATGTTAATACTTTTACATTGAGTACTAAGACTCAACATAAGTTTTAGAAAGAAAAGAAACATTCAAATCACTGAGAGGCAGAATTAGATCATGTAATGACCAGCCACTTGGCTGCAAAAAGGATTCTGTCTACTAAAGCTTGAGGGCATCTCTTCAGAAGCTTTCATATTTGCAGCTATGTTTTAAATTCTTGTTAACAAATTTAACCAAAAAGAAGGAGTTCATTTCCATATTGGCTAGTGTAAGCTCAGCAAAAGGATAGGCAAGAATCATAACAGTGAAACAAAACAAAACAAATAAACAACAACAAAACAACAGTGGTTTCTCTTCAGAGAAGTTGGATTCTCAGCAACAACATGGTGACTTACAACTGTCTAAAACTCCAGTTTCAGGAAATCTGAAATCCTATTCTGGTCTCTCCAGGCACAAGGAATGCATGTGGTACATAGACATACATGTGGGCAAAATGCTCTCACATAAAATATAAAATAAAAAGAAATTTATGCCTTAATACTGGAGATTTATGTGATTGAAATGCAAAAGTGTTTAATGTCTCATAATAATTAGTGCTAAAGCTTCATACCATTGATCTATATTATTTAAAAATACACATTACAAAATATCAAGATCATAGATTAGTGTTACAGGACTTTTAGAATTGGATCAACCTTTTAAAAATTATATCAGCCTTAAGTGAAAATTAATTAATTACTTTAGGCTACTCATTCTACTACTGAAATATTTAGTATTTGTTTTGAAAATAAATATTGTGGCATTTCCATAGCTATATAATTGTGATGTTCAGCTCTTCTGTACACTTGAATGAAAATGAATAATAGTTATCAAATTAATTGAAGGAATTTTATTAATTTTTCCTTCCTTCAGAAAAAAGAGGAACTAATTAAGTGTTAATTATCCAACAAATTTCCCCCATGACTACTCAAGCTTTATCTTGCTGGGAAACTCACACATTTCAGAGTTATTTTCCACTGGGTCTAAGGGCACATCTAATGTGTTAATTCCCTGGTACTTCTAGTCTACTGTATACAGAAGACAGGACTTCAGCTGTGAGAAGAAATCATTAGGAGAAAAAAAAAAAGCTTAAAATTTAACGCAGATGGATCACACTTTTTAAAACAATGCTGAACCCGTAGTTAATGTCAAAGTAAATGGAAAAAAAATGGAACATTTTCTCTGTAATTTGGCATAAGGCAAGGGTGTTCACTAATCTCTTGTTGTGCCAAAATTCCTAGCCATAATAATAACATATGAAAAACATATTAAAAGGACAAATATAGGAATTGAAGTAAAACTACTCCTTTTCAAAGACTAAAGAGTTGTATACTTAAGAGAACATGTAAACTTTCTACTTGACTCAATGAATACTTCCAGCAATCGACACATAAAATCAATAGTATTCATTTATACCAATAACAAAGGTGGGATCCTGTAAGCTTCTGCTCCAACTATCATGCCTTTGCTCTGCAATCATCATCATAAACCCAAATAAACTCCTTTCTGCAAATTGCCTGGGTCATAGTGTTTTATCAATAGAAAAGTTCAATTCAGCAGAACACACACACACACACACATACACACACATGCATATACACATACACATATACTTGTATATGCATATAATCATTTTTATTATCAGGAAAATAAAATTTAAAATTAAAATTTTAGGTTCCATGTTGTCCAGTCAGAATGGCTAAGATCAAAAAACCAAAAGTCAACAAATGCTAATAAGGATATATACAAAGATGAACCTTCAACTACTCCTGCTAAGAGTGTAGCCAGTATGAAAATCATTGTGGAAGCCCCTAAAAAAACCTTAAAACTATAACTCATATGGCCTATTGTTCGCTGTAAATCTCCAACCCAAATAAGACGAGTCAAAGAAAACACAACTCAATAATTATGAATATATTCTGTAAGCCTAGATTGGGCAGATTCACCACTACACTACTCTGTTCCCCAGCTATGAGATCCTTTATAACTTGTGGTTTTTCCAGGCCGCATGCTTCTCCTCCATTGTCGTCATCTTCTCTGTCGTCTTCCTCTTCCATCGTCTTCTCTATCTCTCTCTCTGTCTTCCCATCAACCTTTATCTTTCCACCTCCCCTTCTCTGCCCAATCACTGGCTCTAGCCTTTATTTTACAAATTAAGGTGGGCAGAAGGTTCAATAGAAGTCACCTGTTTACGAATTCACTCCTCCTCTGCAGCCCTTCCCAGGAAAGGGAAATTAACATCAAAATACAAGGCTGGGGCTATCCACAACAGCCTATTATAACATTCCTTGATATATACCTAAAAGACTCCATATCCTACCACAGTGGTGTTTCTTGCTAGGTTATTCATAATAGCAATAAGATGAAATCACCTAGATGCACATGAACAGAAAAAGTAGATAATGACAATTTTCTCATATCCACAATGGAATTTCATGCAGCTCTTAAGGAAAAAAAAAGTATGATAGTTGTAAAAAAGAAGATGAATGAAACTGGAAAATATTGTATTAGATAGAATGATCTAGTCTCACAATGACAAAAATTGCTTGTTCCCTTTCATGTAGACTCTAACTTTTTTGTTTGTGTGTGAAGACTCTCAAACTCAGGAGACCCTCACTCAAGTCTTGGGAAGTCTCTGCCACACAAAAATCTCAAGACACCGTATCTGAATGCAATCAGCAGAGGTTTATTGGGGAAGAGAGCTGGCAGCCAGCGGTCAAACTCTACTTGCGCACGAGTAGAATTTGACCCCAAGTGGTGGGCTAAGGAGCCTTTTAAAGAGGAAAAACCACAAACCAGGGGAGTGAGGAGAGGGTGAGGGGTTGTCAAGGATACATAACATAAAAATAGTGGAACATTCCAGAAGAGCCCAAACCTAAATGATACAGGATCATGTGGAAAGCACTCTGCACACCCATTCCTTGCCCAACTATTTCTCAGTTGTTACCCTGTCACCTGCCCTGTCATCATGGTGCTACTAGCTTCCCAGCCCCACCTAGATGACTTGCATGTTTTTTGGTCAGAAATGTGTCTTCCTGCTTTGGGCCTTCCCCACCCACAGGTGGGTTCTTTTCCCTGAGGCTTGAGGAATGTTAATATTCTTCCCGGGATGTATCCCAGGGCAGTGAAGGCCTGAAATCTTACATTCAGTTCCGCCTTCTTGGAACTAGTGAGTCTGTATATTTTATAAAATGGTCTTAATAATTTTTCACTCTACACATGTATGTAATACACAGTGGAGTATAGACTATGAAACTAGACAGGAGATCATTTAGAGGGAAGAAGAGGAGTTGAGAATGGAAGAAATAAGGTCACACAAAAAGTCCATGTGACATGATGTTGTAAAGGGAACTACTGGGACTAGGGAGTCAAAAGGGAGATCGTGAAGTTAGGGAGAAAGATGAAAAAGACAATGAAATACTTTGTTTGAAAACTATCACAATAAAAGTAATACACAAAACAAAATTAATTTAAAATAGTTGAAATCTGGAAGCAGCCAAGATTCCCTTTGAAAGCTGATTGCATAAATCTGTGCTGCATCCATGCCATGGACTATTACTCAGTACTTAAAAGGATATCTGCTCTCAAGTCAAGAGAAGACATGGGGAAACCTTAACAGCATTCTGCTCAAGCAAAGAAGGCAGGAAAAAAAAAAGCATGCATTTTAAAAGTCCAAGCTATATGACAGCTTTTGGAAGACAAAACCAAAGATATAGGGAAATATCTTGTGGGTGGTAAAGTAAGAGAAATGATAAATAAATGAATCACAGGGATATTTGAGCAAATAAACTGCTTTATATGATTACACAATGATGTCATACATGCCATTTTGCCTCTGTCAGACATCTATGTAATACAAAGAAAGACCTTGATCTAAACCAAAGACTCTGGTTAACAATAATGGGTATTAATTGTACAACATATGCTACATCAATAGAAGTTGCTAATAGGGAAATAGGCCAAGGGTGGGAAGTGGCTGTGACTTATATAATGGGAAGACCCCAAACCCTCCAATTTTGGAGAAATCACAAGCCTTCATCACTCTGTTGAGAACTGTTCTAAAGAAGGCATTGGACACGTTTTTCACCAAATAATATTGGGGGGATTGAACAACAGAAAACC
Source organism: Rhabdomys pumilio (assembly GCA_030674055.1). Classification (NCBI taxonomy): domain Eukaryota; kingdom Metazoa; phylum Chordata; class Mammalia; order Rodentia; family Muridae; genus Rhabdomys; species Rhabdomys pumilio. The sequence continues at coordinate 22,588,313 of JANHMN010000016.1, forward strand.
TACCAGTCAACTTAAGGTAACTCAAATCACTTGAGTTGAGTTCATGAATCACTTGCTGGGTTTCTGGAAGAGCTCTATGAGACAGACAGGGTATTTACCCCTATAGTTTGAGATGCCTCCCCCAATCAGCAAGCCACTAACATTGCCTTTGTCATGTAGTTGGCCCCAGACATAAAAAGAAAGCTCCAGAAATTAGCATGGTTTTGAAGGAATAAATAGATCTCAACTACTGGAAACTATTCAGAATGTTTGTCACAGCTGAAATCTAGCTGAAGTCGGACATAGAAACACCCTGTAGCTATCAACGCACTTGAGGGGAAAAGACAAGAGAGTTAATGGGGAAAACATAGAAGAGATTCAAGGATTCTACAGCACAGGTTGATGGGGTCCTTAGTGCACATCTGCTGGAGTTTAGACAAAAATAGTTATTGAGCACCCTGGTCCAGTGTATAGATGGCCTCCTCATAGCTCCTACCACTGAGCAGAAATATAGACAGTAAACAGAAGGACTTTTTACAAGTCCAAAGCCCTGGAGTACAGAGTCTCAGCTAAGAAAGCCCAACATTGTGTCTCACAGGCTACATACCTAGGCTAGAAACTAAAAGAAGGAAAGCAAAAGCTTTCCCATGACTTCATCTATTGAGAGGAGTTGGGATGGATGATTAGGAGAAGGTCAGCTGTATATTGGATGCACTGTAGCCAGGAGAGGGAGGCTTGGAATACCTTCTCAGTTTGATCCTCCTGTTGAAGAATGTCTGCATGAGTAAAGACTGACTTGGAGCCAGGTACAAGCTGGCAGGAAATGTGTAGGTCTGCTGTAGGGTATTTGGTATAGCCATTAGGGTAGAGCTTACCCAGTACTCTGCATTCTCATCATTTATCCCAGGTATTCCTAATAGAAAGGAGTTTTATGTTTGGCAACCATGGTGCTATCATGATTGTTGGATTCAACTCAGCATTCTCAGTGTTTGCAACCTCCATATATGGAGACCACCTGGAAACAGTCACCTGTCATGCACTAGGGAAAGCAAAGGAAAGGGCTATGGATAGTGGAAGTGGAAGCAGGGTATAGGACAATCACAGTCTTGGTCCATCATCCTTGAAGTGGACAGTTCTAGGTTCCCATGATTTTGTTGTGTCTTGTTATAAGTCTTCCTAGTCTTCCAGTGGTGGGTATTGTGAGGATTAGGAGGTGCCTGGGCAGTAGCAGAGTTAGAATGAAGATTAACCAAAAGAGAGGAGAGAGGAAAAGTAATCTGGTAGCGCACACATGGCCTGAGCTTCAGTCACTAGTCCTGAATGTCCTTCCAGGAGATCTTGTTATTTCATTGGGGGATGGTGTCTTCTCTGTCTCTTTGGTCCTCTATCATTCAGTGAGAGGCAGGCCATCTTCTTGGTTAGTGGAATGGTGTCAGAACTTTCTGGAAAGGACACAAATAGGCCTAGGCTAGTCCTGTGGAAAGACACAAGCAAAACTTTTTCCACTTATCTGGTCCTTTCCAAATCCTGTCCAAGGGATTGCACCATTGAACTAAGATGGCTAGAGTTATTCCTGGTGTGTGCCAATGGAGGGAGATAGGAAGGTGGAGCTTTTGTAAATGTTAAATATACGTGAAGTAGTTACAGCCATCATTAATTGTATGTTATTCGCTTTTTGTTTTATAAGTCTTTAGGAATTGATGTGTTCTTTCTATTATCCCTTGGCCTTGTGGGGGGGTTGTTAAAAATCCCTGTGTGGTGGGCAATTTCCCATTGTGAGCAGAAAGTTTTGAATTAGGAGCTAGTAAAGGCAGGGCCATTTTCAGTTGTCATTTGTTGAGGAATGTCCAAGATGGCAAAGGTGGAGAGCATATGGCATGTGAACCTTCTTGAGTTTCCTCTCACTTGTGCTTTAGCCCATATAAAATGTGAGTATGTGTCAATAGTAACAAAGATGTATTTTTCTCTGCCAAATTGGGGGATGTGGGTGACATCAATTTTTCCATAGGCATTAAATTTGAGACCTCAGGGTTTAGTGCCCATAGTTTGTAAAGCTTGAGTAGAAATAAGGGATGCACAAGAGGAACGTGTTTTTATTATTCTCTGGAGCTGAGTAAGAGGGATGCAGGGGAAGCAGGCATGAAGAACCTTTATATTTGTGTGTATGTTTGAATGAAATTGATCTGCATGCTTGACAGAGTCTGTGAATGCTCTTGTAGAGTCAGTCTAATAACTGAGAGGATGTTTTTTTCAGATATTGGACCTGGCAGGGGACTGTGAGATCTGACATGTTGGATATAGAAAAGAGTGGCTCTTAACTGTAAAAGGGTGGAGTCCTATGTGAGTAGGGTGAAAAGTGGATTGGCATCTGATTTGACCAAACATCTTAATAACCAGGAAAGCAAATTAACAGTGAATATACTGTCTAAGATTTAAAAAAAAAACACACATTGACTTCTTTTAGGGCTAAATATATAGCATAATTCCTTATATTGAGGAGAGCAATGAGCAACTCTTTGAATCAGATAATGGGGTGTTAATCTCTAGAGAAATAGTATATTATTGCTGCAGCTCCCACTCCTATCTTTCTTCCATCAGCAAGTATTGAGGGACCCTGGTGATAAGCTTCTTCGTAAGGCACCTGGGGTCACAGGGAGACAGCCAGCACAACAGAGTGAGGGCAAAGACCCATTTTTCATTAGAATGGTGGTTATCAATTTGCCCTGGGAATCCTAGTAAGCTAATAACAAAGTGGGAATGATTTCTGAGTAGCCATTGACTATCAGAGAGAAAAGAGGATTCTTTCTCTAAGGTGTGTAGGGCTCTATCTCTGCCATTTCTAATAATGAGAGTGGACCAACATCAATTAGAATTCTAGGTGCACAGACCACCAACTGTGGAGAACTCCCTGGGCCTATATAGGGTTCCCACAGGTATACAGGAGGAATTGAAGATAAAATAAGAGGCTTTTATTTCATTTTGTGAGGCTGAAGAGGGGTCAGAGAGTGCTTGCAGACATGGGAAGCCATGGTCAAAGACAGCTAAGATTACCTAAAATGCTCTAGAGGAAGTAAGAGTTAAGTTTTGGGAGAAAGAAAGGGTGGGTTTAAGGAGGTGAATTGAGGTAGGGGAAATTTCAGTTCCCAAGAATGCAATGGGCAGAGTAAGTTGTGTTTTGTGAGGGACTATTTTGAATCCTAGAGAGGATGTGATGGCTTAAATCCAATTGTCCTATGGGAAGTGACACTATTTGGAGGTGTGCCCTTGTTAAAACAGGTGTGGCCTTTTAGGAAGTGTGTCTTTGTGTAAGCAGGCTTAGAGAGTCTCTTCCTGGCTACCTTCAGATCAGCTGTAGAACTCTCAGCTGTAGAACTCTCATCCTCATGTCTGCCTAGACACTACCATGCTTCCTGTCATAATGATAATGGATGGAACTGTAAGCCAGGCCCAGTTAAATTCCCTTATAAGAGCTGCCTTGGTCAAGGTGTGTCTTCAGAATAATGGAAATCCTAAGACAGAAGTTGGTATCAAGGACTGGGGCATTACTGTGATAGACCTGACCATGATTTTCTTTAGAGGAATGTAGATTTTGGAACTTTGGACTTGGTAAGTGTTGTCTGGTCTAATGTTGCTTCTATTGTATTAATCTGGTCCCTCAAATTGCATGAAAATCCACATGTCTGCATATAAGACACTGCGGGAATCCTGTACCCAGTTGGTTTTGACTGGTAAATAAAGTTTCTGGTGGCTAATATCTGGGCAGGGAGACAGAGTTGGGACTTTTAGGATTCCTGGGCAAGTGACAGAGGAAGGTGGAAGAGAGAGAGATCTACCACGATAGAAGCAGAGGAGAGCTATCACACCTGAAATGTACAGGACAGAGAGACAGCCAACTTGTAAGACCTAGGGAGGAGAAGCCTCAAGAACCTCCTTTCCCCAACTGGGTCTAGGGCAGCAAAGATGGCATGTAGATTCTAGTAAGTAATAACTCAGGAATATCAAGGAGGGTACATCAGTCACGTGGAGGTTAGGAAGTGGCCCAACCATTGAGCTGTTTAAGGCATATTAGAATATAAAGGCTTGTGCCCCGCACAATCGTCTCGCCGGCAAGAACGCACGCAGGCACCAGGATCCTTCTGCAGCAAGTGTTTATTGCAATGAAAGGAGGAAGACAGAGAGACCCAAGATGGCGCTGCTTTATATACACCCTAGGGTGGCGTGGACATATCTGATTGGCTGCTTGCTCAAAACACCGTATGATGCCCTGGGCTGGGCAGTGACTTGCACATGCGCAATTTACTTGTTTACCCACGGGAGCCGGATGCCAGCGCCATCTTGTAATGGCGAATGCTGTCACCGCTCGCAGGTGTGTGTGTGTGTGTGTGTGTGTGTGTGTGTGTGTGTGTGTGTGTGTCTGTGTGTCTGTGTGTCTTCCGTTTGAGAACCCAGAACACTGGGGTGAGTAGTGAGTAGCATGCTGCCACTTCCAGAGTCGATTTGAGTAATAATAATTACTACTACAGATGCCTTCCAATGTGTAAGTGAGAACTCATTCTTAAATATTAATTGGAAATTCCTGAATCCAATACAGATACCATCCATTTGGAATTAATTTCTTAGCAGAGCTGTGCATGGTTTGCCCACACTGTGTGGGTTTGGGACTAGTACAAAAGATGTGCTAGTTTGGCACACATGATTCTGGGGTTGTGGCTTAAGGCTGGGACATACCCAGGCCAAACCAGAGACATGGGCAGCAGACTAATTATTCAGGTAAAAGCTCTCTCAGGCTCTGAAAGAGCTTAAGCCATGAATGGTAACAGCTCCTTCTCCGAGAAGACAGCCAGTAAAGAGTAGGCAGCTCCTGATGAGGAAAAGCCAGGCCACTGAGAGCAAGTCTAAATAAAATATAGAAATGGAAGAATTAATGGAAATTTAAGAAGTCTATCCTATAGCAAGCAACTGAGTTCTTTGAACATGGGCACCACAGGAATTCTGGAATTGCTTAGAATGGCATATGACACTGTCAGGCTAAAAATAGGCTTATATAGTAAATAAAAAGGATTTGATTGAAGTCAAATAGGAAAGGATATTAATTCAAGTCATATAAAAAGAAAGGTGACATATATATATATATACATATATATATATGTTTGTATATATATTATTAAAGGATATTAATTCAAGTCATATAAAAAGAAAGGTGACATATATATCTACAGAGATATTAATCCACAGAATGTAGAATAAATGAAAATTGCTTAATCATTTTTAAGTGTGTATGGGTGATAAATAAGTTTAGGACTTTGCTCTCAAAAAAAGGGGGGGGAACAAAGGCACAGGATTGGGAGGAGCCCTTTATCAATAGATAATAATTGTTTACAACTGACTTAATTGCTTTAAATTGTTTTAATTACCAAAATGCAGATAATTATAAGTTTAGTGGTTATGGTATTATAAATCCTTTTGAGAAGGAGGCTATCTAATTTGAATCAATCTTTACTTTGGTGATTTGAGGTTGCTGTACCAAGGACATGTTATTTTGACAGAGAGGCTTTGCATTTGTTATAACCAAAAAGAAGAAAAGGCTTTGGACCTTTTTCTAAAGTGATGTGGATCTGATATGACAGGAGAAGACCCCCCCCCCAAAGATCTTGGCTACAGACAAGAAAAAAAATTCAAGAAGACCAAACAGGACAGGCAACAGGATTTGCTGATTCTACCACATGGAAACAGCCCAGAAACTGGCTTAGACATAAAAATGTCTCTAGCCCAAACTTAAGCTAAAATTAACCAATAAATATTGTTGGTCACAGAATCCTGAAGATTCCTTATGTCATCTTTCATAAGGCATGAATGAAGATTTATTACATTTGGCTATTGATCAAATTACTTCATAAAAATACAGTTGTCTTTACCTGTTAAAATGAGAAACAAAAATTCATCCTTAACTGATCTGTGCACCTTACACCGTCCATGCAAATATCTTTATAGAACTAATAATTTAGTTGTAAGATTCTTATATTGTACAATGAAACACCAAGATGCAGCTATGGCAAGATTCATTCTTGGGGATATTGAAAAGACCTACTATTCCAGCTTCCTGCCTTATTCTGCCTCACCTGATGCTGTTTCCAGAGACTTGCTTCCAGAACAACTTCAGGAATAGCTGCTGCTTCCCAATGACCTCAGTTCATCCAGCCTTTCAGACAGATCCAGTCAAAACTTCAATCAAACCTCAAGCTTTCTAAGCATACAGAGGCTAGATAACAAATGCTAAAGCTAGCTTTCTTTAGCCCAACCAATTTTTTCCAACTTTTCTACCTTTCCCACACCATAAAAATAATCATAGCCCCTATTTAGTGGGAAGGAGCCATGAAGATTTGTCATCTCTATTCCTTGGTTTTGGGTGTCTAGTTATGGTTGATTTATGTTATAAATAAGTTGTCATTTTAAGGAATAATTTAGAAATGATTATAATTTTGAGCAGGGAGGAAACTAAATAGAGAGCTTAGACTTGGGGATTTCTGTCTTTCCTACCCTCTTCTCTATCCTTTCATTCTTAGGTAAAGGGAAGAAAAAAGGGGGATAGAGTAATATTATAAGAAATTAGCTATATGGAAATGGATTACTAAATCTATTTGTAAACAATGCATTGTATAGCCATACTCTTACATTGGTAGAAGTCTTTAGACCTGATACAAAATTGAAGTTGTAATTTTTTTACATTGGTACAGAATTTACATATTGATACAGGTTTAAAGTTTTCATTGATATAAATTTTTGTATATTAAAACAAAATATAAAATTAATTTTTTTACTCTTAGATAGGCATTGTGCCTATGCACCCCATTTAAGGATACAAGGTTTAGACTCAGTCCTTCTAATAACTGCTATTACAAACTGTTTACGATGATTAAGTAGTGCATGTTAAGGGTCAGATAGTAAGCTCATGGTAATATTCCATTCTGATTTAATTATAATAAAGTGTCTTCATTATTATGCAAATAGAAACAGATAAATATTCAAGGATTAACAACTCAGATATACTATATACAGATAAATATAGTCTTCAAAAGCATCAGAGATCCACAGAATATGGTATTTAAAATCATTTCATTATTAATAGATCATTTGAATAGGAAACATGTCTGTTCCTGACAGTACTTCACACTTCAAAGAAGATATTGAGCAACACTACCTCCATATGGAGTTGCTGCAATTTTGGCAAGGTAGCCACTGCACAAGTATTGCCCTAATTTATTTGCAGACAAAATGTACTGTCCAAAAAAAGGACACACAGTGTGGGATACTCCACAGCTTAGTTCTACAAAGACAGTATACATTTCATAATTCCTGCTTCACTTAAGGTCTTCAGATGGTTTGGGATCAGAAGGCTGAAGATAGATGCTCTAATGTTATCAGGGGTATAGGGGACTGTCCAGGCATTCAGCTGTCTCTACAAATTGTTTAAGTTTTCGGAGCTATGTTTTTATGATTCCTATATATTCAGATAATAATTACTGTGTTCTCGGATGTCTGACTGGGTTGAAGACTAGTTATAGTCTCCTAATCAAATTTAAGTTGTTCAACATTAAGGAGGATGATTTAAACTTGAAAGAATGGTTTTCAGATGGAAATACAAGTTAAAATCAGCAAAATTCGCCAGGCGGTGGTGGCGCACGCCTTTAATCATAGCACTTGGGAGGCAGAGGCAGGCGGATTTCGAAGTTTGAGGCCAGCCTGGTCTACAGAGTGAGTTCCAGGACAGCCAGGGCTATACAGAGAAACCCTGTCTTGAAAAAACAAACAAACAAAAAAAAAAAAACAAACAAAAAAAATTCAGCAAAATTCAGGCACAGGCATTTTGGCAAGCCTGTTCCCTTTTGGTTTTAATTGGTAAATCAAGTTGCTGGTGGCTAATGGCTGGGCAGGGATACAGAGGCAGGACTTTTAGGATTCCTGGGCAAGTGACTGAGGAAGAAGAAAGAGAGAGATCAGCCATGATGGGAGCAGAGGAGAGACATCATGCCTGAGAGGTGCCAGACTGAGAGACAGATGGCATGTAAGAGCAGAGGAAGAGCAACTCCAAGAGGACTCCCCCACCTCCAACTGAGTCTAGGGCAGCAAAACTGAAATATAGATTCTAGTAAGTAATAACTCAGGAAAATCAGAGAAGGGTACATCAGCCACATGGAGGTTAGGAAGTGGCCCAACCATTGAGCTGTTTAAGGCATATTAGAATATAAAGGCCGTGTGTGTGTGTGTGTGTGTGTGTGTGTGTGTGTGTGTGTGTGTGTG
>JANHMN010000016.1:22596599-22613656 GCA_030674055.1 Rhabdomys pumilio
GTGTGTGTGTGTGTGTGTGTGTGTGTGTGTGTGTGTGTGTGTGTGTGTGTGCGTGTGTGTCTCAGGAACCCAGAACATTGGAGGAACATGCTGCTGTCTCCAGGGTTGGTTTGAGTAGGGATAACTGAGTACTACTACAGGGAAGAGTTAGCATGCTTTAAGTGGGGCTTAATAGACTATCTTAGAAAAAATATGGAAGACACTGGTGATGAGAGTGACTTGAACTATGGAAGCCTGGCTTAAGTTACAGAGAAGAATTATAGTATGTTAACTGGAAATTGTTTTTGTGATGTTTCAGTGAAGAATGTAGCTGCTTTTTGCCTTTTTCTGGAGAGTCTTCCTGAGGCTAGAGTAAAGAGATTCAGATGAGTTGCACTGAGGAAGGAAATCTCAAAACACCCTAGCATAGACCCTAACTTCTGGTTCACTCTCATGAAAACTGTTGATCAAGGATAGCAAGCTAGAAAGGAAAAATACAAAATGTATACTTCAAGCAATAAAAGTGCACCAGGAAGTGCAATGGAGTTACATAGTATTTCTGAGGAGATAAACAGATTAAGGGAATGGTGACTTTGGAGCAAGATCCCAGTCACCTAACTTTACTGTTTATATGTTGTCATTGAACAACAATAGTTATGTCATGTTAGGTGCCAAGCCCTACCTGACCCAGGTGGGGACAGAGTGACATGGTTCCTGCCCCTAGGACAGATGTGAGCCTCCATGAGTGTGGATGGCTGCTGTGAGTACAAGGCTTGTTTGTGTAATAATGAACATATTTTCACTTTCCTCCAAGGAATGTCCTTCCTGTTTATATTAATGACTCCATGAGAATTTAAAACAGCACTAGTCCAGGAGTCGAGGGTTTGGCTATGTCTCCTCAAAATGGTAAACACTGGTACATTCAGGACAGCCCTTAAGGCTATGGTAAAGAGCTCTAGATACATGAGTTTGAAAATATATAATTTCTCAATTATGCAAAATATAAGGATGCAATATGAATTATGAGTGTCTTCAGGAGTCTAAAGGAACAAAGGCAGCTGCATTAATGAACCAGCTTGTCATAAAGATATACAGGCAGGATTTCTTAGTTCAAGGTCAACTTGGAACGCAGCAAGGTTAGACCCAGGTGTAGTAAAAATGGTAATTTCAGGGCAGGGTCACAGCCAACTAGCTTATCATTTGTGCTTAACAAAGGCAAACAGATCTTTGAAATTTTTTGGAATGTTAAGAAAATAATGTATATTGCTGTCTCTTAAGAACCAAAGGGCTGGGGTCTTGGATGCTGACTCATAAGATAATTAAAAAAAAAAAAAAAACTGGAGTAAATGACTTGATTGGTATGCAGAATTTAAAAAAAAAACTGGACCTGTGTTCTGCAGGAGGTGAGCTATCCAGAGAATTTTTTAGGGTTAAAAAGGCAGAACTGCTCGGAGAACTGACAGACACATAGACACAGATACACAGACACAGAAATGGACAGACAGACAAATAGACACACACATAAGCAACCAGAACATGGACAGAGAGATCTCTTAGAATAGCAAACAAGCAAAATATAGACAAAGAAATCTCCAGAGAGAAAGCAGAACATAGAGAGAAGCAAACTGGAAAAAGCTGTCTCAAGCAGAACACAAGTTGTCAGCTTGGATGCACGATTTGACTTCAAGTCCTTTTCGCTGCTCTCAGATAACACTTCTCTCAGAGCCCCTCTCCATGCAAGGCTGGTCCTTGGCAGTTATCTGTTATCATTACTTGGTTATTGTTTCCATTTGGACTTTTAATCTGGAATGAACTGCAATCCAGAAATGGGGAATACAGGCTTTTGATATGGATCTTGAGGAACGGCAGCCATGAAAAGCTTAGGTTCAGGTATGCTAGGACACACCTTTAATCTACCAGGAGACAAAGACAAGTAGGTTTCTGAGTTCTTAGCTACCATGGTACAGAGCAAGTTCCAAGTAGAGAAAAGCTTAGGTCCAGGCATGGTGATATACAGCTTTAATCATAGCATTCAGGAGCCACGCAAATCTCTGAGTTAAAGGTCAGTCTACAGAGTAAGTTCCATGACAACCAAGCTTAGGCAGTGAAGGACTTGAAAAACAAAAAGCTGGTAATAATGTAATAGAACAAGGGGCCATGTTACAGCTCCATCAAGCAGCAGAACTTGGCAGTTTGGGCCATGTGGCTCTGGCTTTAGAGTCAAGAATAGAAGGGTTTACTGGGCAGTTGATGCTTATTAGCTTGAGCTGAGAAATTAGTGGTGATTAAGAAGAGACCAGCATCACTGAGATGCAATCAGTGTTTTCTGTTCTCAGAAAACACTGTGTTCCAGAGATAGCCAAAGTTGTACTTCATCCTACAGCTGGACTTGGTAATGTGTAAGAATCACTTGATCGTATTAGCCTTGAAGGTGTGAAGGGGTCATGGAGAGCAGCTGAGGCTGGGCACTGTGAAAGGCCAGGGAAGGCCACTGGTGAAGGTGCAGCTTCAGTGGTAGTTGACATCCTAGGACTGAAGGGGTGCAAAGAAGTTGATGCTTGACTCCAGGAAGAGAGCTTCTGAGGAGAACATTGGTGAAGCCTCATTGCAGTGGAAGACTCCGGCAAATTGAAGATGCCAGTACCATGAGATGACCACTGAGAATAGCAGCTGCAGTGGAGTGAAGTCAACCCACGTCTCGAGTGCTACAGAGAGCAGAGCTGGAGAAGTGACTCAAGCTCTTTGGAGAATACCAATGATCATAAGTGGATTCTAGACATTGTAACAAGAAGCTTTAAACTTAAATTGCCGTGGAGACCCCAAGATGTTAGAAATGTCAGACCCTTGGATACTTGTTGAGGAAAACTGCTAAGTGTTAGGAGCCATAATGGGACAAGCTAATAATTAGCAGATGATCATCCTGAAATGCTTGCTTATATAATCTGCGACAAGTGTGCTCCATCCAGCAAGGCTGTGGAGACAAATTTTAGAAAAGATTCCTGCTATTAATATGCTTTTCTCATTATTATTATTATTATACATATGCAACAATCACTAAGCTATAGCACACCCCTTTGGAGCAGATCTCTGCAGATCCACAAAGATGTACTATCTTGTAGTGATACTATATAGACAAGTAGATGATTTCTTAATTCTTAATGATGATCCTATAAGAATTCCTAAAATTATATCAATGATTATTAAGTTCTTTTATAACGGGACTGCTATTAGATCCCTCATGCATAGTTGAAACTGCAATGAGAACCCTGCCAGTCTCCCGACTGTTATCAGTTAATTGCCCCAAGAGAGATAGTAACCAGACTTTCTCCTGCTCAGAGCAGATTTCAAGAAGTTGTAAACCAATTAACCAAGGGTCACTAAAAGGGAATCCATGATTTATTATAGGTACCAGGACAGAAGAGAAAATATTGCCTGGGTTTATCTATACAAAACTTCACTAATTTCTTAAGTTATAGTTTCAAACTTTCAGTGAACCTGTGGAGCTAGACAGGTGATGAATGTCTAGCTGGATAATTATTCCTGATGAGTATTCATGTAAACATTCTGTGTTGTAAACTTCTATTTCAATTTATGATTTGAATTTTGGTGAGAACTTTGTAACATGTGACCATGTACTCTGAAAGATGCATAAGTACTGAAGACAAAGACAACGAGTTAGTGAGTTAGAGAGTTAGGAGCTGGTCGTCCTTTCCTTTTCTTTTCCCCCTGACTAGAGTTCTTATTTTGTTAGAATCTTTTCTTCTTCCCCACTCAGGACCTTTCCACCTTTCCCCTCAGATAGCTTTCATAGGACACCTTTTACACTTAATAAACTCTATAGCAACTTTTCTCAGTGTCTTTTCTTCCTGTGACCCAGCCACAAGTTAGAGCCCAGCAGTTCCTGCTGAGATAGAACAAAGGCCACATTGCCTAATCCTCTGCTGTTAGGCTACAGGTGTTAATCACCCTAGCCTGCAGTCTCTTACCCTCAGAAGAAGTTTTTAGGATAGTACAAGGCTATTTACGTTACCCCTTGCTGGTCTTTGGGCTGGGATGCAAGTGCCAGTTTCTGGCCACAGGATTGATGACTGCAGGTCAGCGACAGTAGCATAGGGCTGCCTCAAGAAGAACCTGAAGGAGGAGGAGAAGAAAGAAGAAGCTGCTTCTCCCCCTTCACCCACTCTGGGGCAAGCCCCTGGCAGTTAAGAAGCAGTAGAAGCAGCCCAAGAGAATTAAGTTTATTGATGTCAATAAAGATGAAAGGAGTTGAAAATAAGATCTCTTTTACTTCTGACATGGAGATACAGAGTTTGGTATTCGCCCAGCTGGTGTTTGATCTTGCTTTGGTCTAGTATTTCCTCACTATGACATTTTGGAATGGTAATATTAGAGGTATGTGTTCTGCTTTTTTAATTTTGATTTTATAGGGGATTACAGTTAAGTGATGGAATGAATCTTGGAAGAGACTTTGAACTTTGGACTTTTAACATTGTTGAGACTGTTACTGACTATGGGCCTTTTAAAATTGGACTAAATATATTTTGCATTATTCCATTGTTAGGTATAACCCTCATAGATTCATATATTTGAACAAGGCTATGGGGGCCACAGAGTGGAATGTGGTGGTTTGAATGTTTGTCCTATGGGAAGTAGCACTATTAGGAGGTGTGGTTTTGAAATAGATGTGGCCTTGTTGGAGTGTGTGTCACTCTGTTTAGGGAGCCTTAGAGAGTCTCTTCCTGGCTGCCTTCAGATCAAGATATAGAACTCTTAGCTCCTTTTCCAGCACCATGTCTGCCTGCATGCTGCCATGATGATAATGGACTGAACCTCAGAAACTGGAAGCCAGCCCCAATTAAATGTTGTCCCTCATAAGAGTTGACTTGGTCCTGTTATCTCTTCACAGCAATGGAAATTCTAAGAGGATAAGCAAGGTATTAATTGATCTTTAAGTTGGGAGCAGGAGGTGGAAGAATCTCCCCAGACCAAGATGTCATCTATGTAATGGTATATATTGAATCCTTAGGTACTTAAGTACGGTTTAAATGCAGTGGTCACAGCCTCCTGGAAGATGATGTGGCTGTTAGCTATCCCCTGAGGGTGAATTGTCCACTCATATTGCAAGGTCATCCCAGAGCTGCTAATGAGGGAGGGATACTGAAATCACAAAGCATTCATAGTCTCAACGGTGGGGAAGAATAGAAAAGAAGCAGTTTTTGATGTCTATTGCCAGTAAAGGACATGGGCAGGGATGGCTGAGACATGGAGCAGCCTCCTTTGGGAAGAACCCCAAACTCACATGATTTTATTAATTTCCCTTAAATTTTGCAGCAGTTTTCATTCCCCTGATCTCTTTTTTATAGTGAACACAGGGGTGTTCCATGGACTGTGGGAGGCACAAATTAGTTGTAATAGAAGCTCTTCTTTTACTAGTTATGGGAAGGCTTTAAGTTTCTCCCTAGATAGAGGCCATTGTTCAACTCAAATGGCTTTATCTGAAAGTCAATCAAGGCAGGGAGTATTAAATTTAACAGTGGCACTTAGAATTGGGGTGATTTGTAGGGGAGTTTTTAAGGCTTCTTTGGGTATAGTTTTCTTTATAAGTATGATCATTTATCTTGACGCAATTTCTTTCTGATTGGGTCAAAAGCACTACCTCTAGGGCTTGTAAAATAACTCTTCCTAGAAGATTGGTGGTGATGCTAGCTATTAGAGGGCATATTAGACTGGTAGCTCCATCAGGGTCTTCTGGGATGTAGGCCTGCTTAGTGATAAATCCACGATACCAGCCCCCTGTGCCTAGAAGCGGGGACCCAGAGATTAGCTGCCAATCTTGTGGGCTCTCTTGTTATCTCAAAATTATCTTATATGCAACCCCCCCACACCCAAATGTCTCTATAGAACCAGTTTTTCCTCTTACTGTTGAGGCTGATGGCTACCTTGTTTTAAGTTTAAGGGCTCTAGTTGTTTGCCATCTTTATCATAAAAGGGGAGACAAGCTTTTTCCCAGTGGAAACCTTTTCAACACCAGGGGTAGACCATCTCAGAGGCATTGGAGTCCTTTGTGGGGGAGGGTCTCTTTTGGGCATTCATTTTTTCAGTGTCCTTTCTTATCACTTTTAAAGTAAATTTCTTTTGTTTATATTGCTGCTATAGCCTGAGCCTCGGAGGTAACCTGATGTAACTTTGTTCCTATGTTTTGAGTGGCTACAACCCACCTATCATAGCGTTCATTTTTGAGATGTTAGCAGGCTACTCTGGACTTGGAAGTCATACCTTCCCAGATGATATTTTTAAGAAGGAGGTCTCTGGCTGAAGAGTCAGTAATTTTTCTCTCTAAGCTTGTTTTAGTTCTAAAAATAAAATCAGATAGGGCATTTTTCTTGAGTTTTGATGGAGAAATACCAGGAAGGAAGCAGGGTTTTATGATTGGGAAGGTGAGGTGAACTATCAGGCCCACTTGCTTTTGATTTAGGGGATTATATAAGTCAAGAAGCAACCTCAGGGGCATCCTCTGAGTCTTGCTCTATGGAGTCACACAACATAATAACCTGACTTTCAGCCATCAGCATATATACTTTCTTGCTGCCTTACTATGTCTATACAGACTAAACTGCTGGTAAATAAATGCCTCTGTTTCCCCAAAACATCCCTGAATGATTAATAGAAATTTCTAGATAAATTTCATTGCTACTTTCTGTTCTAAGTAAATTTAAGGTACACATACAACACCTTGAGCCAAGGTGTCAGAAATTGAACAGTAGTAAATTTCTTGACAAATTTTTGGTTATCTTTAGGGTGCTTCCCAGAATGTCCTTATTATCATCTATCAGTATCCAAATTTTTATTTTAGGGGATAGAGTAGAAACAATTGAAATTTAATTTATTGGCACCCAAAGTAAGAGCCAGATAATGGTAGTGCACACTTGTAGTGCAACTGCTACATAGGAGGGAAAACAGAAGGACCACTGGACCCCTGGAAATATGGACTTTGCATTTTCATGAAAAAAATAATGACCATGGATACCTAAGGTACATTCTTACGATAAAGTAGCAGAATTGAACAACTCACCATCTTAAGGCCATCAAAGTCCACTCAGAGTTGTCATATAAGATTGGATAATCCCTTAGGATTCTGCAGCATCGAGATCTTTATCTATGTTAAATCAGAATAGCACACAGGTCAGAAGTGATGGATAAGTGTATATAAGGCTGCAACTAGAGGGATACATAGTATCACACTAAAATTTATTAGAATCAACTACCTTAAGTTCTACAGAGAAAAATAGAAAAAAAAATAGTCTTTAGTTGTTCATTTCACCAGTCAGTGCACAGAAAAACACCACAAGATATTTATAAAGATTTTATCTCTATAAATTCACTGTGAGCTTTTTCTCCCTTATCTTGGGATGGCAAAACATTAGCAGACACCAGTGTATGCCCAGACTAAGCATAATAGTCATAAAGATGCCCATGCATAATTCAAAATGTTTGAGTGCTTAATGTTGGTTTGGACTAAGTTTATGTGTGCACCCCCAAAGAACTGAGGGGCAATTACTGGCATGAAGAGTAGCAGAGTTATGAAGAAAAGTCTGAAACTATTTTCTATTTGTTCTGTAATTCAGAAGACATTTTACATTGATCCTTATTGAATACTATAACTTATTAACTTTTTAAATGTAATTATTATGTTCTCATATTCTGAAGTGAAAAATGAATAAGTAGTCAGCCAAGGTAACTTGTGCCTGTAATCCAGCACTTGAAAGATGGAGGCGAGAAGATGTCCGTGGGTTTTACAGAAAAACTTGCAGTGTTCAATGAAAAAAAAGCTAACTGGTACCTGACACGTATGTTCCATTCACGTCAGAAATCATAATACAGATCTATGAGTTAAATGTTCTCTGAAGAAATCACACTGGTGTTGAAGATTCTGCAGATTGATTGATGAATTAGAACGTCCTGATTGTGGAGGCTGGGTTGTTGCAGATTGAGAGCCCAGGTTTCTTTAGACTGTCCTTTGGTTAGCTTAGTATTATCATTTCTGAAATATAGGCTTACTTTCTAGCTCAGATTGACCAAGAATTCACTACATAGGCCAGGCTGGCCTAGAAATTGAAGTGTCTCAATATTCTGCATCCGTGTTGACATCATAATCGTGAACAACCACATCTGGTTGGGGTATAGTGATACATCTATAAATCATTTCTGTTCAAACCTCATGTTCCCTTTGAGCATCAGGTAAAAGATTTTCAATGTACTCTTAGAAGACCATTAGTTTCCATTAAACAAAAATCCAACAGCATCTGAAACCCATTGCAGTTTTCCCTAATTTGCTTTAACATGCTGTCTTCACCAGTGTTTCTTTGTGCATGCATTTGTGCACGGGTGCCTTTCATTCTGAGACTACAGGAGTTCATGCAACCACTTCCATGGTGTAGCATGTCACTCTGGTGACCTGAATACATAGACCATGTCATGGTTGATCACATTTGACTCAAAGCAAACTACGTCTTTCTAATTTTTTTTTCTATGTGAGAGTTGTGTTTGATGTTGACACATTTACAATTTTCAAATAAGTTTCAGAAAACTTTTAAAGGCTTTAAAACCTAATGGCACAGATGGGGCTGATGCACAAAGAGCTTTGTATGGGAAGTAGAAACTTACCCTGTAAATGTCGGGAACATCTGGGGAGACTCAGTTGGGAACAGAATGGCACCGTCAGCTTATAACACAAGCCAGTGCAAATGGAAAGAAGCGAATCTCAAAACAGAAACCCATTTTGAGAATAAAGGAGCACTAAAACCCTACAATTTATTCCTAATGGTGTTTCATTTTTCATTTTCTTCATGGCTGCATTCCAGCCATGGGCAAATACCGACAGAGTATTCCTTAGTCCCTTAATTTTAGCTGCCCCTTAACGATGACTCTGGGGCTAGAAAGCACAAACAGAACAATAAATCATACTTAACACAGAGGGGACATGCTGAAACAGTGTGCTGAACAGAGTCCCTTTCCATGCCTCCTTAATAATTAATAAAATGCATCTCATTTGCTGAATCCTGTAACATATTTTTCAAAACACATACATTTGTCCATGGCTTTCCATGCTTCTCTTTCAGAAAAGCCAGCAGTTATGCTCCAGAGTATTTATTTAGAATGAGAATGAACTGGATTTGGTTTTAGAAATATCTCTGCTTGCTGTGTCCTCTGCACTTAGGAAGCAACACATGACTTGGAAGACTTGCAGCAAGTCCTACACTGCTGCATTCGCCAATAAGGTCTTGAATTTAGGGATCCTGCCAGGATAAATCTATAATTTCTAGGATAAGCTTCACTCATCAACTCTGACATGTAGGTCTTATCATTCTTCAGCTTCTTGGATTTCTTTGGGTCAGATCTCACTAGATTTTCCTATATCTAAAGGAAAATTATAGCTTATTTTGTTTAAAGATATTGGTTAACTAGTATTCAGAATTATAGAATAGAAAAGTCTTGAGCACTTGTAAAGATCCAAATCCTCCAGTGACAAAGTGGTCACATGACATTTTAGACAGTAAATGTAAGCAACATGTTGTCAGCACAGTCACCTGCACATGGTGGACATTTACCCTGTTGAAATCAACCTAAGGTTGGCCCAAGTTCAACTCCTATGACTGAAATGCAACTATTTGTATTATTAGTTTTTAGTCTGGTCTGTGTCTGTGCAGTGTATATACATAGATACACAGCGAACTTGAGGTTTAAACCCAATTAACAAGTCCTATAAGTGCTCAATATTTTTGACTGGTGAATCACGTTTTATATTTGCTGAAAAAAATGTAGACAGTCTCTTTCACATAAGTTGTAAGTGATCTTTGAACCTGATACTACACCTCTCTCTATATAAGGTAGACTCAAGGCATAAAGGCTTCATTTATTGTTTTATTTCTGGTCATTTTACTTATTTAAAAGTGCAGTTAAGTCAGAAAGAACCCACCAATATGGGGCTATTTGACAAGGTTTAGGTTCACAAATTGTCCTGGTTTCTTTTAGTTTCTTTTCTGATGTATCAGTAACATTTATAGAGTTTTGGTTCAAATTAAGTTTTTGTTCAACAGAGAGAAGCAGAATGAAGTTCCTTGCTGAGGGCCTCTCTATAAAGTGATATCCTTTTGTTGGAGTTTCTAAAACATTAGGAGAGGGAAGGCACATGTAAGCATGTGTTTCCATGTGGTGATTTACAAGCTCTGAGATTTCATCTCACCTCAATCAGAATAGCCAATATCAATGTAACAACTGGCATCAAGCTCTGGTGAGGTTGTGGAAAAAGTGTTTCCTCCACTTACTACTGGGAGGATGCAAACTGGCGTAGATGCTCTGGAAATCAGGATGGGGAACCTCAAAAAACTAAACATAAATCCACTATATGACCCCGCTATTCCACTCCTTGGCATATGTACAAAGGACTCAACATCCTGCTCTACAGATACTTCTTCAGCCATGTTCATTACTGCCTTATTCCCAATGACTAGGAAATGGAAACGTCCTCAATGCCCTTTAACTGGTGAATGGACAATGAAAATGTGTACATATTCACAATGGGAGACAATTGGTCTCTAAAGAAGATAAAAGTATACAAATTTCAGGTAAATGGATGGACCTAGAAAAGATTATGTTGAATGAAGTGACCCAGACTCTGAAAGACAAACAGAGCGTCCTCTCTCTTATGCATTGATATGAGTATACGACACTGAGTAGCTTCTGCTTTTTCTTAATTCTATTAGAAGTTAACTCAGAATTTTTCAACCTTACTTATGTCTCCATTAATAATGTAGCAGATGCATCTAAATAAGCAACACGAGATTTCAGGAAGGAAGAAAGCATTTTTATTATCATCATCCATGTTTTATTTGAGCAAAATGAAACAGAAGTTATTTCAGAAATTTCCCCTTCGTTTATCTGCATCATTTCCTCTCTGAAAGCTTTTGATCAGATTCTGCAGTTGCTAAACATTTTTCTTTTTCTGTAATCGGTTTCCCCATCTTCACTCAACAATGGTTATTCTGTTTCCAGATGTGGTGCAACTAAAGAGAATTGCTCTGCCTCTCATTTAGAGAGGAAAGGGTTTATTCATCTTTAACATTCTTTGAGGCAATTTCACATAAAATACTTATGATGGGTATGGTAATAGTCAAGTGAAGCAAAAAATGTTTTCTGTTTTCTCATCCATTTAGGAATTGGACACGATTCTGCAGAATTTAACTTGGCCTAATTTGAGGTGAAGTACTCTTTGTACCTTTCATGTATTAAAAATAGATCACAACATCACAATGAAGTATGCATTAACTCTTACAAACACAAATGCTTTATTAACACTGGGTGAAGGAAAGGATGAAATGGCCTGGCACCTCTCTTCCTGACCTGGTCTTTGGGGTCACTCTTACCTCATGCACCTGTTCTCACACTAGCAGGAAACATAGTCAAGGCACCCTATGAACAATCAGTCTGCAAGGCTCATGGGTAGGAAGAATTATGTTCACATGGCTAAACACTAGCACAGATCAGTTAGACAGCATAAGAGACACAGCCTACAAAATAATGAGAGATCTGAAAATTAGACATAAGGAAATTGTTCAGCCAGTGTGCAGAGAGTTAGAAATTTTGGTGCACTTAGACTTTAGTGGAATGTCTTCATCAAAACCTTACCCTCTGGCCTCAAGATCTAAGATGAAGAGCAGCCTGAAAGTATGGGAGAACAAGAATATCAATACACACAAACTCAGAGAGGTCATGACAGTATGCCGAAGACCTGTTCAAGTTCAAACCAGATAAAATATCAGTATTATGAAGAGTCAGTGAACATAAAGTCTAACCACTGACCATGAAGCTCTTTGTGATACCTATTGGAAAAGGGTAAATCTCTTTTCTCCAATGGAATGTCACCACTGGGTATATAAACCCTACTTCAGGTCAGGCCCCATGTCCAGAAATTGTTGACCAATACAAAACAGATTCCATGTATTTCTTTTATTGTTGTTGTTAGTGATGCTGTGTGTGTGTGTGTGTGTGTGTGTGTGTGTGTGTGTGCTGTGTGTGTGTGCTGTGTGTGTGTGCTGTGTGTGTGTGTGTGCTCTGTGTGTGTGTACTTTTTTGCTCATTGCTTCTCTTTTTATAGCAGCCAGAAATTGGAAACAGCCTAGATGTCCCTCAACAGAAGAATAGATAAAGAAAATGTGGTACGTTTATACAATGGAGTATTACTCAGCTGTTTAAAAAAATGACAACATGAAATTGCAGGCAAATGGATGGATGTCTTAGTCAGAGTTTCTATTCCTGCACAAAATATCATGACCAAGAAGCAAGTTGGGGAGGAAAGGGTTTATTCAGCTTACACTTCCACAATGTTGTTCATCTCCAAAGGAAGTCAGGACAGGAACTCACACAGGGCAGGAACTTGGAGGCAGGAGTTGATGTAGAAGCCATGGAGGGATACTGCTTACTGGATTGCTTCCCCTGGCTTGCTCAGCTTACTTTCTTATAGAAACCAGGACTACCAGCCTAGGGATGGCACCACGCACAGTAGGCTGCCCCCCAATCCCCATCACTAATTGAGAAAATGCCTTATAGCTGGATCAAGGGAGGTTCCTTTCTCTGTGATACCTCCAGTTTGTGTCAAGTTGACACACAAAACCAGCCAGTACAATGGAACCACAGGAAAAATAATCATCCCAAGTAAGGTAACACAGACCCAGAAAAATAAATTTGGCATGTATTTATTTATATCTCAATATTAACCATTAAAATAAATAATAACCAATCTTTAATCCACTAATCCAGAGAGATTAGGCATATAGAAGGTACTATGGGGAACACATGAATCTTTTTTGACGTGGAAAATAAATTTTATAGTTAGACTGGAACAGTGGTCACACTGTGAGCACACACATAAGGCACACACACATAGCTCAAGTAAACATAATTGTGCATTTTAATTCTTCCTTTTAAATGAAAATATTCATCAATTAATATTGACATATTAATGGCTCAGTCCTTTGAAGGCCTTAGAATTTTCAGTGAAAGATGCTCTTTAAGCTTAATAAAAAATACTGGTTATAGTCTTATTCATGCCTATAAGTTTAAGTAAATATGATCTTTCTGCTTGAATCGTTCAGCTATCAGCTCTTTAAATGAGACCTTCAAACACTAAAATTGATGGAAACAGAGCCATATCATTTTGATACCAGAATTTCTGTATGTCTCTCCTACCAGTTCTCTGTTCTGACGATATAGTTCAGCAGTTGTTATTCATTATAGAAATACCAGCCTGTAACTTATACCTCCTGTCCAGTTTAGCCTCATTTGAAAACCAAGTAATTAATTAATGAGTTTGTAAGCAAGTTCTTCTCATTTAAACTGCATGGTTTCCAAGTTTATGACTTCTCAAAATAGTATCTAAGTGTTCAAGCATCATTTGCCCATCACACAGTAAAATTTTATACAAATAACATTAAATTTTCATTTTTAAATTGTTTTGTTTAAGGCAAACAGTGCAATTTATTGTTTTGGGGTGTGTGTGTGTGTGTGTGTGTGTGTGTGTGTGTTTTACTTTGTTTCATTTGCTTCTAATTTCCATAAAAACACATTGTAACTGTGCTGATTACTTTTATGTCTGCTCTACCCAGGCTAGAGTCATTTAAAAGGGAGACTCTTAATTGTGAAAATGCTCTGACCATATTGGTCTGTGGACAAGCTTGTGATCCATTTTCTTCCGTGTTTGATTTGTGTGAATGGGCACACACTACTCCTGTTTGCGTGGTCTTGGATGGTATAAGACTCCTGAGCAATGCAGGAAGATCGAGCTAGTGAACAACTCTCTTCAATGGCTTCTGCTTCAGTTCCTACCTTTAACTGTCTACATTTTGTGAGTCCTGCTCCCCCAAATTCCTTTTGGTTATGGTGTTTTATTACAGCAATAGGAACAGCAACCACGACTGTAGCTAGCTGAAGATTCTGGAGAGAGAAAAAAGGAGTTGGGATGGGCTACACTAATAATTTTTAATTAATAAAATTCCAGCCTCAGGTTTGGTACCTGTCTCAAGGTTTATGTTCTCAAATGAAAGACATACACACAGCCTTTAAATTTTGATAACTTTAATCAGCTCAATAGCTGGGCCATTGCCTAACCTTCACCCATTAATCCACCTCCTGCCAATAATCCCGAGTTATTACTTACTAAACTCTATTTTCTATCTTTGCAGCTCCGAACCCAGAGAGCTGACCAACTGAGTTGCGCTCTGGGCCGTGCTCTCCTAACTGCTTCATACAGTGGCCATGTCTTTCTGTCCTCCTCTCTTCTCAGACATGGCATCTCTCTTCTCTTCCACACTCTCCCAGCAAGGCAGATCTCCTTCTCTTTCCTTCCCCTCTTGGTGCCAAGTCTGGGAATCTGAAAAGTCCTGCCTGAATCTGTTCTGCCCAGCCATTGGCTGCCAGCATCTTTATTTACCAATCAGAACCAAGTGGGGGCTGGGTCACTCAATGTCTTATGTAGCAAAGTGAGCTCTCTCATGCAAACAATTTTGGGGACCCAAATTAACATTAAAATACAAGCAGCATTTGTCCAAACCCACTACAGTGAGGTAGAAGAAAAAAAATAGGGAAACGAAAATGAAAATGAAGTGAAATGAAAAACAAACAAACAAAACCCCAACAAAGACCCTCAACCTAGAACTGATCTGAATACATGCATGTAATTAAAATGGTATAAAAGCAAAAAGGAGGAGGGGGATGGAATAGGGGGATTCTAGGGAGGGGAAATGGGGAAAGAGGATGACATTTGAAATGTAAATAAATAAAATATTAAAAACAAACAACAAACAAACAAGCAAACAAACAAAAACACCATGGTATAGCCAGAGCTAGAGCTCAGTGGTATCTCTTGCTAGGAGCACACAGGCCCTGAGCTTGATCCTCTCTCTTCCCCTCCTTATATCAATATATAATATAAAAATGTAAGCAATCAAGTTTGATGAGGAGATTGTTCAGTGGTTAATCACAGAGAACTTGGATTTGGTTCACAGAATACACATATGTGTAGTTCGCTATGTCCTGACCTCCTCATACATCAGGCACCATCACAGGGCACAGGCATACCTGCAGGCAAAATACCTACACCCATGAAATGAAATGAAATGAAATGAAATGAAATGAAATGAAATGAAATGAAATGAAATGAAATAAACTAGTAAGCGATATAGCTACATATAAAGTAGTAAGTGAAGTCTTCCCCGCCTTCCCAGTGTTTCTCTGTTCTACTCTCTTGAGATAGCTAGTTTAAAAGTTAGCTTCCTGTCCTTTTAGACATTTACTATGATTTTAAAAGGTTGTATGTGGTTACGTAAATGGAAATGTGTACTTTCATTTTGTGACAGGTTCTCATGTAACCTGGGCTGAAATCATACCTGTAATGTAGCTAGGATAACATTGAATTTCTAATCCTCCGAACTCCCTAAGTGCTGGGATTGCGGGATTGTTAGTGAGTGTCTTCCCAAGTGGCTAGACAGCATGGTTAAAATTAAAGTGTATTTTTACTGGGTCTGGAAACTTTCCTTTATATCTATGATTGTTCAATATCACTTTGTCTAGCTGTGGAATCAACTAAGAGATACACCTTTGGGTGGGCATGACAGGGCATGTCTCGGATGAACTGAAAGGAGAAGACCCTTCTCCCAGCACATATAACAACTGATAACTGCTGCTCATATATAGAGAGGTCTGGGAGGAAATCAGTGCAGCTTTTGCCTACTGGCCTTCCTCCTTGCTGATGAGTGTATCTGTTTTGCTGTTACCATTACTGCTGTTCTTCACTGACATTGGAACTCAGTTTCTTTCACTTCCAATATGGGCAACATATTCTGCACAAGACCTCCCAACCTTCATGTCAGACTGATACCCCAAGGCATACGGCCTTGTGGATGGAGAAGTTATCAGATTTCCCAGTCTCTCCAGTATGCAGATGGTCATGTTGGCCTACCCAAATCATATTGTTTAAACCTATCTAATAATGTTCGAAACATCTATTCATTTGCTCAGTTTTGTTAATTTGAAGAAATTCAGATTAGTACCTCATTCTTTTCACCAAGAGTGGGATGGCCTGGGGGTGTGTGTGTGAGGGGGATTTTGGTGGGAGAAGTGGAGACATCACCCTCTTGGAGACCAGGAAGGGAGGAGGAGGAATGGAATGTGGAACTGTGTGAGGGCAGACTGGGAAGCAGTAATGACTAGACTATAAAAAGATAAAAGTAATAATAATAAAAAAAATGTAGCACAGACCTCTCTGTGTGACTGAGGCCATTTTACTTTAGCTATTATTGTATTTAATGCATAGAAATTTTATAAATTTATAATTAGTTAACTATTTTCCATTTGATAGTTATTTAAAATATTTGAATATTTGCTTGCCAATTTTTATTTTGTACATATATACTATTACTTATGATATTTTTTTGTTTTATATTAAAATGGATATAATACTTACTGTTGGCAATAAAATTATCATTAATATAATGATAATTATATTATGATAATGTTTCAGAGAGTATTTGAATATATAAATATATAAATATATAAATATATAAATATATAAATATATAAATATATAAATATATACATATATACATATATACATATATACATATATACATATATACATATATAAATATATAAATATATAAATATATACATATATACATATATAAATATATAAATATATACATATATACATATATACATATATAAATATATAAATATATACATATATACATATATAAATATATACATATATAAATATATAAATATATAAACATTTATATTTATAACCCAGCCATTTTGTATTTTGTTTTCAATTTGTGGTGGTGGGGCACCACACCTAATTAAATTATTCTGTAAGTGGTAAAAGTTGCCACTGATTGGTCCTTCTTCACTGCACTGAACCTGAAGTAGATGTGAGCATTCTTCCTAAATTGGTCTGCAATAAAAGATGACAAATCTTGAATGTAAATTTCAGCTGTTAGTTCAAGTTCTGCTAAATATTAAGCAAA
>JANHMN010000016.1:22619395-22635233 GCA_030674055.1 Rhabdomys pumilio
GAAAGAGAAAGTCATGTTCCAATAAGCAGTAGAAATTCTTCTTATTACCTGTTTAGTTTCTCTTCCTCTGGCATGGCACACAAAGCCCTTCAGTTCTGTCAACTTGAAAGTCAAATTTACTACATTCTGCACTGTTTTCATAAAATAGATCTAAGTGAGGGTAAACAAGCCCACTTGTATCTGGAGCTTGTATGCAATGTGATGCACACTGAGAAAGTATAACATTAATATGCTCAATGTCCAATAAGACTGACTTTTATATCTTTTGGGAAGGACCACATATTCAGAATAGTTCACACATTTCTCTCAGCCTCATTTCCCCATCTTTTCTTCCCTCACCACTCCTCAGTCCCGTTCTCAATGCAACACACAAGAGCAGATTTGGAGAGGGCTTGCTCAGATCTGACCAGCTAAGCACTGAGCAACTTGACATCCTGAATTTCACACCATGACTCTGTTATGTCCTTACTATTCTCAGGGTGTGGCCATATTTTTCTGGATGAACAACAGTGCAGGAAGAAACACATACAGAAATTGACTTTGCACTAGAAACAGATTAATCCAGTTTCAAACTTCAAGAAGAATTTTTTTTATCATTTTAAGCATTATACTGTTTCAATATATTTAGATCTCCATGATGTTTGAGCTATTTTATTTTATTTTGACATAGTGTCTCAAGTCACGACATAGCTAAAGTTGAACTTAAACCCTAGATCCTCCAGCCCTTAAGTCTTGAGTGTTGGCCTTTGGACCTTTTGAAGTACTGAGTAATGCATGGTGGCTTTTATATTGAAACTCATAGAGTAAGACATTTTTGAAGGGACTTCTGCATGTGCACATATATGTGTACTTGTGTGGTCACCACTATACACCTCCAATATGTATAGAAATCAAAACCAAACAACATGTCCCTAGTCTGGAATTTGAGTAGTGACTGAGCTGGTATAGTGCAAACTTTTATACAGAAGCTTTGGAATAAATGCATTACAACAGTTGTCTTATGGGTCAAAGCAAGAGCATGTCTCCTAAAGCAAGAAATCTTCTTCCCCTGTTTCTTTGGTTTCTGAAACACAAAGAATCCCCAATTCCGGTTATAGGCATATTTTTTTTCCTAGAAATGGATTTTTATAGATAACAAATATAGGAAGAGAATTTGGGGGGGAGTTATGAGAATAGACTTGATATTTGTGATATATAGCTATTACAATTACATAAGGCTAGACTTTAATCACTGAGATAGTGGCTCATTAATTTAAAGTGGTGCGTTTGTTAAAAGAGATGAGGCTACCATTTGAACAAAGCATAAGTTAATTGTGTCCTATGTCATACTGTGGATTAGCTGGCCTCCGGTGTCTTGTAATCCTGAATCCCACTATATGGTGGGGCTGATATATTGCACTCCTTTACATGAACATAAGACATTTGTGTGAGTGTCAAACAATAACACTTTCTGGATTTGGAGACCGGAATACTGAAACTATGTGTGCTCTGTTTTGGAAATAAGGTATCAATGGTAGTAAGTTACCAGGTAGAAAATGCACAGAGAAGTCTACATCTATCGTTTGTGCTATCAAGTACCTGTATCTTCTTTTCACATTTGACTCCAGAGTATCCAGTACGGCAAGAACATACACCAGGAAACGCACATCTTCCTCCATAAAGACACTTCAGAGTGCAAATGGCTGCAACAAGCCGAATTTATAGTCATCATGCCTTATGATAGAATACCACAACACACTGTATTCCACTCTCCTGAAGCTACTTTGTGATTGGAACCTTTACTGTGAGTCTCAATGGTCATTACATCAAATGATATGCATCTCAATATAGATCTGTGTATCGTCATCAATAAAATTCTTGTAATAAAATAATTACTTGTAAATATGTAAAATTCTCATAAGGGGAAGGTCATTGCATTAAATATAAATACTGTTCAGTGGCATTACAGAAATTATTATAATACTTGAAATAATGTTTTAACAAAGGTTGGAGGGATGGCTTGATGGTTAAGAACACTAACTGCTCTTCTAGAGGTCCTGAGTTCAATTCCAAGCAACCACATGGTGGCTCACAACCATCTGTAATAGGAGCCGATGCTGGTTGTCAGTGACAGTGTACTCGTATGCATAAAATAAATAAATCTTTAAAAAATACCTATCAATAAAGGACATTCAAAATAAATGTTTTAAGGACAGGTAGTATGTTTTTCAATAATAGTGAGTAAAAATAAACATAACAAAAAATTTATATATATAGTTACTTTTCATAGGAGTCACACTGTTGCAAAATGTAATTGTGAAAGTTTACATAATTCAAGAGCTGACAAGCTGTTTCCATCCCAGTTGCTCTATGTGGTTGGGGAGGAATGTAACACTGAAGGGTTCCACACTAACAAAGCTCCATCCTCTAGATATAGTTTTGAATGTGTATTACCACCATTTCCCAGAAGATGGCAGTAACATTTATGTTCAGTTAGAACTGTCAATACATTTCGATTCACATAAAGGTCCTGCAGTGTGGAGAATTCACAGTTCCAGCTTCAGACTGTGCTTTAAAATATCAGTCTACACTTATTATAGAAGCTTCCACGTTCATGGAGGATCATGAGGAACAGAGAGAGGTCAAGGTAGGGAAATGGAAATGAATATGATTAGCAGACATTATACACATGTATGAAAAATGTCACAATGAAACTCATTCTTTTAATCCCAGCACTTGGGAGGCATTGGCATGCGGATTTTTGAGTTCGAGGCCAGCCTGGTCTACAGAGTGAGTTCCAGGATAGCCAGGGCTACACAGAGAAACCCTGTCTCGAAAACCAAAAAAACAAACAACAACAACAACAACAAAAGAAACCCATTCTTTGTATGATTAATATGCTGCTACAAAACTTCAAACAAAAATAAAAGAAATGGAAAATAATCAAATAAACTCTTCTTTCAAATGAATATAAAATTGGACAACAGTTATTTTTGGTTCTAATTTTTTATTTTTATTTTGTGTATGTGACAGGTAGCTTTAAATGTCAATTTGATATAGCCTAGGACCACCTGGGAGGAAAGTCAAAGTGAAAATTTGCTTAGATTAGGTTGGCCTATGGACATTTTTATGGAGAATTATCTTGATTATGTCTTAAATAATGTGGGAATGCCCAATCTGAAAATGGATGGCCCCGTTCCCAGGTTTAGGGCCCTAGAGTGTGTAAGAGTGAAAAGAAAGCTATCCAAGCATGGAGCACTGACTTCTCTCTCTTTTCTCTTCTCATCTCTGTGGATATGATGTGACTAGTTGCTTTAAGCTCCTGTCACTGTGACTTCCCTGCAGCAATACAATGTAACTTGTAATTGTAAGCTAAAGTAAATGCTTTCTGCCTTAAGCTGCTTTTTGTCAGAATATTTTATCAGAATGATATAATAGAATTAGGATAGTATAGGAGGGGGGAACACTCATGCTGTGGCACATATGTGGAAGTCAGAAAACAGTTTGTGGGATCTGTTCTCTCCAGACTTGGTGAGAAACACCTTTATCCACTGAGCCATCTACAAAGAGATCAGTAATCTAAAATTTTGTCTCTGCTGTGGCCTTCTCCATAAGCTACAGGTTAATTATTCCAATGGGTTCATATGCAGAAGATGAAGTAGAGAGTGCTGCTTACGTTTCTCACACTGCATCCCTTCCCAGGTGGAGGGGCAATGGCACATGCTGGGAGCTATGCATTCACCCCCGTTTTTACATTTCTGAAGGCAGATTGCTGAAAATACAAAGGTAAAGAAAATATAAATTTAAACTACTAGTCAAATTATAACATAAACTACAAAAACTCAAATTTTTTAAAAAGAAAAGTTTACAAGTCAAAAATTAAAAGATCTTTCCTCAGCCAGGAGTGATGGAATACACCCATCATCCTACCACTTTGGAGTCTAAGGGAGTAATATCTGGAGTTCAAGTCCAGTCTGAGTTACACATCAAGTTCAAGGCCTGACTAAATGATATAAGAACCTGTCTTCAAAGTAAAATAAAATAAAACAAACATAAAAACTAAAAAGAAAACACTTTTTCTCAATATCATTTCCCAATATCAGGCATAGTCTTGAAAAAAGTCTTACCAACATGTCAACCTAAACAAAAGCTGAACAAGGACAAGAATAAACACGCCAAAGAAGTTTCGGGAAAGACCACAGGTATTAACTCTATATAAAGAACCATGAGGAATCCCAACGTGGGGAGAAAGTTTTCCCCAGAGAGGAGAACATCAAGTCATTTCCAATATCAAATATCAACCCTGAGAACCTATAAAAGAAACATGATTCAGACTGAGCAGGCTTTCTTTCTTTCTTTCTTTCTTTCTTTCTCTCTTTCTTTCTTCCTCCCTTCCTCCTTTCCTTGATTTCTTTCTTTCCTTTATCTTTTCTATTTATCTATATATTTTCACACTTGTACAATCAGATATGCACAAAAGGATAAACAATGAAGAAAGAGGCCATGAGTTTGAAAGAGAGAAAGGAGGAGCATATGGGAGGGTTTGGAGGGAGGAGTGGGAAGGAAGGGATGATGTAATTATATTACAGTATCAAAAACAGGGGAAAAGAAAGAGAAAAAATGTGATTTTAATGATCTTCAGAGTACCATGGTGCATCCTACCTCTTCTTCAGTTGCTGGAGTTTTACAGTGATTTTCATTTTTAAGCAATGTACCATATATTACTTTAAAATTATTATCTCGGTTTATTTGGAGATACACTCATTATGTAGCCATGCCTAGCCTGGAAGTCACTATATAGACCATGTTGGCAATGAATTAACATAAGAAACATGGCATTGGAAACCAATACCTTGGTTTCCAAATGCTGGGATTACAGACATAGACCATCACCCCCAGATTAAAAAACAATTTTATACAAAGAATAAAGGAGACATTTGCATGAGGGGAGTCATCACCAGCTATGCAGATAATCTGTTGGATTAGGTAGAACCTCACCCCGCAAAAACCTGAACTGCTGAGATCAAGTGATTTAATTTCAAATCTCCATCACAACCTAATTTCAGATTAGTCCAGACCCATGGCGTATGCTTGTATGTGACGGAAAAACTAGAGTCTTCATAGCTGATGCCTGAGCTGGTGCCCTGAGCAGACCTTGGGTACTACCTTCACACCCAGTCTCACAACATTCAGAAGCTTAACACGTCCAGGTTATAGGATCAGGATCTTGTTTACTCCAGGATTTCAGGATCCCAGAGGCATCTGGCACACCCAGGATCTCAGGATAACAGGATCCCAAAATCACAGGATCCCAGAGACAGCTAGACTCAGAGGAGTTCTGACACAGTCAGAATCACAGGAGGGACCAGCTTCAGTCAGAAACATCGAGGGAAGGTAACACTAGAGATAACCAGACGGGGAGAGGCAAGTACAAGAACATAAGCAACAGAAACCAAGGTTACTTGGCAACATCAGAACCCAGTTCTCCCATCATAGCAAGTTCTGGACACACCATCACACCGGAAAAGCAAGATCCAAATCTAAAATCACTTCTCATGATGATGATGATAGAGGATTTTAAGAACGACATAAATAACTCCCTAAAAAAAAAATACAAGAGAACACAGGTAAACAGGTAGAAACTCTCTTAAAGAGGAAACACAATGAGGAGACCAAACCTAAGGATAATAGGTATAGAAGAGAGCAAAGATTCCCAACTTAAAGAGCCAGTAAATATCTTCAAAAAAAAATTATAGAAGAAAACTTCCCTAGCCAAAAAAAAAAGCATAATTTCACCTCTAACAACAAAAATAACAGAAAGCAACAATCACTTTTCTTTTATATTTCTTAACATTAATGGACTCAATTCTCCAATAAAAAGATATTGACCAACAGACTAGATACATAAACAGGACCCAGCATTTTGCTGCATACAGGAAACACACCTCAGTGACTAAGACAGACACTACCTCAGAGTAAAGGGGTAGAAAACAATTTTCCAATCAAATGGCCCCAAGAAACAAGCTTCAGTAGCCACTCTAATATCGAATAAAATTGACTTTGAACCAAAAGTTATCAAAAAAGATAAGGAAGGACAGTTTATACTTGTCAAAGGAAAAATCTACCAAGATGAACTCTCAATTCTGAACATCTATGCGCTAAATGCAAGAGCACCCACATTCATAAAAGAAACTTTACTAAAGCTCAAAGCACACATTGCACCTCACACAATAATAGTAGGAGACTTCAATACCCCACTCTCATCAATGGACAGATCATGGAAACAGAAACTAAACAGAAACACAGTGAAACTAAGAAAAGTTATGAACCAAATGGATTTAACAGATATCTATAGAATATTTCATCCTAAAACAAAAGAATATACTTTCTTCTCAGCACCTCATGGCACCTTCTCTAAAATTGACAACAGATACAGTAAGAAGATTGAAATAATCCCTTGCATCCTATCAGATCACCATGGACTAAGGCTGGTGTTCAATAACAACAAAAACAACATAAAGCCACACACACATGGAAGCTAAACAACACCCTACTCAATGATAATTTGGTCGAGAAAGAAATAAAGAAACAAATTAAAGACTTTTTAGAACTTAATGAAAATGAAGGTATATCATACCAAAACTTATGAGACACAATGAGAGCAGTGCTAAGAGGAAAACTCATAGCTCTAAGTGCTTCCTAAAAGAAACTGGAGAAATCATACACTAGCAGCTTGATAGCACAAATGAAAGCTCTAGAACAAACAAACAAAAAAGGCAAATAAAGGATTAGACATCAGGAAATAATCAAACTCAGGGCTGAAATCAACCAAGTAGAAACAAAAAGTACTATGCAAAGTATCAACAAAACCAGGAGCTGGTTCTTTGAGAAAATCAACAAGATAGATAAACACTTAGCCAGACTAACAAGAGGGCACAGAGACAGTATTCAAATTCAGAGACAGGTGCTCACAGTCAACCATTGGACTGAGAAAGGGGTCTCCAATGGGGTCCCCAGTGGAGGAGTTAGAGAAAGAACTGAAGGAGCTGAAGTGGTTTGCATACCTATAGGAACAACAATAATATTAACCATTCAGACCCCTGCCCCCAGCTCCCAGGGACTAAACCACCAATCAAGAAGTAAACATGCTGGAACCCATGGCTCCAGCCACATATGTAGCAGAGGATGGCCTTGTCAGGCATCAATAGTAGGAGAGGCCCTTGGTCCTGTGAAGGCTGGATGCCCCAGTGTAGGGGAATTCGAGGGCAGACAGGAGGGGGTGAATAGTTGGGTGGGGGAGCACCTTTATAGGAGCAGGGGAGGGGTATGGGTATATGGGGCTTGGGGGGAACAGGAAAAGGGGATAACATTTGAAATGTAATATCAAATAAAATAGAAAGAAGTGTTTTCTTAGAAAAAAAAAAAGAAATGAAACACTAGAAAATACTGGACACTGTCTTCAGATGACTCTTTCTTTCACTATTTCAAAGTGATATCTCCCATAGCAGGAATAAAAGAGCAAGAATGAAAACACACAGATAAAAGCAGAAAGACTTTGTCTTACATTCTGCTGTACGCTGCCCTCATGAAGGTCTGCGCTGACACTCTGAGAGTCTTCTTTGTTTTACTTACGTGTGTTACACCGTTTCCCACTCCAACCAGAAGCACAGGAACAAATATTCGGTCCCACACATTTTCCACCATTCATGCACAAAGGCTCACAAATGCCTTGGGTTAAAAAAAAAAAAAACACGTCAAAAAACAAAGATTCATTTTTACCTGTGGTATGCAAATATTTTAGTGGTATCTTACTTGTCTGGCATCTCTTTCCGGTGTACCCACCACGACAGGTGCACACATTATTTCTCATGCAGAGGCCGCCATTTTTACAGGGAGGGTGACAGACAGCTAAAAGAACAGAGGGCAGCAGTGTGTGAACAGTACATATAGAATTATTATTTATTGCACATTGGTTCAGAGTATTGTTATCTATGGAGCCATAAGATAGAGAAATGTGCTATAAAAACAGAAGATCATAACTGCAAGTCATTGCAACTGTCTTTCCTAAATAATAAAATGCAGAACTCAGAGCCATCGGCTGCTAGGAGGTTAACATCTTTAAAACACCTTAGTGCTGGAGTCTTCAATGGAATCTGAGTGCCTTGTGAAATGTAACTCATCTGCATGGAAAGCCAACTGTGAAATGATCTAAAGAGAATTAAGAAAGTGACCTGATGCTCAGCTCAAAGTTAGGTTATATTTCCTTCTGTGCAAACTAGGAAGACCCTTAACATTTGTTACACTACTTTGTAAAATTAGTAGGAGACACTTTAAGCGAACTTTAATCTAGTCATATCACAGTGCAACTTTATATGACTGGTTCCTCGGAATGCTAAATAAAATAAAGTTCCTTTGTTCGGAATATTTGTTAGCTGTTTAATGTAACTTTTCTCATATTGACCATACAGGGGAAGCCAGATTAGGAAACAAACCTGAATGTTTGTCATTTCTCTGAGATGATTATTATTGCTTTGTGTTTCTCCCAAACATTAAAATTTAATGTTACTTGGTTTTCTATGCAGTGTTGAGAATCGAGCCAAAGTCTGCATATGCTAAGCAACTGCTCTGACAGCCAGCTATACTATAGACCATGAATATTGAATTTTCTTGTGTGGTTTACTTATTATTTTTGTTTAATTTAAATTTAATTCTCCTTTGTTGTTAGATTGTGATGTGGATTTTAGTTTGTTTTAAAAATTAATGTGTTTTAGTAAAAGAGCTGTTCAGACAGCCAGGTTGGATCAGATCCCCTTAATAACTGCTTCCATAATTTCTAAAGAACACAATTGATTTTTAGAAGACTAATAAATGAAATAAAACTCTCAATACAAAATGTGCAATTGGATATTTTAATGAATAGATGTAGCTGCATGTATTACGAATGGTAATTATGTTCCCCAAAAACTATTTGCAAGAGAAGGTCTCCATAAAGCTTCTGGGAATCTTTCCCAGTTGGTTCTGACTGGTAAATAAAAATGCCAGCAGCCAATAGCTGGGGACACAGACAGAGGTGGGATTTTAGTATTTCCCAGGCTTCTAACTGGGAGGAGAAAATCCTCTATGCTTTAGGAGAGAGGGGAGAGAGGGAAAAAGAGAGGTCACCATGGGGTAGAGAAGCAAGGAGAGCACCCTGGGCTCTGGGCCAAGAAAACATGGCCTAGATGGTTGACTAAGAGAAGCCAAGATGGAACACAGAATTAGTAAGTGTTAACTCAGAATTATAGGTTGGAGGTAGATTCTAGCAGCACAGAGGCTAGACAGCTGCCCAGCAATTGGTCTGCTTAAAACATATTAATATATAAAGACTATGTGACTCTGTGTGTCTATCTGTCTGTGTGTATGTTTGTGTGTGTGTGTCTTTCATTCAGCAACATCAACCATTGAGGTGGGTATTGACCCTACCACTGATATTTATTAATTAATAATTAATTCAGCAAATAGATTGATTGTACTGATTTAGGTTAAACCTCTGCAGGTACATACTGAATCTATTTGTATGTGTGTATGGGGGAGGGGCATGCAGATCAGGGAAGACAATTTTTAGAAGACAGCTCTCTCCTAACCCTGTGTAGATTCTGCAGACTGAACTCTGCTTTGAGGCTTCATAGCAAGTAAGCATCTGTACCTAGAGAAACATCTCCTCAGCTCTGCAGATAATTTTTTTTCTAAATTATGTATCCAATATAATTTTTTAATCATGGAAAAGAAAATTACAAGTTTTTTTTTAAATGTATCTGTGGTGGTTTGAATAAGAATGACTTCCAAAAGATTCCTATATTTGAATGTTTAGTCACCAGGGAATGGAACTCTTTGATGGATTAGAAGAAATAGAAGTTGTGGCCTTGTTGGAGGAAGTGTGTCACTGGGGGTGGGGGTGGGGGTTGGGGTGGGGATGGGGTGGTTGTGGGGATGGGATGGGGTGGGGTGGGGGTGGAGATGAGTTTTAAGCTTCTAAAGCCCATGCCAGGCACAGTATTGCTCTCTCTGATTTTTTCTTTCTTTCTTGTCTTTTCTCTCATATTTTTTTAGACAAGTTTTCTCTTCATAGCCTTGGCTATCTTAAAACTCATTGTTGTGGGCAGGTTGGCCTTGAACTCACAAATCTGCCTGCCCCTGCCTGCAGAGCACTGAGATATGTACCACCACCAGATGGCTCTCTCTCTTTTAACTTTACAGGTCTTTGGCATATATGTTATTGTTTTCATTTTATTGCTGTTACTTTAAAAAAAAATTGTTGGTTTTTTTATTCGATTTCTGTGTGTAAATGAATGTATTTTTTTTTTGCATTTATGTGTTTCTTGTGCTTTTTCTTTAGCTCTTTTCCTTCTGTATCCTTGCTTGTTTTGTCTTATTCGGATTTGTCCTTATTTTATTATAATTTTTAGATCCCTGTTTATTTTTTTTTTCTAGTGCGAAAGAAAAGAAAGAGTGTCAATTTAGGTGAGAGGCGAAGTGGGGAGAATCATGAAGGATTTAGGGGAGAGGAAACTCTAACCAGAATATCATGCATAAAAAAAATTTCAATAAAAGAATCAAATTATATCACATAACTGTTAATTTTAGGAATTTAATTACGAAGACGTTCAAACATGTTCTAAAGCTATGTTTGATATAATTCTAAGAATAAAGATACAGGAAGTGTTGTGTGCATTTAATTTACTGAGAATAGTTCCTACTTCCTGCCCATGTGCTCATGCCTGAGATATTACTATTAATCTGGAAAAAGAAAAAAGAAAAAAAGAAAAAAGAAACCTCGATAGTTTTAACTGCATAGGAAAATGTATTAAAACATGGTGCAGAAAAGAAAATGATCTTGGGCTGGAGAGATGGCTCACATGTGTACCCCAACTGACCACTCAGATCCACATTGAAACAGACTTACATCTAAGGCCCTTGCCCTCAACCTTGCCCCGCCCCTCTCCTCTCCCTTCCCCATCCCCCTCTCTTTCTCTTTCTCTCTGACTCTCTCCCTGCTTACCCCTCCAGTTCTCACCACTTTAAAACTTCTGACTCTGCTCCTAGCTCCCCACCCCTTTGACTGTTAGCTACACTCTCCAGATCTTATTTTGGACTTAACACGCACGCTCCCTACTGCTTTATCAACTAGCCTTGCTTTCCACTTTCCACTCCTCCCACAGCTCCACAGCACGCTGCTGCCACTCACCCTCCCTCCCGGCCTATATGGTGCCACCAAGTTCCTATCCCTCTTCTCGACTATGTTCTCTAAGTTCAATTCCCAGAAACCACATGGTGGCTGACAAGCATCTGTGACGGGATCGGATGCCCTCTTCTGGTGTGTTAGCAACAGCATATTCATATACATAAAGTAAATAAATAAATCTTAAACAATAAAAATAAATAAAACAAAGAAAAGAAAAAGAAAGAAATAGATCATTTTACATAGAGTTATGCATAGATGAATTTCACAAACATTTAATGAATCTAAAATCAAGAGTGGTCACAGGAAAACAGTTAGACATTAGATAAAATATATGTCAAAAATTATTGGATTGAAACCAATGAAAACAGGACTATTAATTATGAACTGTACTAGAAGGATATACATTTGTTTCACATCTTGGCTTGACAAAACCTCCCAGATCATGCCCAGGTTGTTAACCTAACGTATGTTGAATAATTGACAATTCTGATACATCTGTACTAGCTGGTTTACGTGGCCATATCTATGTAATTATAAGAAACAGAGAGGGAACATAATCTCTCTTTTTCCATCTGAAATTTGACATATGTTTCTGAAGCTCTCACTTTTCCATTTTGTATTCCTAGTTTTCCACTTGCCTTTTGTACTTACGCTCAGGGAATGCTTACCATTCTGGCACTGTGTACCAAAGAATCCACCAGGGCAAAGGCACGTGTTTGGCTTATAACAGGAACCCCCGTTGAGGCAAATGGGATCACATAGAGCTAATGAACACCAGGAGAGAAAGAGATCATTGCAAGCGCTGTTATTTTAAGACCGAATGTGATACAGCGTGATGTATACATACAGCATGATGGTGAATTTTAACTACAAATAAAAAGAACCAATATTGTTCTAGACTTTACCAACTGAACGGAAGAAAAATAACTTTGTAATTGCTTGTAAGTGGGGTTTTGTGTGTGTGTGTGTGTGTGTGTGTGCTAATGATAACAATAGAGTGACCGTGATTAAAATCTAGAATGCTTTTGGTAAGGATTGTAGGCTAAGAAAGGCCAATTCAACTCAACATCCTCAGTATAAGGGTGTGGCTATGCACACATCTTTATCCATTTGCAAATAAAACAGGGGCGCATCACTCAAACCCTTCCATGCTCTCGTGGCTGATGCTTGGTCACCTATGTTTTGCTTTGAGAGCATTTCTAATTCTTCTTTCAGCTTAGATTTTATCCAGTCTCTAAGGTATACAGACACAGTTTTCTTCCAAACTCCACTTGCTGGCATTAATGTTTTCACCTGTAATATGTAGTTTGCTTATATTTCCTCTCATAAACCAACTTGCTTCACAGTCATATTTAAAAAAAATATAAGTGCATCTCTTGTCTCTTTCAATAATGATCTGAGACTTGATATAAGGGCAAGAATCATCTTGCCTTTGTTTTCCTCTGCCACAGGCTTCACATGTAGCTACATATTATAAATGGTGGGTTAGATTTTTGGTGAGAAAATCATTAGATAGGGCTTGCAGATGAAATTATTGAGTTAGAGTCTAAAGTGGATATTGAAGTTGTGATAAGTAGGGAAAGTATTGTGCCTTCTAAGCATAGGAGGATAGATATTACATGGGACAATACGTGGGAGCAAAACTGACCAACCGCAAACTTTCTGCTAAGGAAGCACATCTGATACGGACTAATAAATGGGTTTATGTGATGTCTGTCTGACCCTGACATCCAGAATTGAACAATGTTAAGTAAAATAGGATGTTGATGTCCTGGTTAGAAAAGGAGAAAAAAACCTTAAATGGAGAAACTGCAATAAACACAGGTTTCTGTGTCCATACCATGTAACACATACCATAGAAACACAACAGCAAGAAGGTACTGATGAGGTAACGTAACATGTAAGGCTCATGATAACAGAAAAATGTGAGGAGGAAAGGTACAAGTTTTAAAATTTGTTATACATAGCCACCTCCTATAGTGCCTGTCATCTCAGTTTTGTTTCTTAGATATGACTCTTTGGGACATTTGAAGTTTCTTTTTATTGATACTTTTATTGTACATAATTCTGATTTTACCTGTACTACAGGTGGGTCCATACCAGCCAGACTTGCACTGGCAAATATCTGGTGCAACACATTCACCTCCATTTTCACAATGTCTGTTACAGACCACTAAGATCACAGAACAAGGACAAAAGAAAGACAAATTTAGATGGTAACTATCAAATACTTTTAGTAATTGAATTTAACCATAATGAAAGATCAGGATAATTCATTCATATGAACTCAGGTTCTTATGTTTAGCTATTTTGTTGCTGATAAAGATGGGGAAATTAGAAAACTAATAGCATCAAACAAGAATTAGTTATTTAGGAAAATTATTAGTAACTGGTGAACATAATCAGAGATAAATTAATATAAACTTAAAAGCAAATTAATATGTCTGATTTCCACTTATTTCCAAGAAATTATTAGTAACTAGCAACTATTAGAATATTATTAGTTAATAATATTATTATTAGAATATAATTAGAAATTATTAATAATTAGTAACTATTAGAAACTATTAATAGCAAACCTCTTTACTTTTTCTTGAGACACGTGTTCACTATGTATAACTCAAACTACCCCTCAACTCATGACTGTCAGCCTCCCAAATACCAGGATTACAGCCACACCCATCTAAACATCTTTACCTCCATTCTGGGATCCCCTGTCTCCTTTAGTGCATCAATGTTATTTACGAATGGGCTTCTTTTATTTAGCATGAAAGCCATCAACTCACCGAGGAAGATGCTTATTATAGCAGATTGTAAAAGAGCTTTACTTACATGTTTCACACCTTGGTCCTACAAAGCCATAAGCACAAGTGCATCGATTGCCAGACAAGCATGTGCCCCCATGTTGGCAAGGAGGACTACAATGTTCTGCAGACACAGATAGTATTAAGGCAGATTTCAGTAATCAGTATACATGCATGTCTAAAGCTTGCCTGCAATAAAGCTCCATTATAAGAACAATTTAGGCTAAACTTAGTTCCCTTTACTGTGTAGTTACTCTTCTGTAGGGATCTACTACATGAATTTACAATTCCGAAGCTTAGTAATCAGCACCATGTTTTGGGTTATACGTGAAAATTACAAAATACAACGCTGATGTGTGAATGATTTATGAAGAGTTTGATTGATAAAAATACCTGATCTTCAGCTTCTAAAGTGTGAACTTGGACTTATAAATTTCTGTTCAAAAATAGATTTATATATTCCACAGTTATTCTCATTTGCTATTAGTTTTGAAGACTTAGGCTAGTTCCAAAATTATTTTGTTCCTTTGTAGTTTTCTTTGTCATTAAAGCATTTACCATGGTTCTAAGATCATTCACAATTATTTGTATCACCTACTAGAATTCAGTCTCAAAAACTGTTTTAAAACTAGCAAATTATTATTTTTTTTTGAGACAGGGTTTCTCTGTGTAGCCCTGGCTGTCCTGGAACTCACTCTGTAGATCAGGCTGGCCTTGAACTCAGAAATCTGCCTGCCGCTGCCTCCCAAGTGCTGGAATTAAAGGCGTGTGCCACCACTGCCTGGCAAATTAATTTTTAAAAATCACCTCCTTTTATCAATTCTATTCTGTAGATTCTCTACTTAATAATTCGTCCTAAATCATGCAGGGGGTATACAACTACAGATGTATTTTTAGGGTCATCTTTAGGTTTCTTCTTACTGTCTTATAGCTTTGAGATTTGCACTTAATACACAAGTCGTTTAAATAAGTATTTTCTTCAAATGCCTAAATCTCAAAAAGCAAAGATTTTTAGAAGAGAAACAACTACTCTTTGGATCTATGACTTCTGAAGTTTGAGTGTTTAAAAGTCTAAAGTTAGAGGCTGGAGAAATGGCTCAATGGTTAAGAGACACTGACTGCTTTCCAGATAAACCAGGTTCCAGATAGTCCACTATATCCATGGCAGTTCAAAAGCTTCTGTAAATGTCTTTCCAAGGAATACAGCACTTGTTCTGGAGATGTTGTATACACATGGTGTCCAAACATACACCCAGACAAAACACCTGTACAGTTAATAATTCTGTCAAATTAAAAATAAAAATTCCCTTAAAAAGAATTAAGAATATTTTTTAAACTGTGAGCTTTATCCGAGCACTGATGAGTACTCATTAACAAAAACACAGCAAGACAACTATCCTTCAAAAAAATATTTCCAAGGAAATAACACTTTACTTAGTTCTGGATTTGAGACTGTAGTTGGAATTTTCACCTTCATCGCAGGTCGCTCCACCATGCCCCGGAGGACACTCACAGATGTTAGGCTTAATGCATTTCCCATGCTTTTTGCAAACAGGGTGACAGATGGCTACATAAAAATAAAGCCCATGGCTTAGAAACATTGATTATAAAATAAAATTTATTATACAAACTAATGAATCAGGTACCTACCAGTTTGGCAGTTGGAACCAGTATAACCTGGTTTACATTTGCATATGTTTGGGGCAACACATTCCCTGTTTCTTCCACAGGAGTGTCTACAAAATGCTGCAAAAAAAAGGAAGAATGGCTGACTTGTAGCACGTGTATGTGTGTGTGTGTGTGTGTGTGTGTGTGTGTGTGTGTGTGTGTGTGT
>JANHMN010000016.1:22638646-22666734 GCA_030674055.1 Rhabdomys pumilio
TATTCGGGACATTTTCATCTATTGGCCTAATATGAGTTTTATGTTTTTGCCAGTTTTACCATCCTCTTCTTCAATAATAAAATAATAAAAAGTCTGTTTCAACTGTAAATTAAACATATCAGAGTTCAACTAATACAAATAAAATCTGATGAGTCATAATCTGAGATTCATGAGTCTCTTGGGCTTAACTGTTGGAAATTTGACCAAAGTCAAATTTTTTTCCCCACATATCCTCCGATTTTGAATGAATTGTGTGCCTGAAAATTCATCTGTGAAATCTATGAATCCAAACCATGGCTGTGTTTGGAGAAAGGACCTTAGTAAAGGGGATTCTGGTTGCACCAGGTGGGAAAGTGCATCTCTTCCATGAACAGATAATTGTCCTAAGAAGAGGCAGAGGTACCTGGAAACTACACATAGAAGAAAGGCCTGTAGGCACTATTGTCTGATGGGCAAGAAGACAATATTCCTGAAGACAGCTAAACTACACCCTTGTTCTTGAATTTACACACTCTAGAGTTAGGCAAAAATGATTTTTTCAATGTTTTTCTGTAATATAAGATTTAAGATTGAAGAGATTGTGAAAGAAAAGAAAAGAAAATTCTTATCTTTCCACAGTTCTTTAGTCTTATGGAAAACAAGTAGGAGGTTTCACAGGCTTTCTTGTTATCTCAATATATAA
Source organism: Rhabdomys pumilio (assembly GCA_030674055.1). Lineage (NCBI taxonomy): Eukaryota > Metazoa > Chordata > Mammalia > Rodentia > Muridae > Rhabdomys > Rhabdomys pumilio. The sequence goes on from JANHMN010000016.1 coordinate 22,639,329, forward strand.
GCCTACCATGGTATAAAGATTGGGTGATCGGTAAATATCTCATAAAAAGAGGATCTTTATTCACTTAGCTATAACACATATACAGTTCTTTAATGTTGTCTTCTGAAAATCACTTTTAAAAGATTGATGTTCTTCAGTTTCCTGTGTTCCCCTTCCTCTAAAATCTCTCTCCTTGGATAATATCCATAAGCGTTCATCTTTTACTCAGTCCTCTTTTCTTGACCTTCGTATAGACAGTCTTATCATTGCCCACTTCTCTCTTTCTACTCAATTCATGCCTCTTTTCAGGTCCTCCATTATCCTTTCTGGTAGGAATGATGCCTCTTGTCTGCCCCTCATTCAAAATACACAAAAGATGTTTTTGGCACCATGGAGCTACTAATCACATCACATGCCAACACATGCTAATTAAATGTGAGGACATACAAGATACACTTTGGTGTCCTGTGCATCTAGTTCTACATGTAGCAAGATGTATATATACTGAAGAAGCATGTGAGTGCAAGAAAATGCTGTTGAGTGACCTGAAGTTGATAAACACAGCAGCAAACAAGGGCTATTACCATGACACGTGTTCCCATCACCATGAAACCCTTCTGGACATGGACCACAATGATAGGAACCAAAGACATTGACGCACTCCACACCTGGGAAGCAAGGCCAAGATTCACACTCATCTACATCCTTCTCACAGTTCTTGCCTATAGGAAAGAGATCAATAGCCCAAATTATTTAATGTCTAACATCCCATTGTTCGCTTACTTATATTTTTCTGGTACTAGTTATGTAGCTCAGGTTAAACTAAAATGTGTCATCCTGCTGCCTCTGAGTTCTGGATTACAAGCGTGTTCCTACCTGGCAGGTTCTCCTGCTCCTTTATTTAACACTTCCACACCTCTACTGAGGAAATATATTTACTATTTATTTAAAAGCTACTATACAATCAAATATAAAATCATTTAGACTTCTTTTAATAATAAATGCAACTCTTCACATATGTAAATCTATTTTTTCTATAAATATGGTGAGTAGTCTGATCACCAGGGAAAGTGAGATAGGAGACTTTCAGTTGGTCAGGATAATAACACAACAAGATATGTCTCAAGAAACAAGTCAATTAATATATGAGGTAAGAATTACAGTATATGATACACAATTATAAAATATAATCATAAAATTTATACTTTTCTTTAAAAACTCAAATTTTTTAAATGGTTGTTTAGAATATTTCTTACTAATGTTACGAATGATTTATTCAGCTAAAGAACTGGACTCTGAAAGTTTTAATTTTACATGTTAAAAATGTCAAAATTTTCCCCAATAAGATACTTTGATATGCTTAGATCTTATTTGAATGAATAAATTCATATTATGAATAGAAAAGAGACCTTGTTATACATATATTTTTGAGGAAATTAATATTTGAATAATTTCAAATATAGTCTATAACACAAAGCCAATGAGATATCTATATTTATATGTCTAAGTGATGATTCTAAAATAATAAAAAGGTTAAATAGAAGTAAATTTTCTGTTTTGCTCATCTATGTTAAAACTGACTTATTTCAGAATAGTCAGCTCAATGACTGCATATTAATCTAATATTACATCTATATACCCAAAAAGCTATTTATATACTACTTTCAAGCCTTTGATAAATTAAAGGCTTATTATTATCATATGCTCATATTTGGAATCAGATATTTTAAGGCAAGTAATGAATTAGTGACTACGTTTGCCTTTCATTTGTCTTCAGCTGTGATTTAACCCATGATGTCTCTAAGTTAGTAAATTGCTAATGAAACACGTCTTATGTGAGAACATTTTTATTCTCCTGAAACATTTTTTATTATTCCACATTGTATTTCTTTTAAAGATATTTTTAGGTAAATGTTTCTTTCTCTCTCCTCTCTCTTTTTTTAAAAAAACTTTATTTAAAATTTAAAATTTTTATTTAAAAAATAAAACACAAAAAGATAAAACAAAAACCATCACATGGAAGTTGGTCAATGCAAACCAGCAGTAGTAAATAAACCCCAAGAGAAGGTACAGGATTCTGAGACCCATTCATTCACACATTCAGGAGTCCCATAAAATACTACACTGAAAGCTGAAATACATGCACAACGGACCTAGTGCAGCCTCATGTAGGCCCTGAGCTTCCTGATTTAGTTTTTCTAAGTTCACACAAGATTTCCTTAGTTGATTTAGAGAGCCCTGTTCTCCTGGTATCCTCCACCCTCTCTGACTGTGGCGCTCCTTCTGTCTTCTCTTCCATAGGGTTCCCTGATCTATGTTTCGATATCAATATGCTGAAATATACTTTTACTTGCCAAAAAGATGTAGAAATGACTATAAACATGCAATTGAGTTTCCTAGATTGATGTCAGAATCATAAATGGACAGAATTGCAAGAATATATGAGAGCAAAAGTACAGAAGTGTTTGAAAATTATCAGAGGATATATGCAGTGTTTATGTCTATGTTATTTTTTGCCAGACTTTTAAAAATATGGTTTAAAATCATAAGAACATAAATTTGCATGGTTTCCCAAAAGAATATTCCAAGGAAATTTTCTATCTAATTCATTCACGTTCTCTTTTAGTTCACGAGGAAACCAAACTGACCTGTGAGCTCAGGAGGACAGTCACAGGAGTAACTGTGCAAGCCATTAATGCATCTGCCAAGGCCACAAGGGTTTGACTGGCACTCACTGGCTTCAGCCTCACAAAGATCACCATAAAAACCAGGCAAGCAGTCACAAATGTAGGCTCCACTTCCTGGAGGGAATTTTCTATCAGACACACATGACCCACCGTTCAAGCAGTCACAAGACTTCACAGTCACCTACAAAAGAAAAGTACTGAATGTGTTAATCTGAATAAAAAACTATTTTTTAGTTGTCACTCCATGAAATCAGGATAGGCATGAGGACTTATGTACATGGATAATCAAGTCATGTTTTTCTGCAAAATTCTTGTTTAAAAAATTATGTCCCCTCTCAAGAGTTAAGCTAAAATGTGCTACGTGGAATACTTTTAAAAAATGTTCTGAGTAGAACAATTTGTTTTTATTTTATAATTTTTAAAATAGATTCAATAATAGTTCAGAGTGGCCTTGAACTTATATTCCTCCTTCCTCATCTTCCCAGAAACTTATTTTTTTAGGTAAGTAACACCATACCCCCTGGATAGAATCATCAGTTTCTAAATGCAAACAGAACATTAGGAAACAAAATCAGTAATGTGGAAGGCAGTCAGCCACCCATGTTATTGCAGTTTAAGAGCAGACAATAACTTCACTTGCTAGGCTAATGTGGTCAAATACAGTTACCTTTCATCACATGTATCTTTGTGAACATGTACACCCAAAACTTCAAACACATCACGAGGAGTTTATAAGAATTTAAGTCCTGTGACAGACATGCTACATATATCAATGAAAGAAAAAATATCAGTTATTTCTTTCATGCCTTCTTTCTGTATTTGTGGTTTCTAATTCAACATTCAAGACTCTCATTTGAAGGAAAAAGATATAGTTATCAATCTTATTTTAGCCAGGACTTCCTTGGGAGTGGAAATGAGTGACAGACTCATCCTTGACTGTAAGTACAGAGCATGTCAGGTTTCAATTTAGATTCATGCTTTAGGGCTTATTCAGAGTGTCCCTAAGGTGCTATGCTATTACAAACAACATTTAAAACAAACACGCAAAGTTTAATGTCTCCGATGCTCTTTGACATTAAGACTATGTCTTGTGCTCAGATTTAAAATAAAGTAGCTGTATTTGTAAAAGATCCAGTGACATTTATGTAATTATAACTATGACCTCCACTGTGACTGTAGTTTCAGCCTCACATTCATCCTTAAGATGGACAGTGAATCTCTGAGGAGTCTGTGACTCTGTTTTCCATGTTAGAAGTCCTTCAGAGGAAACACCTGCTCCATCAGGACCCGAGTCCAGTGTAAACTGTATCTCAGAGCCTTCTGGATCCCAGGCTATGAACTGGTATTCAAACTCTTCACCATAAAATGCCTGTAATTTGTCTTGCATTGCTTGAATCACAGGGGGCTGGTTATCTGTAACAGAGAAAGCATTTAACCTTGTACCTGCATAGAAAAGGAAAGAAGCATAATCCTGATAGTTCCCACAGGGACAAACGACTAATAAGGACTTAATTCTGCTTAAAGTTCTATTAGCTGCTATTTTCTCTTCTTTCATAAATGACATTCCATTCTGTGTAAATGTAAAAGTAACTGTCAGGTTCAAGGTGAGTTTTGTGAGGTAAGTCTATAAATGCTTTGGACACTGCATAGTATATGCAGACAGTTTTGTACTCTGTAGGTTGGAGGCACTCCTCTTTAGTCTTAAATAACTATGTATTGCCCATTCTACTGCTTGGGCATCCTGGGTATCTTGGACTCTGTTATTTTATCAGTGTGTGCTTTCTCAGCCTCACTTTCCCCTTCTGCACCTCCCATTACTTTCTGTGATTACACTCCTCATCCAAATCCTAATGCTTCTTTCACTCCGCCTACTTCCCCATTTATAACACTTGGGAGTGAACAGTCAGACCAAACTCGTACTCCTCTGAGCTCTTTCCAGTGTCCAAGCTCACACATCCCATAGTGAAGCTGTGTCAGAAACAGTTAATGTTTTCTTTATATTCAGAATACATTCTAAAATATACTTTATATTGTTTTATATTTTAATATATTTACTTTCCTAGTTTGCTAACTAAACATAAATAAAACATTCAACTATACTATGGCATTGGGACTATAAAGGCATTATGTGCACACATGATGCACTGGTGTCAAGGAGACCCCAGGTCCGGCTCACAATATGTCCCTGTATAATTTTAAAAGCTGCTTCATTATTGATTTTATTTCCCTTATCCTTCATATGAAGCCTATTTTATAAGAGTACTTATACTACTGAACATGATAGATATTCACAAATCAGTCATCCCATAGCCATTAAAAGAAAGAGTCAGCAGATGGTGGTGACACACACCTTTAATCCTAGCATTCATATGGCAGAGGCAAGCAGATCTCTGAGTTCAAGCATATTCTACAGAGTGAGTTCTAGGCTACATAGAGAAACCCTGTCTCAAACAAAGAAAGAAACAACCAACCAAACAAGAAAGACTCCAACATGGAAGGTAGTCTCCATTTTCTTTATCACTCTTGCAATTTTCCCTTAAATTTTCATTGGATTTGGTTAATGTTTTGTAAATCTTGTTACTAGGCAGTAAATATGAAAAAAATTATCTAAGAAAGTAATTTGGAATTTGCATAAATAATAACATGTAAATATAAAGTGATATTAATTATGGATAATGTTATATAGGTTCCAAGATCATGTCTTTAAAAATTTATTTATTTTTTTATTTACATGAGTACACACTACAGCTATCTTCAGACACACACTGAAAGAGTGCATTGAATCACATTACAGATGATTGTGAGCCACCATATGATTGCTGGGAATTGAATTCAGGACCTCTGGCAGAGCAGTCAGTGCTCTTAACCACTAGGCCATCTCTCCAGCCCTGTATTTATTTATTTTTATTTTTTTTTTGGTGAGTTCCAGGACAGCCAAGGTTTCTCTGTATAACCCTGGCTGTCCTGGAACTCACTTAGTATACCACACTGACCTCGAACTTAGAAATCCACCTACCTCTGCCTCTCAAGTGCTGGGATTAAAGGCATGCACCACTACTACCTGGCCCAAGAGTCATGTCTTGCTACATCTTACTTCCTATTCCATGTAGCTAATAACACCTGATCACACGGAAGAAAAGAACTTGGATATACACATGAAATTACCATAGGCTTGGGAAAGTGTAGATGTTATGTCATGTGACCACTATTTGTGATATGTTTTGGACAGAAGAGTGGATCCTGAATTTATCTGTACACCTATTTATATAATCACAGAAGAAGGGTATTGAAAGGAACTTTATAGAGTACTGAGTCTAAGTATCTTAAATATCAAATGACAGATTCATGTCCATTGGAGTTGAACTAGATGATTTTTTTTCCATAAAACTGAACAAAATAAAATTAGATATAGGAAATTGTGTATATCTGAATTCCAGATTTCCATTTCATTCTTCTATGAATTATTAAAATATTATTTCATGATTAAATATTAAAATACATATTTTATAACCTATTAAAGTATGGTGATATCAAGTATATATAGTACTATGTCACTTAATATTAGAGTAAGTTCTAAGATCTATATAATTAATCAGTTTTATCATTGTATCACCATGGACAGTATAATCACAAGTTAAGAGAGCTATGAAATCACTTCATATAAACACATATGAAGCCTAGTATTAGCAAAAGTGTTATTTGGTGTTCAAGACCACATATAAAAACATATTCTATCTCTTGATTTCTTAAAGCAAAGGAATCTATGAAGTAATGAGAGATTCTAAATTAAATACATTGTTCATCTAACTGAAATACATTAATATCAATTATGGCTTAAAATCACTTTAAGACTTTTGTATAAAAATAATTGAATTAATAAAGAAGAACTTACCATCTAAAAGTGACCAAGTAGAATTTGAAGTTTGAGGTCTACAAATCAAACAAGAGCTGGCAGGATTTTTATACCCATCAATATAGCAGAGATCATCAATAATACAAACATTATCCTAGTGGAATTTAAAAAAATCAACAAGATATCTTATGCTTAATACATAGAAACTAGAAACAGAAAGACAACAGCATATATATTTGTATTTGGAGATAGTTTTCATAAACTCAGCACAAACACATCTTTGAAAACATATTATTCATTGAATTAAAAAGCAATAAAACTGATTAATTTGCAAGAATAAGAAAATGCAGAAAAGCCATGATATCCTACAACATAGCTTATGAATAACAGGAAACACAGTCCCAATGCCAGCTTCACCTGGAAGTGCTTTATTAATAAAAATGGCGTGTTCTTGTCCAGTTGAAAGAATGATGTCAATTTATAGCTGACTTTTCCCTTTGTAGCCTACTCTGTTCTTTAAATTCTACCACCAGCCCAGCCTCCCATCTTAATAACTTCACCTCATAATATATAGTTCCAAGGCTCCTGTGAAGGCAATGCTGCCTCATGAAGAAAGCAGAGAAGTAACTTCTTCAAAAGACTCACATTTGTTTACCATTTCTGCTCAGGAGTTGCTCAAACAACTCCTATGCTAACACTTAAGAGTTCTCTATGAAACAATAGCCTGAGAGGACAAGACAGCTTTGAAAGACATCATTGAAAGTATTTTTAAATAGGCAGAGACAAAATATTCCAGATAAAATAAAACCCAAATAAGTTTACAGCAACTAACATTTCTTCTTGACATATTCTGAATGCTTATCTTAAGAAGAAAAGTATACACATTGTTTTCTTATATGTATATGCTAGTTTTATGTTCTTTTGTTTGAAGGGATGGCTGCTATTAGGTCCATGGTGTTTGTCAAGTCATCAGTTTCCATATAGGAAGCCTTCTAGATAACCAAAGGAAAAATACAACCAGAAAACAGACAAAAACTATAAAAACATTAAATACATATTACAAACACTTTTTGAATACAAATCATTTGGTACAAAAAGAACTAATTAACCACAAAGACAAATTTTACTGAAAAAATATGTATGTATACTACATGAGTGAATAATTAAACGAGAAATTCCTTTTCTGATTCTTTTTGGAGGAGTATAGAGAAGAGGGGCTGGTTCTCACATAGCCCAGGCTGTTCTCCAGAATGGGATAACTTCATATTTCTGGTCCTCCTGCCTCAACCTCTTAAATGCTAGAACTACAGATGTTTGCTACTTTAACATAACTCCTCCTTCAAAGTTTCAGGGAGAAACATTTTGCCACTTTAAGACATTAAAATAAGAAACACTGCTCTTATTCATTCAACAAGAGTTACAGGAAGTTCATTAATTTTAACTAGACTAACATCCATGTTATGCCAACATTAGTTTGCGAAAAGCACAAAATTATGCAAAAGACATGTGGATATATGTATTGTGTTCTATGAGGACATAAAAGTACATACCTTCATAGTGCATGAATCATTTTCATAGGGACCACAAACTTGACAAGCACCATCATATATGATCATAATCTTGGGATTACTGAATGCATAACCATCATTAGATACCTATGAGATATAGTTTTACAGTAAGAATATTTTTTCTAAATGTTGTCTAATCAATTCACTATGAAATTTTATTTATGCATAGAATGATATCTTTTATTTGTTACCTTTATTTGCAACTTTGCCAAGGGTTTCTCTGCTGTTAGATCCATGGTATCAGAATACTGGCCATCTGGGAACAGCTGACAGACAACCACTCTGCTATTTTGAAAGATTGGCTGTGTGTAGATACTTGCTCCGAGCACCCACTTACTGCCATTATACTGAAGGAGTAATGAAAAGTCAGTTGACTGCTTCTAAATTGTGGAAGTACTTTTGTACATTTTATAATTACTAAATTATATATAGTAAATGTAGAAATTTTAAAATATATATCATATACAATCAGATATATAATTAGAAAAATACATTAAAAGTAAATTTTATTCAAAATAATAGAAAAGTATACACCGTGGTTTGATAATTAAAAGACAAAATCAACCCTTCACACAAAGCATACATTATTGACAGATTCAATCCAAAAAAAAGTTGTCATATATACTCCCTCATCCCAGAATGTATTTCAGAGCAAGAGGAAAGCAATGGACTACATACTTGTCACATGATAAATGGGTTTTCTATGTAAAAGCTTCTTCCACCCCAAATTCCCACTTTCACCTCCCTGGAAAACCTTTCCAGTATGTTGGCAGCCACTGGGCTTTCCTGCTGCTATCTGACCCTCGACTGGTCCAGAAAAACAACTAAGATGGGTCAATAATTCAACTATTTGAACATTTTTAACTGTATGCCAGAGGAATTGGAGTCAGACTACTCATAATGGGTTATATTTCAAAACATAAAACTATAAAGTGGTGGGCATGTTTTTTCAATAAAGTTAAATATAAAATTGAAGTGTACAAATAATAATGGGACTAAAAACAACACGTATAATTGGGCACATACCAATTTTTCATAGTGTCCAAATGCCAAGTAAGTAAAAGATTTTCCCCCACAAGAACTCAACTTCATCTTTTTGATTTTATAAAAAATACACTATCCTCAGTAAAATGTGTCACTTTGCTTAAGCTAGTTTGTGTCATCTGAGTAGAATTCTAGCCCGTTACCCTACTCAGTGCCAATAGAATGTCACATTTAAGCTATACTTTGCATACTCATTAGTAGTGTTGTAAAATGACTTAGTGTGTGAAAAGAAAAGGGCAGAAGGATTTTTCTGAGTACTGACAACTATATTAAAAACTACAACAGCATATTGATTGATATATGAATTAATATGTATAGTCAAACATACAAAAATGCATTTTGATTGCACAATGGTTTTCAAACAGCATTGGTCATACAACTTGATCGTGCCTCAGCATTGAAGGTTAGAAGGGAAGGGCAAGGACAGAGACATTACTCCAGTTTATGTGGAATAAAGTGTAACTTCATTTTAAAGACTTTCTGATTGACAGCTTGCAGTTGTGCAGATATCTATAGTTATGGATGAGCACTCTATTATAACAGATCTGTCAGTTTTTCTAACTGAGAAGAAATGACGATAAAAAATATAGTGACAAGATTGTCATGATAGCTATGTTTAAGGCATGTTTGATATCTTCTTTTTCTCTGTGAAATCAGACTGTGGCCATGACTGGTCCTTTAGATATGAGTTCTAGCCCTCTCTGAAAAGGTTAACCCAAAGTGATGAATAATTATGATTCTATGTTCTTTACATTCAACATTTTGTGAGTGTCTATTATATGTTGAGGATATTCGTTTTAGTTTAAATATTTTAATTATTGAGAATTTCATACATGTATCCTGTATTAAACCATATCCATACAATCCCAAGTAGTCAAGCCCTGTGTACATATACATACTAGCTACTGGTATTCTGCTGAGGCAAAAAGTAACAGAAAATATATGGAATACATAATTTTGCTGCGATAACTGAGATTGAAATGAGGTATAATACAGAGGAAGCCCCAAATCAAATCTAGTCAATGAAGGCTTCAGAAGAGTGGGGTCACATTTTTTCTTCTTGGGGGATAAAGGGTGTTTCTGTTTGGATGCTAAAAATTGAAACAGAGAGAGGGAAACCCAACATGGCTGGAGAAACCAGCCTTTGAAAATGAATGAAGCACAAAACATTATGATCTATGGTAGAGCAGAATGAAGACAAGAGGCATGTTTAATTTAACCACAAAAAGATCTAGGTCAGAAAGAGCCCTCTGCCTACACGATTATTTTCTGGATTTAATAACTATAAACCAGGAGCTTAAAAGCTGGACTTGACTTTTAGAAAAAAGAATAAAAGAAATGAGTGGGTAGCTGGATTTCTAGATCAAGACTTCTTTATGAGTGTTACTGTAATAGTAGAAAAGAACTACTATCAAGTAAGCTGTGATAGTCTGTTCTTTACAGAATATAGAAGATATGTATGTGTGCCTTTCTACAAAAGAAATATAATGAGGATTAACTAGAAAATAATGATCATAGACACATATGTCAGTATATGAAAAGAATACTATAAAAATATGGGATAATGGGAACTCATTACTCAAGAGAATAAAAAAGGTAATGGAGGAGGCAAATGATATAGAAGAGAAAAAATAAACAGTTCTTTGTAAATACCTTTCATACAAATCAAATTTTTTAGAATTATGATAATATTTTAGATACTCTCTAAATAATATTATTACAAATCAACTAGAAAGTATAGGAAACTCAAAAAGAAACAGAAACAATTCAACTAATTATATTTCAATGAAATATATAACTGCTATGAATAGGAAGTCAAAAAATAGTGTATATCATATTAAAAACACCATTTGCTGTTCTACCATTATATCATTTTATAAATTTAATTTTCAAGGTAGAGGGAAATATATCTGAAAATATATGTATATGCAAATAATAACAAAATAGATTTATACATTGGAAATGATGAAAACTGTTTTTCACTTGTGAAGAAAAGAGAAACAAATAAGAAGAGGAGAATAGACTGAACCCTTTGCCATTTTATTAGAATCAGAGACATTGCTATCAATGTCTTGAACATGGTAGACTAGAAAGATACTAAGTAAATACATCAAGATGATGAAGATAAATGATAGATGCATAGATCGATACATAGATGATAGATGATAGAAAGATAATAGATATGTGTGTATGCTTGATCCATTGAGAGGTCTTAAAAGCAATAACTAGCCTGTAATAAATAATGAAACCAGAAGAAAATATTAGCTTAGTGGAAGCTTAGGACAATCAACCCAAGTGAAGCCGTAGGCTTTCAGCAAATCCTGAAAAGACTTGGGTTGCATGATTTGAAAATTGTGTTAAATTATGCTTAATAAAGAGTGAGTTAAGAAAGCCTTAAAACCCACATTGGACATGTTTTGTGTTTAGATTTTAAGATTATGCCCAGATAAATTGTTTTTCCAATAGCAAGTGCACAGTCTTATAAAAAATATACATATAAGCAATACTAAATTATATATATATATAATATATACATATATATATGTAAATTTTTTTAAAATTAGGGATTGCAGAGACCAATTCAACTTTAATATAACATAAATATTTGCTACATAGGACATCTTGGGATTTGGCAACTAAACATCTTTCTTTTCTTTTACAATTAAGCATTGTATTTAGGGATTTCTAAAATTCTCTGTCAAATGTTTGGAAGGGAGAGAAGTAAATCACAACACATTAGATAGATTTAAAAGTAAGTCTAAGGTGTACTTTCTAAGAAAATACAAATTTTCAAACTTCTGTTCAATCATTTACTAGTAGCATGATCTAATATTAACAAATTTGCCAACTACCTCTCTCTTATGATATTGAGATCTTAAGTATAACATGATTCAATGAGCATACTTGTGAATAATTACACAAGAAAAATATTTCCAAAATTATTTTCTTCAGCAAATTCTCAGTACCAGATTCACACTTCACTACATTGTCTTATAGATAAAGTAAGAGTGCAAAAACATGTTTTAAATTTTCAACTTGTCCAAATGAGCATCTAAATTAAAAAGCATGTCCTTATACTACTTTTTTTTGCTTGAATAAAGAAAAGAAAGATTGCATAATTCACAAAACAATGTATATTTAGACATGCTCTCATTCAAGGTGAATGGCTTTTCTGCTTTAATAATCTTGAGAGATGAATAACTGATGGGGAGGGATGGGCTATTTCAGAGTCAGAGCAAAGGAGGTGTGATCTATGAGTACAGTTATCCCCATTTGTGCTTTAGAAGGGCATATTCAGGTATCTCCATCATCTACACTCCCTGCCAGATTATCTTGGCTGAAAACCATCGCCATTCATTGTGGTTTACAGCTCAAGAAAGATAGATGCTTCTATTTAACAAGCTTGACGTTCTTTTAGCTTTTATTAATCATGACTAAAACCCGTGGCCCAACACCTCAATAAAAATGACATAAAATACTTAGTAACAATTAGAAGGCAGCTTATCTAGTGAAGCAGTGGGCCATTTTCCTGTAACTCTTAGTGGGTTGAACAGCCTGAGATCATGTTGCTCTCTCATAGACAAAGTTAACCTGAAAAATGGCATGAACTCAATCATTTTAAACACGGCACCCAAAGCTTGTGTTTAGCATACCTCCAGTTTAGTAACTTCACACTTGATGAACAATGACTCTTTGAAGCCTTGACCAAACACTTTCACTGTGACACAGTTCTGCTTCTGAAGATCACAGAATCCAGCATTCTCAAGTGCAGTAATTTCAAGAGCTACATCTTTGGAGAAAAAAGTATAATAAACATCACTTGCCTTGTAAATTACAGAAAAAATTATTTTTAGTGTCTAAATTAAAAGTATAGTTCAATAATGGGCTGGGACTTTCCACAGGTACTCTCCAATAACCCCCCTTCACTACTCCTGGGTTGTGGTTTCCCCCTGGGTTGTGGTTTTTTTCCTTGTGGTTTTTGCCTTTAAATTCCCTCTGTCTCCAAAGCCCAAGGTCAAACACCACTGCCCCTGTGTGAGTTATGGGTCTTGACCTCAGTATGCTGATCAAAACATACCTCTTGCTGATTGCAAAAAAAAAAATGTATAGTTCAAATAATATCTCAAAATGTACTCAAAACATTATTTATAGTTATTATTAACTAATTAAACATTTAATAATGTTGTGTTTTAACCCACAATGCTATCCATCAAAACAAAAGCATTTTCATCACTGATAACAAACACACATTTCCCTAATGTTTCAGTAATGTCTGTTATTAATTAAGAGCAGATGTTAATAAATTATACCTAAAATTACATCTTGGTTTTGCCATACCAGTTAGTGGCAAACAGATGGATTAAATATGTTTCTGTAATAATGGTAAAATATGTTTCTGTAATAAAATACTTTACTTAACAGTGTAATATTCGCATTTCAAAAATCATTTCAGTATTACAAAATTTTTTATCAAAATGTAAGATATATATATATCTTTGTATATACACACACATATTGGAGTATAGTTTATACTCTATTACATTTTGTCTATATTTTTTGTTATCTCATAAGGATAAGTGTGAGTGTATTAATCACTGACAGGAAATATCTCTCTTAGAACTCATAGCTAACTGAATATCCTATGGCTCTTATTCTGGTTGTGGCTTTGGTGAGCACATCTTACCTGCATTGGTGAGATCTGCTTGTTGAAATGGATGTATCCCTGTGAACAGTATTCCTCTGCTCTAGTCCTGTCAAAGCCTAAGAGAACTTACCAGCCAGCCTTGAGGAAAAATCATAAGCCCCTGACCTTAGGATTCTCAAACATCTCACAAAAATTTGTATTAGTTTATTATGTCATGGTTGTAGCATGTGTCTATTTACTGATGTATTTGTGTGTAGTGTCATTACACAAGGCATAGGAATAAAGCAAATGAAACCTTTATATAACTTAAATTTTACTATAGGATGACAAAGATTGTTTTAAAAGTGAAAAAGCATAAAATGTAGAAAGATATGTTTTCAGTTATGTGCAGAAATTTTATATTAATTATGTCATAGGAGATTAAAAAATATGAGGTTGTGTGAGATAAACTACTAGGACATCTTTAAGTTAATACTCAGACAAAAGAGCTCTCAAAAATAGACTTAAAAACAATTTTGAAAAAATTACTGTACTTAGTAAAATAACATAAAATAGTGCTTAAAGTAAACTGGATATGAGGTCTAGGCAAAAGGTTACTCTGCAGACAGAGGTATCAATTGTGTGCAAAGACTTTGTGTCTGGCTGGCCCAGGCATTTCCAGTGAGTAACAACAGAGATGAAATCAGCTGAAAAGGATCAAGAGCTGCCACAAAGAGGCCACCAAGTGGTATGGTACCAGACAGGCAAGGCAGTTACATGGAATTTAGCTTTGACATTTGAATAAGATGAAATATTTGGAGGAAATCTAATATATCTTTCACTACAGACTTAATAAGTGCTAAGGACATGTCCATAATCACATGCCATCCCCAATATCAATGTTTCAGAGCATTTCCATACCATGTGAATGGCTGCAATCATGGGAACTGTAGCCTGAAAAACATGCACAGCCCCAGTCCATACACTGTCCATTTCCACTGCATAAATTGGGACATTTTAACACTTCTAAAATGTCTTCTATTGACTTCCTGTGTTCTTCTATGTTGTGCTTTCCTGCTTCTAAAATACGTCTCTCGCATTCATTTTCTAACAAGGCCACTCCTGCCTCTGCCCAGCTCCCGTCATCCTTTAGCAGAACATCCTTCATACACATTTCCATAACATGGTTTAGTGTCCTGCCAAGAAAGGGAAGACAGAGCCTTCCAATGCTGGAGTTGGCTAGAGTCTGCTGACAGATTGCCAATACACTGACTTCAGTTAGGCCCGATGCTGTGGGCCATGAGGGGACAAACTCCTGTTGGCTGTCCTCAGTATGGTCCTCAGGGAAAAAATAAGAAAACTCTTCCAGGTTGCCTTGTCCAAGACTCCGGAAAGTGAATACGGGACGAAAGTCCTTCAAATTTTGTTGTTTCCATCTGTTTTGTAGATTCTTCCTCATTTCCTGTTTCTGTGTATGCCTCTCATTATTCGAATACGTAGGAGGATTTTGTGTCTTATTTCCAGAATGCTGTAAATTTAAGTCCAGTTTGGGTAGGTTTGGGTGGGCATTTTCCTGTAGTAAGAAATTCAAATTATTTTCTTCCCTAGGTACATGAGGGTTTATTTTTCCAACAAGAGCTTCCGAATTGATATATTCAGAGGTAATATCTAGGTCTGGAATCAAGGAAGAGAATTGGATGTGCTTGATATCTTTACAGCTGGGAGCCATTTCTAAATGAGATCTGCTGTCCAGATGGTGAGAAAGCAGATGGTGCATGGTGGTACCCAACCAGCAGCTGCAGTAGGATGGTTTTGCAGGAAACCGTGGGGAAGCTGGTATTTTGTCAAACATGCTTCTTCCGGGTAAAAGCCTTCCAGATGAAAGATAGGATAGTTATTTGAACAAGAATGTTTTTTCCACTAATCTATTGTGAAATGGCAGAGCATTGAATACCCATTGCTTAAGCTTCACAGTAAGACAAAAACAACTGAATAACAGCTTAATTCTCACCTCCATTCATTGATAAAGGCAATATAACTATTGATGTCGTGATCAATTTTGGTCCCATTCTTGTTATGGAAATCATTTTCTGGGTTTTCATCGAAGGTGCCACAAAGCCCCAATGTGCTTCTGTAGTCTAAACTCGAGATTCTGAGTGTGATACTCATACCCCACTCACTGAGGTCAGCACGGATGAACGCTCCAGAGGAAAACCAAATCTGAAAGCAGACAAGCCCATACTGAGATACAAGATGCTGAATTCATTGGGTTAAGAAAAGAATACCATATAAGATATAAGAAAGTATATGCATACAAAGAATAAAATACTTATTTTTTTGCATGAAAACTTTCATTTAAAATTATATTTCAAAAAAATCCCTTTCCACATTATACTGATTTGAAATTTGGTTACGATTTCAAATCTTTTAATTTTTAATTTTATGTGTATGGATGTTTGGCCAGTGTGTATGTCTGTTCACCATTTTGTGTGTCTTGTTCCTGCAGAGGCCAAAATAGGCAACTGTCTGTAACAATCCTCTGAGATTGTTACAGACAGTTGTGACCTACGACATGGGTGCTGGGAATTGAACCTCTGAAAGAGAAGCCAGTCCTCTTAACTGTCTGTAGACCCTATCATTTCAACTATTTACTGAAACAAATGGTTCTTGACTTCTTTAATAATTAAAATTTTATATTTTATAAGATTGAAGCAGTTAAGACTAGTGATGGCAATGTTAAAATAGTCACATTCTGATGGAAGCAATGCAGTATAGAATTGCACTGCCAAGTCATTAATTTACACCAATAAAAATAATTTGGAAGGAAGACAAGTCCTTGAAGCTAATCACTATATTTTTATTGCCAGTAGGCAAATAGAATCAATAGCCAAGTTATTTTAGTTGCTTGAGAAAGTGGCAAACAGAGCAAGCAGAAATTACATGACCTTAATGGCCTGTGCCATCTGACAATGAGCCAATCACTGCCCCCGGTCCCAATAATGTCCTGAAGCAAATCATCTGGAAGTATAACTGAAAAAAAAAAAAAAGAAACTTTTCCTAAAAGCACCAAAGACACATCATTAGTGTTTGTTTTCGGTTTAAATATTATCCTTCTTGTCTCCTTATTTAAAAAAAAATGGTGTGTACTCATTATGGGGATTTCTTTTCATGTATAAAAATCTTACATTCCTAGTCATTAAGCTAGATAAAGTTATTCCAAAGTTTGCATTTTGTGAGTATTTCTGCCTAGCAATCAACAAATGCCCACTCATTTTCTTGACCGTAATGTCTTCTACGATGTGTCTAATTTTATTTAGCTTTTATTAAACTCTCCTATGGTGACTTATAACTTTCCCCCTTACAGGGAGAGATGCAATGGACATCACTGGTGTTGCCAACATTCTTAATTATTTCATTAGAACAAACTTCCAGTTAAAACTTTTGCTGAAGTGACATATAGAATCCCCTAGAAAGATTATTTTTCCATTATTTTTATTTTTGGCAATATTATATAAAAGATATTGCTTTTTATTTATTTGATTATTGATGAGGTATTTCAATATTTTGTCAATTATTTGTACACTTAGACATAGTTTTCAGTGTTATTCCCCTGTGAATTGTCTTTTTGTTTTTGCTTAATTTTTTGTTTTGACAGAGTCTTGTTATGGAACCCAGGCTTGTCTCATGCTCACCATTCTCTTTCTTGCCTTGGCTTCTAAAGTGTTGGGATAGCAGTCACATGGCAAAACACCTTGTGCCTTTTAATGTTTTTCACACTTACAGTTGTCTACTAATTCTATATATAACATATATACATATGTATTCAATCTATAAATGTTTTATATATTTATTGTTTTATATAAAGATTTTTCTAATTCATGATTCATATTATGGCTTTGGGTGACATAATTCAGATAATGTTTTGTTTGTACATTACTATTCAGTAAATGTTATAAAACCATAACATACTAAAAATTATTTAAATATTTGAACATATTTACCATGAATTTACATTTGAAAGATGAAAAGGTGAACATGACCTTAAGATACAAATATTTTGCTTACTGATATGAAATAATATTTTCAAAAATATTAATAATAAAAAATATTTGTAAAATGTAATGTGAGGCCCTTTGCCTAATTTTTAATCTTTTTTCATATATCTTCCATGTTTCTTCCTGAAGTCGTAGCAGACTCTATTCACTTAAAAACTGCTAGTTATTCCTGAATATTGATGTTTGTCATTTTACCTAATACACATTTATTATACATTGTCAAATAGTTTATGAATAATCCATAAAACTGTAATATTAAAATGTTTTGAAGGAACAATTTAGATGTAAGGATATGTTCCATTTTGAATAATAGGTTAGAATATAAGCTTTTGCTTAATATCTGAGTGAATCTAAAGCAATTTTCTTTCTCTTTTACATTCTCATACATGAATATAATGTATTTTGATTATATTTATTCATTATCTTCTAAGTGCTAATTTGTTTATCAAACTAATATCAAAATATGCCAGTGCCTAATTTATAAGGATGAATAGAAGTTTATCCAAAATTACGAAAAGCAAAATTTCTTCTAATGTTAAACTTTTACTTCCGTTCACATACCGTGATTTTTCTTCCTAAATAAGATTCAGTTATTCTAATATTGCTCGATGATGACTCTTGGCTCTTTACAAATAAATATGGTGGAGATTCATGTAATTGGCCACTACACATATCAAAAGTAACGATGTCACCTTCTTCTTTTGCAACAAAGCCACAGTTACATGCCGCAGGATAGTGAAGGCTCCCACAGTCCCACTGACGTACGTGAATTTCAAAATCACGTGACATACTCTTATAAAGCACAAATGTTCCAGTCTTGAAGTTGTCATATACTCTGGTATGAACAAAGGTCAACTACATTAAGAATAAGGACACAATATTATAACGATATAACGGTAATATTACAAAGTTCTTTAATGCACGTATCAGCAGGCAATGTATATTGCTCTAAGAATAAGGAATTTGTGCTTTCAGCACATTTATGGGTCTGAAGATTGATATGTGTCTGTGAATGACTCAAAGTGGCCACAAACATCTTAACTCTTTCCCACATCTCTGTCTCTTTACCCACCCAACAGGCTTCACTCTTAAGGGAGAATATGTTTGCTGAGTACACAGGTCCTTGGTTGTCTTCATTAGAGAAAACATTTTCCAATGTGGGTATTACTTACTGGCTTTCAGTAACCAGTCTCTTTTAATAAAATCATGAGCTCTAGTTCCTTCTCTTATTTTCTATCTTAATTTTCTTCCACTCTTTTATTTCTAGTACTACTGTCAATGGTGTGAATCGTGTGTCTGTATCTCTTCTCCTATCCAAAGCTCAGCACCGTGGTAAAGAAAGTTCTTGGCTTCGCTCACTGCCTTACCCTCAGCTCTTAGAACAAGGCTTGTCACCTGGATATTTTATAAGTAATCTCACCGAAGGAAGACAGATTAAGTACACCACCACTCTGCTTTCTCAAGGACTCCTCACTGAGGAGACTTCTAAATCTCCAAACAATGAAAAATTTCTGCATAACATATTAGTCCTGACAACTTTTCAATACTCATCAAAATGTGTGAAGTGCTATTTATAGTGAAGAATTCCATCTCTATGTCACTCAGGAATAATATTACTGACAGCTATCACACTATGTTTAAAACACCAGTCAGGTATCATGAAGAAAGTTTTTACTAGATGGTGAGTCGTCTCTCTTCTTAAGTGCATGACAAGGCCCCCAGAATAGCATGACTAAGCTTAACTATTCCTATGCAGACAGTAAAATCAATATCATTTTGATACCCTTCTCATTACTTGGGACATTTTACTTAAATTCCAGAAACAGTTATAAAGGATTTCATGGTAAAAAAAAATCGATTTTGAAAACTGGCATTCTTATCTTTAATTAAAGTTAATTAGTATTAAAATAAATTTAGTGAATTAGCTTAGTCATTTCACATAAGCCTCATAGATTATTTTGTAATCTTATAAACATAAACACAGTAAATACTCTTAGTTATAATAAATAACTTAATATAAAAATAAGTAGGTGGCCAAGCACAAATAATTATGTACATCTGCAATATTCTTCAATATGTCTTCACATGTATTAATTCAAATTTTCAGGTCCACTAGTTGTCTGCATTATTTACTAAGGACTGGAATTAAGGCAAAAATATTCTACACAAATACACTAATGTCTAGAAACAAACCAGTAAAAGTGCAAACATTGAAAAGATAAGGAAATGATAAAAGAGTGTTTTAAAACAAAACATGGCAAAAACCAAAGAAAACAAAAGCCACTGAAAAAAGAAAAGATCAGGACATTACCTGCCATCAAAGGTAATTATGTGTGGGTCAGAAAATGAATAGCAGTAAGCAGATGGGACATCTTTGACTTTGATCTGCAGAGGAAGCATATATTTAAAGGTTAACATTGATTGCTGGCTAATAAATTATTTAGCAGTTGAAATTAATATTCAATAAATTCTTATTTTATAGTTACTAAAATGGAATTGTTTAAAATAAAAAAATTAAGTAATTTTTAGAATGATTTATTTCTATAATGCGTCTGTATGTGTTTATATGCTAAGTGTGAGCAGGTGACCACCAGAATGGACATCAGGTCTCCTAGAGCAGAAGTTACAGGCAGTTGTTAGCTGCCTCAGATGGCACTAGGAACCAAACTTCAGTCCTCTAGAAGTCCAAAAGTAAACTTAGCCTTTTAGCCATCTCTCCAATTAATTTATAAATAAAAAATATTGTTGGCACAAGTATATCTTTTAAATCTTAAATTATAAAGGTTATTTTTCTGATTAGTCAACCTGGACGCTGTCTGGAGTATATCTGTCCCACAGGAAAACATCATTAACTATAGGTTCCACAATGATGTCTGTAAGTCTGTCTCCATCCTGGGAAAAGTCTGTCACAGCAGTGTAGTATACTACAGCCTGGCTGCATATTCCATCAGCACAAGAGTTCTGGTGAAGATCCACATGACAGGAAGACAATGCCAAATTTAAACCGAGGTGTTCTTTACCTATTTAGGAAGAAAAAAAAATCATCTTGAAGGTATTTTTTAAGATACATACAAATCAAATGTAGTTACTTGATCAATATGAAACAGATTAAATATTATAATTAAATATTTTTCTTTAAAATTACTGTAATGTTCGTTTAAATTAAAATAAAGCTACTGAATCTACTTTATCTTTATATATATATATTAATTTTAAATATGTATGCATACATACAAATACACTACTATTTTCGATAAAGTTAAAAATACATATTCATTTAGATAGAATTCAAAAGCAATAATAACAGGTAGGAGAAGGTAATAAATATGTTAGTAGACTAATTCATCAGCATAAATATATACATGCTATTTAGCATGAATTTTGACATCCAGTAAGAAAATGATGTGGGTGTCTTGAACGTGATCATGAGTAATAAATTTATTTCCCCTCATAAGCATCAGAACTTCAAAATGATCTGTTTAAGTAACCAAAAAAAAAAAAAAAAAAAAGGAAATCTTGAGAGGTAACAGTAACAGAAAATGAAAGCAGAACTTTAAGAAGTGGCATAGCTCATTTGCATAATTTCTGTTCTTCCCATAAATAAAAGAACATGCCCCCAGATTGGGTATAAAGTAGCAGGTTTTCAAGTTCAATTCGGGACCACAAAGCCTTCCTGAGACTCCAGAAAAAAAGAAATTAACTCTAAAGACTGTCTTTTTTACAAGCACATGGATTTTACAGGTACAAAATTACAGTGGACACATAAAAGTATACTGTACTGGCTTCAAGATCCCAGGGAAAATACTTTCCCTTCCTTTCTTCCTTCCTTCCTCCCTCCATTTCTTCTTCCCCTCCTTTCTTCCTCTCTCTCTCTCTTCCTTTCTTTCTTTTATTCTTTCTCTCTTTCTCTCTTTTTTCCTTTCTTTCTTTGTTCTTTCTGTCTTTCTTTCTTTCTTTCCTTCTTTCAGATGAGGTTTCTCTGAAACTAGGTTTGTAGACCAGGCTGGCCCCAAATTCAAAGATCCACCTGTCTCTACCTCCCAAGCACTGAGATTAAAGGTGTGTGCCACCACTCCTGGCCTATGATTCCCTTTTTATTTTCCTAGAAATACATTTTTCCTACACATAAAAAATAATGGAAATATCCAAATTCCTTAGATAGCTCCCTGAGGAGAGTATGGAATGTCTGTTTCATGTACAGTCTATGACTTAATTTCTCAAGTTTTCAGTATGAAGGTCAAGATTGTTCTCATGAAGCCTGTACAGCTGCACAGCTTCTGTAAAAGCATATAAACAAGTTCTTTGTCATGTAGATATTGGGTAGAAGAGAAGGGAAAGAATATCCAGAATGAAATCAGAAATTTCTCTCTGGAAATAGAGAGCAAGTTTTAATTGACAAATCATACATATAAGCTAAAAGAGCACATTTATGCTGTTTTTTATTATTATATCAATAATTGCCTTAATTAAAGAAACCAAGAGTGTGTAAATACATTTGACAGTATACTTCTAATAAAGAGAAATGTTTGCTTAGTATAATTTAGATAGTTGCAATCATGTGTGTCTCTATGCTTACCAGAAGTAGCTTTAACTGGAATTATGTCCAAGGTCTGAGCTGTAGTAAATTTCACAAGCTTGATGTACACAGGTTTCCAGAAGTGCCCAGGTAAGCATCTTCTAAGCATATGCAATTGTCAAGTCCCTTAGCATGACATCTTTGAGCTCCTTTTTATGCCTTTTGATTCATCTTTTTAAATTTTAATCAATTTATTTGCATACATCAGGCAGAAAACTAAACTGGGCCTGTTAATATTTTCAACTCTCTGATTTAGGTGTTATAAGGCCATTAACACTTAGATACCCAGTGTTTGATGAGGTTGTACTGAAAATGCTTTATTCTATGAAGAATATATGATATATAAACAGAACTATCATTTCTCTTTATATGTTCTGTTTTAATCAGAAAATCTTTTGTTGTGGTGAGAAGAATTTGGAAACTGGAAAAGAACTCAATCAAGCCACAGCTATACACAATTTGCTCTCTTTGCTGTTCCATCTTGCTCTAGGGAGCAATTTCCCTCTTTATATTGCCTTAGTAGTGATCTATAAATGGTCATGCATCATGGTGTTCATGGGATTAGTTATTTATATGAAGAACATTAAGACAAAATATTCTCCTTGAAGCCTACACTGGGGAGAGAAGTATGAAGAACTCATTATGAGACCCATGTTTTATAAGCTTCAACTCTGAGTACATCACAAAAAATATTTTCAGCAAAGGTGATTTGGAAAACTAACATTCTCTCTATCTCTGACAACAAGGCAAAGACAAGAAAAGATATGAGACAGGAGAAGGGGAATGATCAACTAGGAAGATGTAGAAGGAAAGGAAAGAGGACAAATGACAACATGGAGCAGATAGTTCACTAGTATGTTTCAGTAAGGAAAGGAAGAAAAAAAAGACCCATCAATTGCTTTGCCAATCATTGGTTCAACCTTATATCAGATCATTAATATGATGCACCTATTGTTTGATGTAAGCAAGGAACATTTTTTTTTATGTGAGTACATTTCAGGGACTCTCTATAAAGGAGAACAAGGATCAGTCATTGCCTGACATATAATAAACCAAAATGAACTTAGTGTGTTACCTCGTTCGATGGTTTTCAGTTTTAACGATATTTTGCATCCTTGATCAAGCTCACTAAATTCAGAGCAAACGATAGGAACCGTACTTTCTATCCTCAGCTGGAATTCCTTTCCATCTTCTGATATAGTGTCCAGTTCAGGTTTTAACTAGCATGAGAAAATACTGCATTTTAAGTTCAAATATAATGTGTTTCTAGTTCATTTTGAAGACATGTTATTTTTTTGTTACCCCAGCAGATTATCTTTTGCTTTGTGAGCCATTAATAGCTTAATCATTCAGTTTTATTTAAGTAAACAAGGTCAGTTAACATCGAACCAGTAAAAAATATAAGTCACTTTGCACTGATACCCAGAGAGTTCCACTACCAGCCCCACTCCGAGATTAGGCTCAGTAGTTTCCCCAATATAGGCTGGATAGACATGTGACCAAGCTGCTTCATTGATTCTGGAGAACGAAGGATGAGAGATTATGCCTTTTTCTCATTTGTTTTTGCTGTTGCTTATTGACACAAGCAGAGAAGTTCCAAGTGATTTTCAAGGACTTATTGTCACCATTGAAATGTATGTATTACTTAATACATAAGCCAGAATGTCATCACCTTCTCTACTCCGCTCCACAGCTTGTTTCCATCTGCTTTTTAAAAACGTTAGACTTCCTTCTGCTACAACTTGAGTCCACTCCAGTCCACAGGGCAGTCATATGTGGAAGCAGGGATCTTTCATTGTTTTCCCATAGCCTCAAGTCTTAACGGTCTCTCAGAAGACTTGCTTCTTTTTTTTTTTTAATTTAATTTTTTTGCTTATTCACTTTACATCCTGTTCGCTGACCCTTCCCAGTAACTCCCTCCCACAATCCTTCCTCCATCCCCCTCAGCTTCTCTGCTGAGTGGGTGGGGCTGCCCTTGGTTATCCTTACCCCCCTGCCCCATTCCCACCTCTACTACCTCCCCAGTACTTCCAGTCTCTGTGAGGCTAGGCATTTCCTCTCCCACTGAGGCCAGACAAGGAAGCCAAGCTACAAGAATATATCCCACAGACAGGCAACAGCTTTTGCCAACAGCCCCATTTCCAGTTGTTAGGGACCCAGATGAAAACCAAGCAGCAGCACATATACTATGTTTGAGCAGGGGGCCTAGGTCCAGACCGTGTATGTTCTTTGGTTGGTGGTTTAGACTCTGAGCGTCCCCAGGGTCCAGGTTGGTTGATTCTGTTGGTCTTCCTGTGGACTTTCTATCCCCACTGGGGTAGCAATCTTACCTCCTATGTTTCCATAAGAGGGTTCCCAAGTTCCATTCACCATTTGGCTGTGGGTGTCTGTATCTTTCTGAATGAGCTGCCGAGTGGGGGCCTCTGAGAATTACTTCTGAGTGTGATTCCTCTGTTAGTCTAATAAGAAACAGTGGCTGACCACTGACATTGTTTAACTTTGCCCCTATCAACGCAGATCCAAAGGTTACTGTGTTCCCAAGGTCTGCGCTCTCCTTGCTCTCCCACTGCTAGCTCTCCTGACAATCTAATTCAGTCTTCCTTACCTAAGGTCTGTCTGCATGTGCATGGACATTAGCTACACAAAGGTTTCTATCTTGTCCCTAAGTCCTGTCCTCACAATTGACCAATCTCCCACATTGTCTTTGAATAAGAAATGAACCCCATGCAGTCTCCAATTCCATTAGTGAGACACCCCCACACACACACACTTCCAGCTTCTGCCTTCTGTACAGCCCAGTACTTTCCACTGTTCTGATTTCCTGACACTGCTTACCTGCTGGAAGAACCCATCACTCTCTAGATCCAGATCCAGTGTGACCAGCAGTAACCAAAAGAATTGGGTATAGTTAGCGTAATCATGACAATCCATAAAGCCCAGAACTGTGAATCCTTTTGGCTTAAGTCCTTTGTCTGGTACTTCTCTTCAAACATTTACAATAATCAAATAGTGGCATTCTGATAATATATAATAGAATATCTAGCAGAATGACTTATGAAAATAGAGCTTTTCACTTAACACTGGGCAAGAGATCTGCTCCACCACCACCACCCCGCCCCCCTACCTAGCCAGCACCTCCTGGCTTAGCAAAGAGCTGCAACACTTCAGAAGACTCCACTCTGGCAGAGTGTGCCTTCAGGGTTCTCCTCTCTCTGCTGCAGAGAGGGCACAGGCAGCAGCGGACCTTCCCTGCTGACACTCTACCCTGGACCACTCATGGGCAGGGGCAGGGGCAGCGACAGAGACAACGGCTGTTTGCACCCTGTCCTCTTCCAAGTCGGAGATTTTGTGGGACCCCATCTGGAACTGGGTCCGACAGGTAGTGGTAGCTGTCTATAGCTCCCAGTAAGGAATGGATCACAAAGAGTAAACATCTAATATTCCACAGTCTACTTATTGCTAAGTCGCAATGCCAGACAGAACTTGGTTAGAGTAAATAAATTTTTGACTTTCAGTTTTCTTCAATTTATGATGAGTTTGCTGGGATATGTCCATCATAAGCAAAGGAGCACCCTAAATTCAGCTCATTCCCATGTGTCTTACAACTTTGTTGTATGTGAGAGTTATTCAGGTTGTTCTTCAAAATGCAAATTTAGTCTAGACTTTCTGATTCGGTCTATGATGAGGCCCAGGAGCCATCATAGGCAAACTAGAAAATAACCTTTCTGGTTCATACTCAATGCTACACACCTTAATTCCAGCAAAAAATCCTTGGCTTTCAACAGCTATACTTTGCACATCTGGTTCCTCCAAGTAAAAGACAGCAGCACTGCAGAATATCTATGAATACAGTTAAGAAATAGTCATCTGCTAATGACATTATAAAGAAACATGAAATTAGCTTTAAGTCTTTAATTTAATTGTTAGTAAACCATAAAATTAAGGACCAAGAAGTTAGAGAGATGGTCAGCAGTTAAGAGCACTTGCTGCTCTTGCAGAGAATTTAGGTTCCGTTTTTAGCATACACATAATGATTCAGAGCTGCCAGACTCCAGATTCAGAGATTACAAATTCAGCAGATCCTAGACCCTTTCTGAACTTCATGGATATCCAGTGAACACATAGTACATGTACTTACAGGCAAAACATTCACATATAAGATAAATTAAATTAAATTTTAAAAGAAATTATACAGTTTATATACTTGCCTAAAATTTGAGAAAAATTCTATCATAAATTACTAGTTATTTGAACCTCAATATGAAGGATAGTGCACACACACATTAGAAATTATGCACACACACACACAAACACACACACTATAAATTATACACACACACTAGAATGTACAAAAAAGGTATTAGCAGAGAAAAATTAAGACATTGCTTTCCAATATATAAGACATATAATTTTATATGTCTTATAAACATAAATATAGCTGGTTTTTTTTTGTCTGAAAGAGACATATAATTTTAAAGACTCATCAAAAATCAGCAGATTGTTAAAAGGAGATACCTAAACATAGTCACGGAGCATACATTACTGACATATCTAACTGTAATGAAAAGCCAAGACTCTACTGCTTTATATGTTGAGGACAAAAGCAGCTTTCAGTATTTGGTTTGAAAATCAATATACTCATGAAAAAATGCGAGTATTTTTTGTTGTTGTTATTGTTTTGGTACATACCTTGTCTCCAAGTCTGAGATTTATGCCATCAAGCTCTAAAATCGAGAATGCCTGAAGAGTGCTCTCCTGTCTCAGCTCTTCTTTGATTTCTTGGGAAGAAAGCCTAGACCAGACTATCAGAAATCCTCTGGACTTATTTGTGGAGGGAGCATCAAAAGTACACCTACAAAACACTTGGGAGCCCACCAGCTCCACAGTGACCTTGGGCCTTCCTGGAGGAGGGAGAGGCAGTACTGTGGAGAGCTGGCCTGAAAAGAGAAAGTGCAGTTGGTAAACCGGGAAGAAGAAAAGAAAAGAGGAAAGAAGAGGAGAGGAAAGGAGAGGGGAGGGG
>JANHMN010000016.1:22666834-22686181 GCA_030674055.1 Rhabdomys pumilio
AAGGGAAGGGAAGGGAAGGGAAGGGAAGGGAAGGGAAGGGAAGGGAAGGGAATCTTAAAGAAAAAAGTTCCAGAGATTATCAATCTGGGACTTACTTTAAGAAGACTGGGAAGCAATTTGAAAAAAAAAAATGATTATTTTCTGGCACACAACATAGGAAAATACTCCAGTCTAAACTATGATGAATACTGACTGGCACCAGAGTAACACCTCAAGCTTGCATTAGTCATGCAGAACCTTTGCAAAGCCTGGATTGAGATAAGGGACTCACATTCCTCAGGCAATCATCAGTTCCAAATTACTGAACAGACAAAATTTAGTCACCAACCTTCGTAATTTCTTGCTCTAAAGATAACAATTTAGCATAGCATCAACTCACGTATGTATTTTGTAATTTGCTTTTAGCCCTACTCATTTGGGTTGACAGAGCTGCTCATGTGTCATGGTTATGTTGTCAGTGAACTGTACTCAGTGCTTGGCAACTGTCTTATTCTTTTTCTTTTTTCAAAGGCTACACGTATGACTGAAGTTTCTTCTAGGACCCATGAAGAGTTTACACTTTGTTTGTTTGTCTGTTCCAGGCATTTGTAAAGTTAAATCTAGGGATCTGTAAAAAATTGTTTTATTTTAGAAATAGAAAAATATTCGACTGATAAAATTTAACAACATACTTTAGTATATTCTGAAATGTTCATCTTTTTATTACATACATTATTATTTTGTGACAATCACAAAGTTAACTGGAAAATTCTGAGAAACCTTGTCTTAAGGCCTTTTTTAAATAAAGAAACTTACTTTCAGATTATTTAAAGGATCATTTTGTTAGACATTGTATCCCAAGGAGTACTTCAGATAGATTATTTTGCAATTAACATAATAACAACAAACATGTTGGAGTTTCTGGAGGAAGGGCCTTGTTAGATAACTCATGCTGGCCTCAAACTTTTGATCTTTCTGCATCAGTCTTCTAAACACTGAAATTAATATATTCCCAGCTACAAATATCCTAGTAATTCTTAAGCACATGACCATAGTCATAGTGAGTTTTTTTTGCTCAGGATGCTTCAATTTGTGTACAGTTTTGTATATCTTAAATTCTAAGTAATTACACAAATGTTTTAAAGGGTCACAATTTGTTGAAATAAGCAAATAAGTAAGTTTGCCTATTGCTTTCTACGGTGCTCAGTTTGAACCCAGGGCTTGATACAGGACAGACAAGCTTTGTCCTACATGGTACACCCCTAGTACCAATTGAAATGTGTTATTTATTCAAGAAAGGTAATAGACTTTTTTTCTTTAAAACAGATCCCTAATTAGAAAAATCCATGTTTAGTACACATACTAGACCAATAATCATATCAGGTGCTTATTGTTACAATGTTTAAGGACTATCGTTTTATTTTTATATTATAATCTAAAATACAAAAGAAACAATAAACAATTATTCATCTTCACAGGCTCTAATGAAGCTGCGAATTTGAGATAGCATAATGTTTTGGTACCAGATATACTGGGAAAGGCGCCTGCAAATCAGTCTGCAAGTGGAGGACTGCAGAGAAGTAACTCAGGGCTATTAATCATAGCAACCGGATGAAAAGTCTACATCCTAATTTTTGAGAATTGTATTTGTTTATAGACACAATGAAGTGACTAAAGTTTGTTTGAGGGACGGTCATCCGATGAAGTGAAGAACTTACAACTGTCTTCCAACTATGATCAAAGATACCTACCTCTGTGCCTGATTTACAGTGTTAAAACATGTTTCCTATATTATAAAAAAATGTTGCTATGAGTATTGTGCTTCACACTTGCTCGAACAGTTCCAGAAGGAAGAACTTTGAAAGTAAAATAATAAGTCCAAATACATGTAAAATTTTATGAAAATTAATTTCAATCATCAATTTTCTTGCGAATGATTCTGCCAATATTTACAGGTTTTTCTTTTCCCAAAACTGTACTTCTACCAACCTCAGGGGTATGTTCGACATACACATTACAAAGTTAGTGTTAATGATGATGTCTGTCAGACTGGTGATGCTTGCATAGTTCAACATCTAAAGCCATAGGACACATATATTCACAAATATAACGACATCATATAAAAACAGTGTCATACACACCAACACAGCCACCTTCGATGTTTGTCTCTCCAGGGCCACATGTGTGTAACTTCACATCAGAAATAGCTGTAAAAAGTTAAAGTTTGTATTTTTATTTCAATGACCATAAACATATAAATTCACATATATCTAAGAACAGGTCTTTGGGAAAATACATTTTAACATGAACTTAGGACTTAGTTCTCTTTGGGAGATATATATATATATAAAATTTTCCCCTTTAAGGATACGATCAAACAGAGATGATCGATGGTCAGGGACTACATTTTGAAGTACTTGTAGCTTTCATACTTTCTTTGGGATCGTCACTATTAAACATCAAAACACACTGATAATTCCAAATGTTTGGGCTGGAGGAGCGCAGAGTGATACTGTCACTTTGAAGGACAATCTGACATTTTTGTAAGTTATATTCATAATTGTCCCATTTTATAGGGATTTTATGCAGACATTTAATTTTGCTCTCTTGGCTTAGAAGATTTTTGTGACTGGGTCGTAATATTTTCATTCTTAATATAGGGTTTCTCTTATTAGCCCAGGCTGGCTGGGAAATTGCTATGTAGCCCCAAACTGACCTCAAATTAATAACCTCCGTGTCACCTCGGTCTCCCAAGTGCTACGTATTCACCAGAAAGGTTCCAAAACTTTTTGGAATAATATCTTTCTCTTGTGTGTCTGTCTTTCATTGTTTTGAGTAACACTGGCTTCTCAGAGGCTTTTCTCTAGTCCCTTAGGACTAGAGATTTCTCTTCATTTATCCATAAGATTTTGCATAAAATTGTTATTATTTCCATTTAATATGTTTGGAACGTTCCCACTCAGAATGGTCTGAGTGACCTTTTGAAATAGTATTGAACTAGAAATATAACTTCTTGAATACAAATGGAGTCATTGCTTTTAAGTGATTGTGGCTGGATACATATTTTAAGTGACTGGGCAGGAGGTCTAATCTCCATTCAACCTGCACCCTTCAGTCATGTAGGGCACAGGTAGAGGGTATGAACAGGCCTCAGGTCCTAGAGAGATTTACATCTAATGAGGTACCTGAAGGCTAGAGGGTGGAGCCAAATAATCATTCCTCCCCAGCCCCTCCCCCCCTCTTTCCCTCCCTATTTAACTCAGGTCTGCCCTGGGTTTTTTGGGGGGTGCATCCATATCCATCCACCATCCATCATGCCAATAAACTGGTTTTGGAAACCCAAGGACTTCCTCGTGTGTTGGGGCCGTGCTGTGAGGAACTGTGGAGAGGCCTTTAGTGAGCAGCCGGGCCTAACTTCCAGCTGGAACTCTCTGCATTCCCCAGCCATTTTTACCTACAGAGGACGTCAAAGTAATAAGAGAATTGTTCTTAATTGTACCTTTGTTCTTCTCATATCATCTGTGAAATCTTTTTTTCTGGGTTCTTTACATTTACTTTTACTTCCCCTTTTTCTTCTATTGAAAATGGATTTTTCTCATACAATATGTCCTGAGTATAGTTTCCCCTTTCTCTGCCTATCGCGGCTCCACCCCCACACTGTCTCCCCTCCAGATACTCCTTTTCTGTCTCTCATTAAAAAGGAACAGCTTTCTGAGAGCTAATTGCCAAACATTACAAAATAAAAATATGGTAAAATTAAGCAAAAAGTTGGACACAGCAACCCAACAGATGAAAGAGTCGCAAGAGCAGGAACCAGAGTCAGAGACCTACTCCCAGTTAGGAGTCTCATAAAAAGACTCAGCTGAACACTATAGCATAAATACAGAGGACCTGGTGCAGACCCATGTAGACCCTGTGTTTGCTGCTTCGGTTTCTGTGAGGCCATGTGCGCCTTGTTTCAATTGTGTCCCCAATATTCTTTCTCTCTCCCACTCTCTCTTTCTCCCCAGCCCCCTTCCTATTTGTGTATTCCTAGAGAATGAACCTTCCAGCATGCTAGCATTCAGTCTACTACCTGCTCTACACAGCTTGTCCCAATGTGGTCTTTTCTAAACCATAGTTATGGATAAAGAATTATAGCTTTTGTTGAACTCTCAAAGAACTATATTTTAATTGAATAAGTTGTCATTTATGTGAACTACAGAAATTGACTTCTGTCCATTTCTTCACTGTATTGTTCTGATTCTCATTTACATTTTAATCTCTAAATTTGTAAGTTGAGGTACTTAATTTGCAAATTTTTATTTTATTAAATAAATGTCCAATCAACACTGATTTTAATTGGCTTCATTTTAAAAATATGTGGTTTTCTTGATTGGGCTCATGATGACGTGTATCTTGATAAATATTGTACAGCCATTTACAAAGAAGCTTCATTCTGTTTCCCTGGGGTGGAGTTGCCTCGGAAATCACTTAGATCAAATTGGTTGACAGAGTTGCTTTGCTCTTTGCTTCTGCTGACTTCATTTTATTAGTCAGAGTGGTTATAGTCTAATTGCATGCTTGTCTGTTTCTCCTTGAATATAAGTTTCACTAGTTTCGCATCACACAGTGTGCATCTGGTTCTGGCTCAGTCCCTTGAATTGCTATATCCTGTTATAGCAGTGGTATTATATCATAAGGAAATAACCTTGGTTTTGTTTGTTTGTTTGTTTGTTTTTTGTTTGTCTTAATAGTAGCTACCCTTTACTTTCTCCAGTCGTGCTGTTGTCACTATCAACTTTTTAATCGGTGTTACATAGTTAGAATTGTTATCCTGTGTCCCCTTGAACTCATTATATTTTTTTATATGTCATGTGAATTTTTCCCAAGTGTTTTGCCAGTAGCTGTAGCTCCCCTTTCAAGCTAATCTCATTAAACAGTTCAGAGCTTCCTGAAGATGGCACTACTGGCATACCTTAGAAGTCTTTCTGTGCTTTCCCTTGCTCATGGGCACCCAACATTTCTGCTGTGCTTTCACTCTAAGCACATTCCCTCCGGGTATGCTGCCTGCTGTTGTGATTAGCTGATGCTGACCCACTTGCTCTGATTATAGTCTGTGCACCCTCCAGCTCTCAGTGTCAATGCCATCTAATCTGAAGAGGCTTTCTCTATAAATTCCAGAGTGTAAACTACATCCTTCCCTTGCCTGCAGCATACTCTTTCATACCAACTTTTAATCTTTCCATTAATATAATTAATTGCAATTAGTAAATGCATGAATATCCTAAGGAATTATGGAAGAATTTAAAATTATCCTCTAACCTATACCAAAGACATGCTTTATTGGTTAGAAGATAAATATTACTCCAACAATATAAACAGATGAGGTAATGTATGCATATTTTGTCTGAGAATTGCATCTAAGCTCAATGCTCCTTTCACTTTGCCATTTGTACAAGGTATTTCTACCCCTTCCCTGTAAGCCCACTCATGCTTCACTATGGAACAAATGGAACAGTATACAGGAAACGTTCTCCAGGAATAACGCCTCTAGCATACAGTCCTCTGATTGCTTTATCAATCTACTTGGAAATGCCCTAAGACTTCATACAATGGTTCTGATTGGACCTAAGTTCTTCAAGGAACTGAAGATCCCACAGCTGTTACGACTGGTTCTCTTAAGTTATCTTCTGGTATGTCTCTTTACTCTGTTTTCATCATATTTTTTTCATGTCTGCCTAATTCTACTCATCCAGATATCAATTCAGACTTTTCAACTGTTTCCAAAGATTTCCAGAACTAATTTTTAAAGACAACGTCCTCCTGTTCGTCTGTGCCTCTTGTAATGCCTGGCTTTTTTTTTTTTTAAATTAAAAAAGGCATTAATTTCAAATCAATTTGGTTTTTTATAAATATTTAGCCTTAAATAATTTTAGATTCATACACACAAATATAACACAAAACATCCTCATATACACCTCTGAGCCATTTTCTAAAAATGTTGGCATATTATAAGGCCAGGATGTATTTGTCAAAATTAGGAAGCTGATCTTCCTACATCAAGACTAGATTAGACAAAAAAAAAAAAAAAAAAAAAAAAAAAAAAAAAAAAAAAAAAAAAAAACCAAATACAATTTCACCTACTGGTGTTCTCTTCTGACCCAATATCTATTCCTGAAAATCACAGTGAATCACTCAGAAAGTTTTTCTTCAGTCTACAGGACAATTTCTCATTCTTTCCTGAAGTTTTCTGGCTCTTGTTTCTTCTAAAACTTATTATTCTCATTCTCATCTGTTCTCTAGAAGATTTCTTACTCTGTGTTAATACAAACTTTTTCATTATTAAGCTAAGATACTGGCCTCTAGAGAAAACACATCCAGTTCCTTATTGTAACTGTGCAGATGCTCTTGTTGTCTTCAGTTCCGTCTTCAGGTATGATCAAACATAGCATCAGCGAGTCTTCTTTCTATGAAATCACCGTTGTGCTCTCTTTTCCATACACTATTATTTGCAAGCTAATTTTGTGGTTCATATCAAAATTAAAATAAAGGGATTTATCTGGGTGGCACAGGAATTACAAATGTGATTTGATATTGCTTTGTTTGTTTTTTCTGGTTTTACAGTTTTTGTAGTATTGGAGGTTAAAGCTATGTAGATTCTAGACAAGCATTTCATCATGCAAGCACATTACACATACAATCGCAAACTCCTTTTTAGGGAAACTTTGCATGTGCAATGCATAGATATGTACTATCTTCTCTGTGAGTTCTATCCAGCTTATTTATGACTTGTTTGAGTATTCTTTTATGGGAGAGATCATACTTAATCTTGATTCTTACAATAAGCAACACCAGGGCCTAAAGGAATTCTTCGATCTGTATTTTGCTCAGAAAATTGCTAATAAAAAATAAAATAATTCAGAAGTCCAAATTTTTGCATATTTGCTTGCTATCTATCACGTCTTAACTAGAAAGGGAAAGGACAAAAAGAAACCAAGTTTCTTAAGCAATTCAGGTGTTATGTGTAGTAAGTTTGCTTTGATATCTTTACAGCAAAATTGATTTTTTGAGTATTTTAAGATATTAATGCATATTCTGAACAAACTGGGCTGATTTAAGCCAGAAATTTGGCTTTAATTTAACAATAAAAATAGACCAACTCTCCTCACATTAGCTCATGACAGCCTATCGAGAATACAAATTCACTCATGTACATCTCTACCATTAGGAGCTCACAGTGTTATAGATGTCTCCTACCTTCAGCACAGTAGCCCATACATCCCTGAGTGGGTTGCAGTAAGTACACGAAAAAGTCCCCGCAGTTCCGTACAGACACGGGGATTCGAAAGAGACAACAGTCCTTTTCAGTGCTAAACAAAAACTGCCAAGTGGCACACGCTGTCAGTTTCTTGATCTCTCCAGGAAGAGGCAGGGCTTCTGAATCACTCAGCGACAGCCAGATGGGGGCCTGAGTTCCACAGCGGTTCATCTTTCATGTCAGAGAAAAGAAAAGTTGAAGTCACTTAATTTCATACAAATAGAAAAAAACTTTATATTTTTTTCTGAATAATCTTCGAAATAGCAAATTATCAATTAGTTTGCAAATAAAATAACTTGTGGCTTGAGCTGTGGCTCAGCAGTTAAGAATAATTGCTAAGCAGTTAAGTCTCCTAGAATACTGGAATTTAGATCCCAGAATCCTTATAGTGTCTTGTAACCATTCATAACTGTGGATTCCTGGATATATTAGTATATAATGTATATATATTATATACTAGTGTTTTAATATATAGCACAGATGCCAACTGATCTTGAGATTTTTTTTTCACCACTGCTGGAGATATCACATATTTGATATTAATTCAGAGTCAAGATGAAACAAAAGCCACTAGAAAAGAAAGGTGTTATTTAGAATCTGATATAGAAAAATCATTTAACAACTTGGAAAAACGGAGTTAAAACATGTTTGAAGCCTGCTATCAACATTCTTTCCAGGTAAAAAAATATAACTCAATGGCAAATTAAGCTGTAAAAATAAAATAAAATTTTAAGAATAGTTGAAAGACTCATGACTTTGGACAGGTTCCAGTCATTGTTCTTTGGTACTGAGCAGACAACAGTACATGGTTAAAGAACTCAGCTAAAGCATGAATGTAAATGCAGCATCTAGGCAGGAATAACCAATAATCATTAGCCAGGTTAGTCATTAATTATGTTATCTCCATATTTAAAGTCAAAAGAAAATTATACAGGAAAACTTGATAAGTTTGATTAATAATGATAAAATATAGAATATATAAGAATTGAATGAAGAAACTATTTGAAGTAGTTAATTTTTAGTATACTGTCATTTATTGTTACATTATTGTATTTAATTTATTTTATCCAGGTCATTTTATTTATTTACAAACTCCAAGACCACAATTTCATAAGTCTCAAAAGATATACAAACATCTAATGAATGAATATGCAGTATCAAGAAACATCTTTTTATGTATTCCTACGGGAATTAAAATTATCATTATGTTTTATGCATTCCAACATCTTAAAAGATATTTCTTCATTAATTTTACTTATTAAAATATAATTATACACATCATTTCTAAAAGTTGCACAAAGTAATTTATAATATAGGGACATGCTAATGATGTAATTACTTACAAAATCATGTTGTAAAAATTAAATAAGGGGAAATAGCGGGAGCATGCTAATGATTGCTACAACTGAGGTGGGTTATGAAAAAAATTACTGCTATTTTCCCTGCCCTTTTTTTTGCTGTTTTCTATGATTCATGTATATTACTTTAAACCCCACAAGCAAAAGCTTATTTCAATGGGTTTGTATCATTCTGTGGAAAAAGGAAAACTAATTGATTGTTCACTTAACTGTTAAGGCCATGTATACAGTGGACACTTACTCACCACCAACAATGTGAGGACATTTGACCATGTGCCGAATTTCAGGAAGAAACAAGAGAAGCCATTTCATCCTCTCATTTCTATAAGGCTCTAGATTCAATTAATTTAGCCAAAGGAAGAGAACCTAAATATTAAGAATGTTGTGATTTCTCCCTCCCCCCAGTTTTTCTCAAGCTGTACTTTTAAATTCTGATGGATTAGTTTCCTTCAAACAAAACGTTACAAAAGTCATAAAATAAAAACAGATAAACAAAAAAAGAGAAAATAAAACAGCCATGATGAGAAGTGTTAACATTAAAAGTGTCAAAATCAAATACTTTTTCTGAGTCTTTTTTTATTTTGTTGTTTTTATATTGGTTTTGAGAAAGAAAAAGTCTGCATCTAAATAATCTTCAAAATACAAATGTAAGATAAACAAGTAGTCTGATAAGACATAGGTTTATATGGTTTATTCTGACTCCAGGACTTAATTAGTAGCTCTATATTTTCTAGGTTAAAAGGTAAAAATAGCACAACGCACAAGGATGTGGTGCCAAGTCTTTAGTGATGATTGTTAATTTAGGCCTATTTTTGAATATTACAGTCCTGTCACAAAGCTTCACATTTCAAACAAAAACCACTTGTGCCTGGTCAGGCATTGGAAACCATCCACTGAACTATGTAGAAGTTTGTGATAAGGCAGAGTACTCATGGTGGGGCAACGCTGAATGTTATTCTGTCCCTAATGATAATGACTTTGGTTACATGACTCAAACTGTTTGCATCTGCATTTTTATAATGTGGTTCATTGGCTGCCACAAAGTCTCACTGTGAAATCAAGTGAGGCTATATACCTACAATACCTACAGGAACATATTAGTTGCAAACTAAATGCCTTGTTCAAATACATTTTACCATGTTGATGCCACAGAGATTCTGCAACAATTTTTTTTTTACAATATTTAAACTTAGTCTTATTCTTAGATTATTTGGACAAGATTATAGTAACAATAACAGGGAAAGCTTGAAATACCAACTAGTCATGAATAACATGAATAACATAGTTAGAGGAGATGTCAATGTCATGTCAGTATGATTAGCCGAATTACTGGTGACTTCTTCTTTGAAAATTATGATTCAGACAACTAGAGTTCTCAATCAAATTCATAGTAGCTGATGAATACTCAAGGAATAGTGTTTTGCATTTCTTTTTTATGCTTATTCTTTGTGGCAATTTGAAAAAAAAAAGTTCTTCTCAAAGATCCTTGTGTGAACAAAGCTATTTGGGCTAACTATTTAGGCAAGATTCTACCAGGATGAAAAGCATCCTATACTGTGTGGAAGAAAACAGCTCAGGGAAAAGTTAAATTCAGAAAGCCACATCTGGTTTGATTATATGTATAGAAGATCTTAAATATGGTTAGAGATGTAGCTCAGTGGTAGTGTGCTTGCCTAGTGTGTGTGATATCCTGGGTTCATTTGCCAGAACAGCAAAATGAAAAAAATAAATAAATAAAAATAGACCTAAGTGTGACATATCTGAAAGACCCATGCCTGTCTGTTTATAAGTATAAGAAAAACAAGACATGTAGGCTATACACATAGTGGGTCTGAAGAACAGAAACTGTAAGCTGAGCTCATAGGCTTCCAGGTTACTGATCTATAGAAGGTATGCTGTCTGTAGAGTAGAACCAAGGAATATTTGACTAAAGTTAATAAGTTAATAAGGTAATAAAGTTAATAAAGTTAATAAGGTACTTGATAGACAAACATGAAGACATGAGTTTGAGCCTCAGTGTTTACCAGATATATATATATATATATATCTGGCATGGCACATGCCTATAAATCTCAGCACTGGAGAGGTAGAGACAGAATGATCCCTAGGGCTTTCTGACCAGATAGTCTGGCCTCATTGGGGAGGACATGATTCAGTGACAGATGCTGTTTCAAACACTAAGTGGAAAACAATTTAAAAAGGTATCCAATGTTAACTTTCTCCCCCCCACACACACACACAAACATACACCACTACATGTATTGTGTGAAAGATATTTGATATTTTTTCACTTAAATCTAATGGAAGAAAAAGTGGGGAAGAGCCTCACACACATGGGCAAAGGGGAAAATTTCCTGAACAGAACACCAATGGCTCATGCTCTAAGATCAACAATCAACAAATGGGAACTCATAAAAGTACAAAGCTTCTGTAAGGCAAAAGACACTGTCAATAGGACAAAACAGCAACCCACAGATTGGGGAAAGATATTTACCAATCTTACACCCCATAGAAGGCTAATACCCAATATATAAAAAGAACTCAAGAAGTTAGACTCTAGAGAACCAAATAATCTTATGAAAAATGAGGTACAGAGATAAACAAAGAATTCTCAACTGAGGAATATAAAACGGTAGAGAAGCACCTACAGAAATGTTCAACATCCTTAGTCATCAGGGAAATGCAAATCAAAACAACCATGATATTCCACCTCACATCAGTCAGAATGGCTGAGACTCAAAACTCAGGTGACAGCAGATGCTGGTGAGGATGTGGAGAAAGAGGAACACTCCTCCATTGTTGGTAGGCTTGTGAGCTGGTATAACCATTCTGGAAATCAGTCTGGTAGTTCCTCAGAAAACTGGACATAGTACTACTTGAGGACCCAGCTATACCAACTACACCACTCCTGCTCATATGCCCAAAAGATGCTCCAACATATAACAAGGACATATGCTCCAGTATGTTCATAGCAGTCTTATTTATAATAGCCAGTAGCTAGAAACAACCCAGATGTCCCTCAACAGAAAAATGAATATAGAAAATGTGGTGCATTTACAAAATGCAGTACTATTCAGCAATTAAAAACAATAATGTCATGAAATTCACAGGCAAATGGTTAAATCTAGAAAGTATCATCCTGAGTGAGGTAACCCAGTCACAAAAGAACACACATGGTATGTACTCACTAATAAGTAGATATTAGACAAAAATCTCAGAATACCCAAGATACAACTCACAGACCATATGAAGCTCAAGAAGGAAGACCAAAGAAAGGGTGGATGCTTCAGTCCTTCTTAGAAGAGGGAACAAAATACTCACAGGAGGTAGAGTGGGAGTGACTTGGGAGGAAGAAAAGAGGGGGAAAGAGAAAAATGGGGGCGGGGCAGGATTAGGTATGGAAGGAGACTGGGTGAGATACAGAAGGTCAGGAAATTGAACAGAAGTGTGTAGCAATGGGGGATGGGGAATTGGGGGTAGCAACCAGAAAGTCCCAGATGCCAGAAAAGCAAGAGGCTCCCAGGACGCAACAGGGATGACATTTGCTAAAATACTCAACAAAGGGGAAGGAAAACCTGTAGAGACCATATTCAGAAGATAGGCAAGACCTCCAGTTGAGGGATGGACACACAGTCATCTCCAAAATTTTAACCCAGAATTGCTCCTGTTTAAAGTAAGTATGGAGAGGGGGACAAAGAGTGGAGCAGAGATTGAAAGAAATTTTAAAAAGAAATAGAAGGTGATGGAGTTGTGGGTTTTGCATCAAGAGAGGAAATGTAAGCTAGCAACTGAAAAGCACTAAAGCAAAATTTCAAAAGCATTCCTTAAATGGCAGTTTTCTTATATACCTGGACTTACATCTAAAATTTGGCTTTTTGGCCGGCTAATGGGGTAACTAGGAGACTTAAGCATAGGAATATAAGTGTTCTGCATAATTTAATGGAGAATGATTTCTGTTACATTGTGTTCCACAGCTGTGGAAATTAAATAAGATATTGTGGTTTAAAACATTTTTGGAGCAAATGGAGCATGCCATTACTATCATAGCCATTATCATTAAAGTAGGTATTAAGGAAATATTTCAAATTAACTTTATGTAATAAAATGAATATAACATGTCAGTAAGGGAAAAAGTACCTCCACACATTTGGTTGGCATCTCAGCAGGTCTGTCAATGATGAGAAATCGGTACCATCCAGGGGTGAGAGAATGGTCACAGATCATGTCTTGAGCAGCTGAATACTGGAGATACACTGTGTCAAAATGGACGCTTCTGTAAGGACTCTGAAGAAACTGGTGGCCCCCAGGAGAGCACTCGGGAGCTAGACAGAAAGGTGAGAATTTTTATGCCATGTGTTCTGTTCACCAGTTAAATCTATGCTTAATATTTTATTCTCCCTCCCAAAGCAAGCAAATATACTCACTGTTGCACATACATAAAAGGCTCTCAGAATATCAGGGACTCCTAGCAAGTCAAAGGTAACTTAGCTGGCACTTTCTAAAGATGCAATAAGCAACTTGAATCTTGTCACAGTGCGATTCTAAGATACTGAAACTTTGTGTTTTTTATTTTTCATTTGACTTGAGCTGAGAGAAGAACAGAGCTTAGTGCTCTTGGGTTAAGATGTGTTTATTGTGACCAGAAGTCACCAATACTACTAGGGTTCCTCTTGGGCCCACTTGTCTAGATTTAAATGTCATTACTGACCTTTCTTAAATGAACTTTCTCTAAAGTAGGCACTAAAATCCTACCTCTGCCAGATAGCAGAATGCAATATGTTCAACTAATTTCTTTTAAAATTAGTTCTTATTTTTTGCGATTGTGCCTACGCCATAAGTTTCCTCTGTTTACTATATAATTTTAGAGTCACCTCAAGGACTTTGTTTCTCCACAGATGTGCATTTTCTAGGAAGAATTTTACCTTGATAATTCTAATAACTTTGATTATTATAAACTATAAACAGCAGGTAAATATCTTCATATATATATATATATATATATATATATATATATATATATATATGAATATATATGTATATATACTATTATTTTATTTAATTTTAAAAGAATCCTACTATCCTTTTGCATGGCTAAAAATTAAATATGTTATGTTAAAGTATAATAGTAATGGAATTTACATGAATTACTGAAATATTTTTTGTAATCTATTATTTCCAATAGAGTTTTCATTAGGTTAAAGTAAGTTCATTTTCTGTCTTGCAAGCATGTGTGATATGTATATCCATGTTAGCATGTTGTGCAGGCATGCATTAGGGTATTACGTGGGTCACTGGCATTTGAATTCAGGTTGTCACAGTGGCATAGCAAGTGTTATAAAAACAGAGATTTTTCCCAACCCGTGGATCTATTTTAATTCTATGTAGCACTTCTCCTTCAGAGCACTTATAGTCCTTACATATTTTTCTGCTTTAGATAATGTTCCTTAATCCAAAGCAGCATAAAGAATAATTGTTGCAAACATCTTTGTGTGACATTCCCAGTATTGGAGGAAGATATAATATTTAAATAAGTATTTTATTTCACTTATTTTATTTTAGAGAAAAGTTCTTAGTAAATAAAATAAATAATGGTTCCTATTTTTATATTAGTTTGTAACTTCTTTTTGAAATGTTTGTCACTTAAGGAATGTAGAGTAGAAAGTTTAAAAAGTCTTAGTAAGGAAAAAAACATACTTCTAAAAGTCATTTTTGTTGGTTTATTCTTCTCTTATGTATTAGAGAATATATATAACATCTATGTACACCCAGACTATAATATCCCCCTTTCTTCTCCTCTTCCAGTCTCTCCATCTTCCCTTCCCTCTGTCCTACCTCCCTTCCATTCCTTTCTCTTTAGAAGAGGACAGACCTCCTAGGGATATCAACCAAACATTGCATATCAAGTTGCAAAAAGACTAAACATCTCTCCTCATATCAAGACAAACCCAGCAGGAGTAAAAAGTCCCAGAAGCAAGCAAAAGTCTGATCTTGGCTCTAAAATACTTTATACAGTTAAGTAAGCATTGTGATGAGGTTTAGGCTCTCATGTAAGGACAAGATTATCTTTGTCCAGTACTGAATGAGTAACTCTGCAAATCCATCATACTCACCAATGTCATGACTCACATGCTTCCTAGAAAAGACTCAGTATATTTTCCCCTCCAAACAAAATTTCATGTAAATTTACATTACTGTTTGTTCATCTATGTTCTGGTGTGATTTAGGTCAACTAAGCAGCATGTAATAAGATCTACAATACTTGGATATCAAATAATTTGAGAGAATGTATCAGGTTATAAACGTAGGTCCACAGTGGCAGCATATACAAATGGGATTTCACTGTCTGTACTTATAATGCATTGCTTTCTGGGTTTACTACAATAAGCAGATCATAATTCTCTAAAGCTAAGAATTAGTTGAGAATATGTTAAGATACTAATCAAATAGAAATTGAAGTTTATCAAAAATTAAAGATTTAAATTCAGTACGATGGTATATCCCTTTAACCGCACATGCTGAAAAGGAGGAGTAAATGTTTCAGGCAAGCATAGGATTTACAGTAAAACCTTGTCTCCAGAAAATCTGAGAACTTTGTACTGCAAAGAATACAGAAAACAAAAGGATAATTCACCGAACAAAATGGGAAAACAATTGTATCTTATACAGACAATAAGAAAATTTATTCTAAGACATGCAAACAACGATAAATCAACAACAACAACAAAAACCCAAGAACTCATCTTTTTTTAAGGGCAAATATCTAAGTAGGCTGTTTCCAAAGAAAACATGGAAATGTCAATATACAAATGAATAAGACATGCCTAGAACCACTAACCACCAGGAAAATATAAACCAAGCCACAAGGTAATGTGCAAGCTGACATCCACTAGGTTGGCTAAAATCAAAATGTCAGGTAACTCCAAATGCTAGCATGTTCATGAATGAATTGAGATCAACATGTGCTATAGGAATATAATACAGTGCAGCCACTCTTGGAAGACACTACTCATTCTGAAAATAGTTAACCATAGATGACTTCTGACTCACTAAACTTCTTCCTGGGTAAAAAGAAAAACATTTGTTCATACAAACACTTATATAGAGATGCCCGTGGCAACGTTATCTGTAAAAGTAGAAAGAGAGAGAGAGAGAGAGAGAGAGAGAGAGAGAGAGAGAGAAAGGAAGGAAGAAACAAAGAAGCAAATAAATCCACTGACAGAAAAATGCATGCACAGAATGCACTGTTTCTTTAGAGTTGAATACTTTTCAAACTTAAAAATAAAGTTCTGATCCATACTGTATCATGGTTCATCTTTAAAACATTATTATGTGAAAAATGATTCCTTTAATATGATCTCATTTATTAAAATACACAGGCTAGACAAATACCAAAAACAAAAAGCAGAATAGTGGTTACTTTTGACTATGAAATAGCTGTACATATTTGTGGATATGCAAAAATCATGGCACACATTAGATGAGTGACCTGCATGGTCTATTCACCATCCCAGTAGAGATGTCAATGTGAATTACAGTAAACTTAGAAACATCTAATGTTACCTGCATGGTCTATTCACCATCCCAGTAGAGATGTTAATGTGAATTACAGTAACTTAGAAACATCTAATGTTACCTGTATGGTCTATTCACCATCCCAGTAGAGATGTTAATGTGAATTACAGTAAACTTAGAAACATCTAACGTTAGAATATAATAATAAATATATTTAGAAGCATTTTCTGGAAACACAATGGCTGCATAATTAGTACTTATTGTTCATGAGTCCTAGAAATTCTTAATGGCATTCCTTCTGTGGAATAGAAAGGGTAGGGAGAGAGGGAAACGTTCACTAAATAAAGGGCGTGTGAATATCTACAAGAAATAAGTTATAAAGTTCTCCAACAGAATGTGTTGATTACACTTGATTAAAATTTATACTTTATTTTATTTAATAAACTAGAAGGAAAAAATTCAGAGATTTACAATAACAATGATAAAACAAAAACAGCTTTAAGAAGACAGGTATGGTAATGACTCATCTACTCTTTAGACACTAGCCGCCTGGATCCAGTCACCCTGTCCTACCTATGAATATTTAAAACTATCATGTTAGTTTAAGAAAAGCTTTGTCTGAATACCTGGTAAATTTAACAAGCCTAAGAAGCCACAGATGAATGCCACTTGGTTAAGAAAATGCATTTCCAGAAATAAATCAAGTATCGACGATGTTGTTATTCTTCTTCTTCTTCTTCTTCTTCTTCTTATTATTATTATTATTATTTATTCACGTGGGAAATTCCTGTTTCTTTCTCACTCCTTCTTTTTCAGGTCACACTAATGTTAATAAAACTGTTCAAGATTGACATGAAGGTACCAAGACAATTATATCTTCAATCTTTAGAAATGATGCATGCGGCTTTTCTTCAAGCTACAGATAGCTGTGAACAT
This sequence comes from Rhabdomys pumilio, assembly GCA_030674055.1. NCBI lineage: Eukaryota > Metazoa > Chordata > Mammalia > Rodentia > Muridae > Rhabdomys > Rhabdomys pumilio. The sequence goes on from JANHMN010000016.1 coordinate 22,683,920, forward strand.
CATTTACTTTCTGCCAAAAAATAAAATAAAATAAAATAAAATAAAATAATAAAATAAAAACCTGACTTACAAGACTAAGTGACCTTTTGCTTAATATTCCTATTGGTAAGAGCACAAAGACGCTCAGAAAGGTAAAAAGAATTGGCTCTTTTTTGTGTCATTAACGTCACTCTGCTAAACACTTCTCTGTCATGTTTTCATGAAGTAGGAGAGGGTGTCTTTCCCATCAAGTTCCCTTTCGCGGCAGGAAATTGACAGTACTAAAAGATGGGAAAACTGTCTTATGCAATACTAGCCCAGTGCTGTACTTGGCGACGCAACTTTCACCAATTGTTTCCAGAGTTGGCCTGGGAGTGGCGATCATTAGTTTCTAACTAATTGGGATCCACTTTCCGGTATGGTATCCGGCAGAGTCGGCAAAGGTTCTTGCAGCAAATTAAAGGAGTTTAAAGATCAAGAGATCTGAACGGAACAAAAGAAACCAAAACAGGACCAAGGGATTCCAAAAAGAAGTTTGAGCAACCTGAGCTTAATGCAAATTCCATGAGCAGCTGGCTGAGAAAGGCACCGAGATGATGGCAGGTCAGGAAAACGCCACTGATTCAGCTGCAAAGCTGGTCCTAACGCTCAGCTTTAACCACCTACCTTGCTGGCCTTCTCCCAGGACCAGGAGCATCAGCACGGTCACCAGCTGTGCCCAGGCTCCGCCCTGCATCGCTGGGGCTGTGAGTGTGTCACAGCGTGTATCACAGATCTGGAGAACCTGGCTTCAGCCCTCCACTTCCTGGACTTTTTCAAAGTCTGTTCCAGCCCAGCCTTCATATAGGAGCTATGAGAGCTCTATACCAAATCAGTCCTTCTAAGAGAGACTTCTAGTTCTTAGCGCCAGCCCTAGACTCCTCCCAACCCTGGTTACCCATCTCTCTGAAAGCCACGCCCAAACCGTCCATGGGAACCCGGAGCATGCAGCAGGTCTTGGGTATCCCAATCACCCGGGATTTCATCTGCATAAGCTTAGCCTGCCAGGAGCTCTGGGATTTAGATCAGACTGTTTGGCTGTAGTAACAAATAGTAAGAGACTGCTGGAATGCAAGCTCTCCAAGAAATCTTGACTGTTTTGGTGGGATTTGGAAAGGAGGGGTGATTGTTTGTTTGGTTTTTGTTTGTTTGTTTTGTTATTCTTTGGCTGTAGGGTGCCACATCTTAGATCAGGCTGACTTTGAACTTACAATTCTTCCTTGGCCCCTTAAATTCTGGTGTTACAGCAAAAAGACGTCACCATCTGGTTCTAAACACATCTTTTCCTGTGGAGACCAGAGGCCAACCAAAGATGTAATTCCTCAGGCACTGCTGACATGATTTTAAGAGAGAGTCTCTCATTAGCTAACAAATAATCTAGGATGGTGCGCCACTGAGGTCCAGGGATCTCAGCCAGTGCTATGATTACAAAGAAGGCTTTCTTGAGTGAGGTCTGGGGGTGGAACTCAAATTCTTACTATTGCAGGGCAAGCACTTTACAACCTGAACCGTCATTTCCTTTGACTTCCCGTTGTTTCTGCTGACTTGCTTTGCTACTTCAGCTGAACCTGCTTCCCAGAAGATGCCCTTGTCTTAGAATTCATTGATGAGTCGTGGGGCAGAAAGAGAGAGTAACTGATAGCAGTGTGGTACCAGCACTTTATGAGTGAAGAGACTGAGACTGTCCTACAGTTGACTAGGTTGTCTAGTGCTGACCCAGGATTCTTCAGCAGAGGACAAGACCTTCTTGGCTCCTGGTAACTGAGAGTCATTTGAGTCTGCAAAGGTGTAGTTGCCTCTGTAAAGAAAGCAGATCCTTTTGTAATCGTGTGTGTGTGTGTGTGTGTGTGTGTGTGTGTGTGTGTGTGTGTATTTAATGTCTTAAAATGAATCCTCATTCTCCAGAGATTTTCTCTGGAAGCCTCAGACCCAGAGTCCTCTGATCAATAACCTTGGACTTTACTCTGTCCAGTCTTGACCTGAGGGGAAAAGAGACATTGGTAAACACAAGGTTTCTTGAGGAGACCTTCTGGAAACTAGATCTAGATCACAATTCTCCTTATAGAACTATGTAGACAAGGTAGGACTTGATGCAGATGGCAGAGGATACCATAAACATTAGGAAATTCTGTTTTACAGGCAGAAACTCATAGCTAACCATTGAACAGATCATGGGGTTCCCAATGGAGGAGTTAGAGTCAGGGTCAGGGTCAGGGTCAGGGTCAGGGTCAGGGTCAGGGTCAG
>JANHMN010000016.1:22700358-22716716 GCA_030674055.1 Rhabdomys pumilio
TGTGTGTGTGTGTGTGTGTGTGTGTGTGTGTGTGTGTGTGTGTGTGTATGTACACATCAAATCAATAATAACATATTTATAAGACAGTGAGAAAATAACACTGACAATAATAAAAACAATTTCTGTATGCCATGTTTGGTAAGACCTCACATATATTGTTTTATCTAACCCCCTAAGCAGTTTTATTAGGCAAATGCTAGCATTAACTCTGTCTTAAAAATAAAAGAAATTTCTGGTCAATTGACCAAAGTTACTTGGATAAGAAAGCACAAACAGTTGTTTGCATATTAAAACATGTCAATTTGGAAGCAGTAAGACAACCCTCCAAGTTAAGGTTTCTGCTCCCATTTCTGACAACCTGAGTTGGATTCCATGGATCCACCTGGTGGAAGGAGAGAACCAATTCCTCTGATTGTACTCTGGTACTCATACACACACACACACACACACACACACACACACACACACACACACACACACAAAGTTGTATACACAGGCACTAATGTAAAAGTGTAGTAAGAATGTTAAAAACAAATCACTCTATTTTCAGAACAACCTCAGATTGAGTCAGTCGATTTTTTTATCCTCTGAATCATCTACCTATCCTCTTTGTAATGAATTGCCATATTTTATTTTCAAATTAAAATTTGCTTCCTAACTACCCTTTGATGTCAACCATGCATCACAGAGAGCAGTCAACCTGAAAGACACTTAATCTGTTTTGCATTTATACCACTGTGATACTTAATTTGAAAGGTGAAGGGGCAATGTTGTGAAATAAGCAGAGAGAAATATAATTTACTTCAAAAGGCTGCCAAAATTGCTATGTTGAGGAAACACACAGCTTTTGTAAAGGCCATGTTTAAGGTAGCCTTAATAATAGACTACATACAGGCAGATGAAGCCTTTGAAAAGAAGTCTCTCCCTCTATAACATCAAAACCAAAATATAACACCTCTAGTCCTCAGGAATCTGGGTTTCCTGTCTCTTATTTCTTAGACTTACAAGTTATGTCTACTGGGTGGCAGTTTCAACTCTAGGCAGTTATGAAAAAGTCACATATTACTAAACTATAATAAAAGGATTTAGTAGAGATAACAGTATATCATAGGAATTAAGTAAAGACTTCGTTTAATTATAAATCACTATCTTCAGGTTTCATTTTGTTAGAGCAGGTATATCATTCACTCTGTACAAGTTGCATATGACACAGTCTCTAAAAGGATGTAGTAAAATCAGCTCTTTTCACAGGGTTTCATGAAATCCCTGTCCCAAAAGAATGATAAAATTCATTTAACAAATCAACATAGACAAATTTCCCTAATAATCTCTAAAAACAATGTACTAGAGGAAAAGCCAAAACTAAAAACAGCTGAAGATTTCTTTTACTATCATAACAAAATCAAAAATGTTTATGAAATTAGGGTTTTATAAACATTTGTTTAGGACAGGCATGATTTAGTGAGTACAGAGCTGAACCCGGGACAACATATGTGTGACATTAATATAGTGGAAAATCGTGCATTAGTTGGCGTGTAGAAAGGGATTCAACAGAGAAATTGTACGCACATGATTTTATTGCAAGTTTTGGATGTAGAAGTTTCAGTACACAGGAGTCTGACAAGTAAAAGGAGAAAGATGAGGAAGCTGTCCATGCTCCTAGGGCCACTAACTCTGTTCTTGATGACTGAAACATTGCTGAATAAAAAATGGAACCAAAGGTAGCCATGTTCTGATTAAAATGCTCCTGGACACACAGAACCACCGATTGGACACTGGCACGAAGCACTGCTACAAGAAACCTACTTCACATCATTCTTTTGGAAATAAACATTTATGTGGTAGAAATCTGGATCTGCATTATTCTCATCTTTAAAATACCACATGGATGTCTCCTGGTGGGAATCAAATCACATATAGAAAGCTTCTTAGAGTAGGCTATGAAAACATTGTTTGAATTTTTATCTATTTATTATATTAAATGAAGGTGTATGCTCAAGGAGATGGAGATGATTCTGATGTCAACAGAGAGTGTATGAGACAAATTTAAGAAGTCAGTTAATTCTATGAAGACAATATTTACCATATTCACTGTGCCGTTTATACCCTTGTTTTGACTGAGTTTATGTTTCTTACCAGTTATCTTTCTAGCAACTGTGTTCTCTACAACAGCATATTATTGATCACATATAATTTTTAGCTCTGTTTAATCCTTTCTCTACTTGTTATCCACTCCTTTTCTCCTAATGATTATACTCTATTAGAATAGAATTCTATATCATAATTGTGAGAAAATTATTTAGTAGACCAAGCTTGAAAGTTAATATAGGAATTGTTCCTCAAAATGCTGTTAACTCAGTTTTGTACTCTCTCTCTCTCTCTTTCTCTTTCTCTTTCTCTCTCTCTTTCTCTCTGTACTGCTCCCTTAAATCACCCTTTTTTCTGTCTGTTCTGCTGATAGTTGGGTATATCCTATCTCTCATTCTGTCACATCTTTTTCTGATTCATCACTTTCTCCGCCCGTCAATTAGGAGTTACTTTCAAACATGGATCTTCCTTCTAAATACAAATTTTACCTTAAAGGTGTGTACTGAGGACATGTCTGTATTCTATCCAGAAGGATTAAAGATGTGTAGTGTCTCTACAATCCAACTGGGTCACACAAATCTAGGTCTTTAGATGTAATCCCTTGACAGAGCATCCATGCTGCTATATTAACATTCCTCTACATTTACTTTTCTAAATTCATTATCTTTCCCTCACCTACTTCATGACCCCTAATTACCCTTCATTTTAGCATAATACAATATCACACCTTTTTCTGATGATCTGATATATTAGTTAACACATAATGTCCTCCTTTGCTCTTCTATCATTTTTATTGCTATCTTTAATAATGTTTTATTTGATCTTTATAGTCACTACTGATCATTTTTGTTCACTGTTTACATAAAGTCTTCTTATAAAGTTTTAGTTCCAACACATCTGTGACATGGTTATAAAAAAGAACTGGTTTTAGATTTCAGACAATTATGCAAGTTTTGAAGTTAATCCTGTCAATGCTTGCTTTTCATTAAAATATTTAATTAATATATACTGCTGAGTCACTGACTTCTCTTATCTTTGTATTCATTTTCTGTGTATCATTGGTTCCTCAATTACTGCTTACATTTGTGTTGAACTGAGAGTTTGGTACTGTGTTTTGACTTTTTCTTCTGTTTTTTTCTGTATTTCATTAATTTCCAAGCGAGTGCTCTAGAGGTTAGAATTGATGTTTTAAACTTATACAAATACTGTTTTCATTAACATCACCTAGTTTCAGCAATACTTAAAACTCTATTATCCTCCCTTCCCTATACATCTTGGTCACACATTCACACTTTTCTTGTTACTGTTGTTGTTGTTCTCTAAGACACACTGAGTTTAACTGGGTTTATCTGTGTTACCACAGATTTAGAGCTATGCACTGGAGTTTAGTGGACTGCTTATTGATTATATAACTGAGGACAATGACTCTTTCTCTTTAAGAATCCATAAAGAAACAATAATTAATCCCATGTGCTCTTCTTCAATCCCTGATTTACTGTTCATAGACCTGGTCTTGAACAGATCTTTTGTAGTCAGATCATAACTTCATAGTCTATACTATGTGAAGAAGATAGTATTGAATGGCCCTATTATTCCTCTTCATCTCTTATACTCATCTCACCCCTGCTTTTATATTGTTCTTTAATCCTTGAAGGGATTGGTATAAATGTTCTTTTTACTTCTGAGCACTTAATATTCATGTATTCTCAGCACCTTGAGCAGGCATGCAGCTTATATTAAATGCTATCTATTACAGAAGAGGTTTCTCTTCTGTAACTGTAACATCTATCAGTATAAATATAAATATTTAGAAAGTAGCTTGATACCATGAAAATCTAAGTAAATAGCAGTAAATTAGCCTCTAAGGCCTAAGACCTGTATGGCCATGAGTTGTTTATTTTTGTTTGTTTGTTTGTCTGTTTGTTTAACTAGGTTTACAGTACCACATAGGAATTCTTTTTGTGAAGCTGTCCTCAAATACAGGCAGAGAGCAGTTGGTTATCACCACACTAAACATGTCACTGTTTTCAGGGGGAAAGTTTTAGTAGATTGCATAGTAGATTGATACAGTCTATTACAGGGTTTACCTCTTTCCCTGTGAACCAAGACCATCATCAGTGACCAGGCACAGTTGTTTATCATAGCTGCAACCTTAGGGCTCACACAGTCACAGAGCACCATACCTCTTCCTCCTTCCCTTTTTCCTCCTTCCTTCCCTTTTTCTCCACTGTCTTTTTCCCCCTGCAGTGAGTTATGCAAGCCAGAAATAGCCATCTATCCTGTTAAAAAGTAAGTTCCCCTGATTATGTCTACAATTAAATCCTTATCATGTCATACTAGTATGATTTTGAGGGTAAGTGTGCTTCCAAGAACAGTTGTCTCATGTCACACCTCACTGAGGAAAGACTGTAAGAGAAAGTAGAATTTACCATTTCACTAGTAAACACAATCTCCCTTCCTCTGTTTTAAGAAAGTAAGAAATTAATACAACCTCAAATCTACAGAGACACTAGTGTAATGAACCTAACATTTGGTTCTTCAGGCTTTAGAACTGGTTTGCTGAAAGAATGTGGAAGCATTATAGAACTCTGGGCTAAAACAACCCTAAAGAGCTATGAGTAGAGTTTAATGGGCCATTTTGTTGGGAGTTTGGAAAAGCAGGGTGAAGAGAAATGCAGCTCTAATTATGAGGGTTTCAAAGGAAACAGGGGTTCTATCTTTGTTAGAGCCTCTAGCCATTTATGTGATAGTCTAACAAAGAATCCAACTTCATTCTACCCGTCTTGAGAACCCTAGTGAAGCAGAATACTAGAGAGATGGTCAAATTTGTTCAATGGAAGAAACTTCAGGACAGGGGAGCATGCAGACTGTGGCTCACCTCTCTCATCCAAGCTACAATGAAAGAGAAAAAAGTAGAGCAGAACACATGAAAAGAGGGCAGTTTAAAGTTGTTAAAGAGATCAGTACCTTTAAAGAGAATCCTGACACTTCATAGGGTCAACTAGAATAGTGTCCTGATGACAAAATCCCACCTGTCTAAGCTTGCATCTTGCAAATTCATTTGAAAGAAGACATCCTAGGCTGATAATGTTGCTGGAGTGGCCCCTGCTCCAAAGATGCTTCCCAGTGAAGCGTTTCTACAGGAACAGCATGAAACTGATACAACAGTGATCCAAAGTGGGCTGTGATTGATATTCTTGGTTGTCTACTTCACCAAAGTCTTTAATCTGGATCTTGGAGTATAAAGACACACCTTTAATCTGTGTCTCATTTTCTGTTGCAAGTCTATATAAAGATGTAGAAGAAAGAAACATTTGTTCTTTGCCTGCTTGCTGTCACCTTGCTAGCAAGTCCATTTCTTCAGTGGCATTAAAGCCTGCTTCTTCAAGATCCCAGTGTATACTGAAGATCAGTTGAGATATCTACTCTCATGGACTGAGCAACTACTGAATTCTTGGACTTTGTATTCACAGCTAGCTGTTGTTCTCTCTGCTCTGGTTGACTACCGGTTGGTTGGCCTATATGGTTCATGCAGGCAAAGGTAGTAGAGATGACGAATTGGGGGTTGGAAGCTTTGTGCATATGTACAATGAACAACCACACCAGGACCACCTATAAGGAGGCAGATCAAGTGTAGTTGGAGTAACTCAAGGATTATAAAATGTGGGGGAACTGAGGGTAGAAACATCCAGGATGGGCATAAGTTATTCATTGGCTGAGGGCATAGGCTACCAAAAGGTTTCACTAGCACTGGGAAGCATTTCAGTAATCTCAGGTACTAGGTGAGTGGGTTCTTATTAAGAGAAAGGAAATTGAACCTGTAATCTAACTAAGGCTATGTGACATTACTCTTGTAGAGCACTGCATGAGGGCTTAAAATTTCCCAGACAAGGTCAGAGAAAGAAAAACCCTCCCAATGAACAGAGTTTTCTATATTGCATGGAGCTTAGAGGCTATCTCAGAGGTCATGGTGGACTTTGACCATATTTAGCAGCATTGTTAGATTAGCTGGACTACAGGTTGTAAGTCATTCTAATAAATCCCCTTTATATATTATTCATTCTATAAGATCTGTTACTCTAGAGAATGCAGACTAATATAAGTATCAGATTAACTAGAGGTCCTTCCAGTCTCTGTCTCCTGATGTATTCCAATTTCCATAGAAACAGTAGAAAGCAGTACCTTCAAGAATCAGTGGTGACCAGAGACCTGCAGTCTGTTTTTGATTTTATAATCTGCTGTTTATAAAACTGACTGTTACAGTCAGACATTTGAAATGTTTTGTTAACAATTTATTATTACCCATATTACTGAAATTCCTTATAATCCTCAAAGACAAGATATTATAAAACAGATATTATAAAACTTTAAAATAATACCTTAATAACTCTCTGAGTATGGGAGGACTAGCTACTGGTGCTTCTGCTCCGGTTTTACAAGAACACTGAAAAATTGGCTTTTAATACAAAAGAGGGGGAACTATACCCCCAGAAGAAGTCTTCCAGAAATACTCTCTATCATGCCTAGTTCATTTTTAATTTTCTAAATCTAAAAGCTCATGACAAAGCTGCTGCTGATTGCCTTTGGCATGCTGAGACCAATAAAAACTATGCCACAGTTATGTGGAAGGACCCTCTTATCTTTAAATGGAATGGCCCGGACCCAGTTCTCATATGGGGCCGAGGATTGATATGCCTGTTTGATGCCAACGAAGGCACAGCTAAATGGCTGCCAAAAAGATTAATGAAATAAATAGATACCCCTCACAAAGCCAGGCCCAATTACACATAAGATGAATAACAATTGACATCCAGGAAAGAGAAATCTCCCTGAGAATTCCCTTCTTTTTCCTTTCCAAGTAAAAATGAATCAACTGTGGTGTTTGCTGTTGGAACTTCTAATCCTGATGCTGGCCTTCAGACTTATACTACTCAGACCTTCGATGGGCCATTGACAAACAGCTGGGACATCAAACAGCTAGAGATTGACATCACTAATCTGAAGAAATCCCTCGTTTCACTGTCTGAAGTGATCTTCAAAAATTACAAAGGATTTTACTGGACTTGATTTACTCTTTTTACACTAGAAAGATTGTGTACAGCTCTAGACTGTGTACAGCCCTTAAGGAAGAATGTTGCTTTTACATAGACAAGACAGGGATGGTTAAAGAGAACATGAAAAACGTCAGAGAAGGCCTTAAGAAGAGAGAGAGAGAGAGAGAGAGAGAGAGAGAGAGAGAGAGAGAGAGAGAAAAGATGAGAGCTGGTAAAAGTATTGGTTTTCCCTTCCGGTCTGGGCCCAGGAACTAAACAGATCCCAGGCGGCAGCTCTACCCTCAATCTCTAAGAACCCAGAGGAAGCGGTGCTCCCAGGAGCTCTAACCTGGGCAGTATCTTAGGCAATCAGACAGCAATACCCGCCCCAAATAGGGAGTAACTGGGACCCACAAGGACCCAGGAAGTCACTCCTGGCCTGGAGCACTGGTTCCTTCCAGTCTTGGCCGAGGAACTGAACAGATCCTGGACAGCAGCTCTGCCCCCAATCTCTAAGAACCCTAAGGAAGTGGGGCTCCCAGGAGCTCTAACCCGGGCAGTATCTTAGTCTAAGCAGACCTGAGCACTGAGCAGATTTTGGGCCCCAGCTCTTACCCCAGTAGTAACACCCACCCCACACAGTTCTGATACAACCAAGATAATAGGAAAGACAGGCTCCAGTTAGAGACAGGGCAGGTAGCACTAAGAAAATACAGATGGCAAAAGGCAAGCACAAGAACATAAGCATCAGCAACCCATGGCACTTGGCATCATTAGAACCTAGCTCTCCCACACAATAAAGTCCTGGATTCCCCGTATTACTAAGAAAGCAAGATTCAGATTTAAAATCACTTCTAATTATGATGATAGAAGACTTTAAGAAGGACATAAATAACACTCTCAAAGAATGTGAGGAGAACACAGGTAACAGGTAGAAGCCCTTAAAGTGGAAACACAAAAATCTGATAAAGAATTATAAGAGAACACAACCAAACAGGTGAAGGAATTGAACAAAACCATCCAGGACATAAAAATGGAAGTAGAAACAATCAAGAAATCACAAAGGGAGACTACCCTGGAGATAGAAAACCTAGGAAAGAAATCAGGAGTCATAGACACAAGCATCACCAACAGAATACAAGAGATAGAAGAGAGAATCTCAGGTGCAGAAGATACCATAGAAAACATTGACACAGCTCTCGAAGAAAATGCAAAATGCAAAAAGTTCTTAACACAAAATATCCAGGAAATCCAGGACACAATGAGGAGACCAAACCTAAGGATAATAGGTATAGATGAGAGTGACGATTCCCAACTTAAAGGGCCAATAAATATCTTTAACAAACTTATAGAAGAAAACTTCCCTAATCTAAAGAACGAGATGCCCATAAACATACAAGAAGCCTATAGAACACCAAATAGACTAGACCAGAAAAGAAATACCTCCCATCACATAGTAATCAAAACACCAAGTGCATAAAACAAAGAAAGAATATTAAATGCAATAAGGGAAAAGGGCCAAGAAACATATAAAGGCAGGCCTATCAGAATTACACCAAACTTCTCACCAGATACTATAAAAGCTAGAAGATGCTGGACAGATGTCATACAGACCCTAAGAGAACACAAATGCCAACCCAGGCTACTATACCCAGCAAAACCCTCAATTACCATAGATGGAGAAACCAAGATATTCCATGACAAAACCAAATTTACACAATATCTTTCCACAAACCCAGCATTACAAAAGATAATAGCAGGAAAGCTCCAATACAAGGAGGGAAATTATACCCTAGAAAGAGCAAGAAAGTAACCCTCTTCCAACAAATCCAAAAGAAGATAGCCACACAAAGATAATTTCACTTCTAATAACAAAAATAACAGGAAGCAATAATCACTCTTCCTTAATATCTCTTAACATCAATGGACTTAATTCCCCAATTAAAAAACACAGGCTAATGGACTGGATACTTAAACAGGACCTAGCATTTTGCTGCATACAGGAAACCCACTCAATGCAAAGACAGACTCTATCTTAGTGTAAAAGACTGAAAAACAATTTCTCAAGCAAATGATCCTAAGAAACAAGCTGGAATAGCCATCCTAAAATCTCCAGCCTGAGAACACAAAGGGAGGGACTCATGGCTCCACCTGTATAGGTAGTTGAGGGTGGCCTTGCTAGGCATCAGTGGAAGAGGACAGCCTGGGTACCTAAAAGTTTGGATTCCCTAGTGTTGGGGAATTGCAAGATCAGGGAGGCAGGAATGAGAGGACGTTGGGAACACACCCTCATAATAATTAGAAGAAGAGGGATGGTATAAGAGGTTAGGCATCAGTGGAAGTGGAGGGCCTTGGTGCCTGAAAGTTTGGATTCCCTAATGTTGGGAAATTTGAGAGCAGTAAGGCGAAAATGGGAGGATAGTGGGAGCACACCCCCATAGAAACTCCCAGAATTATATGAATTAGACATGACAGAGGCAGGCTGCCAGAAGACTAGATTCCAGAATTCAAGCAAAAAATTATCTTGATACTAAAATTTGTTTTGAGAATTGTATATTGCAGAATACATAGCCTTGGTATATCTACTCATCAAGCAAGCTGAGCAGACCTGCTTGAACCTCTGATGTCCTCGAATTCCAGGTGGATGCAGTGAAGACACAGTGTCAGAGGCTTATCAATTTACTCTCCCCCCCCACCCCTCTTCTAATATCTCAACACCCATAATCAGCTTGAAGAAGTTAATGAAGAGTCGGTACCCTTATTCCCTGTGCTTGGGGACTGAGGTGGTTAATATTGGGCTGTCTTTCTAGGGAAAAGGAGTGGTTTTGGTGAAACTGGGAGGATTAGCTAGGATTTATTGCATAGCCATAACCTACTGGTAGAAATATGTATAATTGTTATTAAGATGAAGTTATAATTTCTTAAATGGTACAAAATTTACTTTGATTACAAATTTAAGGTTTTCATTGGTATGAGCTTCTTATTAATATAAAAGTGAGATGAATATTGTTACTATCATAGGCATTGTGCCTGTATAACACATTTAGGAATACAAGGCTTAGACCCAGTCCTTCTTTAACTTTTTTTAACTTATTTGAGATGGTTAGACTGTGAGTTAAGGGCCGATAGCAAATTCATGGCTTTGAGTTTATTGTTAGGTTGCTTTCTATATTTTCTTTAGAAATAACTGAGAGGAATTAACAGACAACAGTCCAGATTGCCTCTCATGGATAGTTGGTTTTCAAAACATCAGAAATCGACAGAATTGTCATTACAAACATTTCTGTCTTAATGTTCATTTTGATTAGAGACTTGTCTGCTGCTGACCGCTTCCTGTCTTGGATTCTAAGAAGAAATTGAGCATCTTTGGAGTTATTCCAATTGTTGTGAGACAGCCACAAGGCAAGAATTGCCTCTTTCCATCTACAGACAAATTACTGTCCAGAAAAGGACACACTTGCAGAATAATTGACTGATTATATCTGCCAAGACAGAGTAATCAGCCCTTAATAATTCTGCATCAGTCTGTCAGATGATCCTGAGCCAGAAGGCTGAAGATTTGATGCTCCAAAGTTCAGTAGTATAGGGACTCTCCAGGTGTTCTGTGGTCTCTATAAATTGGCTAAGTTTTAGAAGCTATGCTTTGTGCTTCCCATAATTTCAGTTAACTCAGTCATTCTGATTTCTGACGGGGTTGAAGACTTATAATCTCATAGCCAATCCTGGCTATTTACTTTGAGAGAAATATTTGAGAGGATGGTTTTCAGCTGACATTCATTCTAAAGCCAAGAAAAAAGCCAGGTTCAGAACTAAGTTTTTAGTTAGGAGAGATGACAGAGGTTTTGCATAGTCAACAAAATGATGGAAGTCTGTCTTGCACCTTACTGACATAATTGGTATAGTTATGGTCTAACTGTATTTTGAGAGAAAAGTTTTATTTTAACAGGAAAAATGATATGTAGGAGGAGCTAAGGTGGGAGGAGTACAGAGAGGAAGAAGAGGAGTAAGGAGAGGAGGAGGAGAAGGAGAGGGGGAGAGAAAGAGAAGAGAGAGAGAAAGAGAGAGGGGAGACAGACATGGAGACAGAGTTCACATGTCTCCGCCAGTCAAAGATAGTTGATATATCTAGGTTCGGTATTAGGTTACACTTCTGATTGATACTGAGCATTACCAAACTTAGAAAACCTTTGGTTAACATTAAAAAATGTATAAAAGCAAAAAGGAGAAGGGGGCATGGGATAGGGGTTTTCTAGGGAGGGTAAATGGGGAAAGGGAATGGCATCTGAAATGTAAATAAAATATCCAATAAAAAATAAATTAAAAAAATTTACTCAGAAAAAATAAATAAACTGTATAGATGGAGAGATTAAAAAAAAAAGAATTGGTTTTCAACTCCTTCATGATTGTCAACTCTACTTCCTTCCATTTTGGGACCAATAATTGGGTTACTTTTGCTTATTTCTTTTGTTCCCTGGGCCTTAAATAGGTTGACTAACTTTGTGAAACAACACATAGATAATTTTGACAGCAAAATCTATTCAGATATATTATCTGAAGTTAGCTATAGAAGACCATGAGACTCAAGATGAGGTTGTTACTCTATCCAGGGTGTTCCCAAAACCCATCTCCACCCAACCCCTCTTTTAGAGGGGACTTCCACTCCTAGACCAGAGAGAGGCCACCTAGAACCCTCTCTGTCTGGCGATTTAAATTATTGCTTAGGCTTCGAGGCTAAGCACTGCAAGGGAATATAAATAAAAATTAAAAATATTCTTCTGGGTTCCCTGAGGGACAAACCTGACTGCATAGGGGTTTATGCCAAAAGTATCCCCTCTCCAGGAAAAAAAACATCGGGATGGGTATGGCCCTCATGCCTCACTGAACCATAACAGGAGGACCAGAGCCATTACAAGGTTCCCTTTAATTACTGGAGGTCAGGTCTCTATCCCCATCTTTGCAAGATTGGAATCACCACAGTCCTTCTATACTTGGAGAAGGGAGGAGATGTCAGGGGCAGCCTTATACACTGAAGACCTAAAATCAGACATAGGCCTAAGTCAGCCTGCTAACACAAAGCCCTGGTCTCTGTGGAAAAACACTGAAACAGATAGCTATAAGATATTGTAAACAGGCAGCTTTGGTGGAAATTTACCAGCCTGGATAAGAACTAATAGTCATAGACCTTGTGGATAGGTAACCTTAGTGGATAGTCATAACTTAGATAAGAAACAAGTGATTCATAGAGTCCTAGTGACATGTTCCCTGATTCTTCACCCAGCTGATACTCTGTTCTGGAAGATATCTGTACTCCCCCCTGAACACCTACACTCCTGCATTATCCCCTTCCCCACATCCTGCCTTTTTGTGTTTATAACCCCTGGGTGAAAAAGTAAAAATTATGGTTGATAAATAAATAAATAAATAAATAAACAAACAAACTGCTGTTTATGAAGGAAGAAGCCCATTCTCAACAATTGTCAATGCTGCTGATACCTAACAGGATAATAAACTTTTCTCTAGAGATCATCCTATCTCAGCTGCTGAATGCTAGGGTTTTAAGTGTATGCCATCGTGCTTGGCAATATTTCATTCTTGCTTGGTGATATTTTATTCTTACGCAAGCTATTCTCTCATGATTTAGCCATTATTTTGCTTACTAAATGAGAGGTGTATATCCTCACTCCTGGTCTTTGCTGAGATTCAAATTCTTGTAATTAGCCTCCAAATCCCACACATCTGAGTCTTTACCTCATTACCACCTACGACAAATTAGGATTCCTATGGTTTGGATTGTGTAATTATGATTGTGTAATTCACTTTTTAAAAATATTTTATTGGTTTTTAGTTATGTGCATGTATGTGAGTGAATATGTTCACATGAGTGCAAAAGCCCAGAGATACCTGACATCTCCGGACTGGAGTAACAAGCAGTTGTGAGCTAACCAACATGGATGCTGGGATCTGAACTCTGGTCCTCTGTAAGAGCATTATGTACTTTTAACTTCCAGAGTGTCTTTTTAGGCCATAAATTTCTTGTTTTATCTTTATGTATCCTTAAGTGTGGGTGCTATTCTTGTTTTTGCACATTGTATTCGTTTCATGGTATTAGCTGATTCCTAGTTTATTTGGCCAAGTGACCTGTGAACTCTTAAAACTCAAAACATTACTTACGTAATTTAATGTTGACAAAAGCAGCCTTTGAATTGAGTTCAACTCAACTAAACTTTAACAAACACAAGCCTGCATGAGACATCCAAAGCTCTCTTGGATTTGAGGCTATGAATATACAAATGGTAATACTGCTCTCTTATCAATAGGTGGCAGCAAGTTACAAAAATTAGGGCAGCTGCTTTACAAGTAACTATAATTGATCAAAAGAGTTAAAATGGCATATTGAAGGGTGGTAGTTTTCCCTGAGTGAATAGCAATTTTATAGGTTTTATTTTTCCAGATATCTAAGTAAAAAGGAAGCATAATCAATAAACCTGGAAGCTTTTTTGTTTTAAATATTCAGACTCCTCAGGGTCCCCATCATACATTCCTTCTTGCTCTTCTGCTATGTGGCCACATCTTTGTTTGCTGATGACTCAGAAGAAATGAATTGGTTGAATATTGTATGGGGGACATCTTTTTCTTTTGGTAGATGTCATCTCTTCTCTGGCTGTTCCTCAACTCCTTGTTACTCACGCCACATGGATTCCCCTGTAGTCCTTACCAGGTAATTTCTAATAAATACTAACTACATTTGTATTCCAGGGAGAAAAACATTAAAACAACAGCATTTGCAACCATTTGCTCAAGCCAATGGCTTTTCTTAACTTTTCCACAAAGGAGCAAAGTGAATTTGTTTGCACCCTTTATAGTAAACAGCACTGGGATTCCTATTAGGCATTTGGGCTCACCTTCATCTCTAAACACTTCTCACTTTCCCCTCAGACCTGCACATACCTTCTCTTGTCAGAATTTCCACTTGGAAGACAAGGTGCCCTTCCAACTGAAAACTGTCTTTCTAAAGGCAGAGGTCTTCCAAGTTCCCTTGAATCACGTGGAATTTTACTAACCCATCCTTTACAAGACACAAAAAGTTGTCTCTTCAAGACCTCTCACCATTAGTTCTGACATGATCTGCCCTTCCCACGAGTGAATGAGAATACCATCCCAGTGAGAAAAACAGTGTTATACATATGAAGAGAGGAAATAATGAAGGTGGAAGTAAAGGAACTTCCTTCCGTTAGTGTAGTGAGGGAAGGGCTTGTTTTGGACACCTACTTGATGTGATGTGCTCTCTGCCACCTTTAATACCAGTCTTTTCTCACTAATTTGGTGGGTCCATGACATTCTAGAGAGATCAAAGTAAGCAGTGAGGATGGGTACATTCCAAAAACATTCGTACTATATTTTAAGAGAATACATATTATATATTTATATATAATATAAGCTTATTTATATTATATATAAATGTAATACAAATTTATAAATATAAACACATCGAACAGTCTGTGTTTGAATCAAGTTCTTTTAATAACTTTATTTTTAAGGTAACTCATGTTCTATGTTGAAAAGTACATATAGTATACTCTCAGCAATCCACCCACAGAAGGCTGATTGACTATAACAATCTTGATACACACTTGGGTTCCAGTTTTGTTTTTTGTGAGCATAGATTAAATAAAGGAAAAGAAACCAAGAAATCTATATTTTGAAAGTCAATCTGAGTGATAACAGCAGACATGTGTTGAGAAACTCTGAGGAGAAAGGTCACTGGACAGTGTGCATTCCTGAGGGTACAGCAGTGTGCACTGTCATTCAGAACATTCTTAAGGGGCAGAGTCAGATTATAGGAGAGATTATGGTATCCATGACCCTTCATTAAAGAGAATATAATATGTGATTTAATAAGATACGAAAATAAGTATTACAATGAGTAAAATCACAATATAGTACACATATAGGAAAGCTCACAAATATCAGAAGTATAATTAAGTTTAAAATGTACATTTTTAACTACTCAGGCCCTTTTAGAATATTTTTCTTACTGCTTTTGACTGTATAATTTTAGAGAATCTCTTAATGACAGTACTGTTGATACGATATTTTATATAAACTGCATAGGAAGATAATTCAAACTTGTATCATAATTGATCGAAATGATGATGGTTGATAATTATTTAGGAACATCTCTGGCCTCCCAGAGCATCATTAGCTCTATGAAAGGAATCTACTGGAAAGCAAGCTGTGTCTGATTGCTTAGAATTTCAATACTGTAGAGAGATTGAAATATTACAAGTTCAGAACTAGTACCTTCTCTTGGGGTAGCTTTAGCACCTCCCCGACCCCCAACAGCCATTCCTTACATGCCTCTGTCAGAACTAGCATACAGCAAAAGATAAAATCCTTTTGAAATTTTTTCATTTAGCAGACTACTAGCTCCCTCTAACCCAGAAGCTAAGAGTGTCATCAGATAGCAACTAAAACCTTTAGAGAAGCCTTCTTCATCTTCTTCTAACCACCGACCTCTGTATTTTAATTTTGCTTTGATTTGTGACTTTCTTTGAACTATAAAGCTTCATGAGCATTCACTGCTTCCACATTGGAAAATGAAATTTGGAGTAACTTAAATCCATGGTCCAGGCAATGGTCACTCGAAACAGCTTCAGGATAAACTCTCTTGTTCCCCTTATGGAAAGAGCTGATTTTTGTGTCACAGTTCTTTCTATCATGTCATCCTTAGGGCTGCTACTCCTTTCATATGTAAATAATTATGACTTGAGCATGAGGGATGAGGAGTTTTGCAGACAAATAGATTCTTGGTATGAAAACAAATAGAACAAAGGACCATGACTAGGTAAAAATGATGGTGAACAGCAAAAAAAAATGTTTTTTTTTTTTTGCTTACCTCCTTACCCTCCTGATCCGCTGCTGGGACAAAAGACAAGCAGCTTAGAACAAAGGCCCTGTGGGCTTTTCTCCTGCTGGGAGGACTCTCTGCTTTTGAATCCGTCTGATAAGTTCAAGGCCAGACAAAGATGTGCTTATTGTAAATATTTGGACCTATCTGCCGCCCCACTTCTGTTCAAAGTGACCATGCCTAAAACAGGGAATGAAGAAAGCCTCAAAGATCTGAAAGCCTGCAGCCTTCAAGAAGAGACAGGCCTCAGTCTATGCAGGCCCCATCTGCTTTGCATGGTGTGTGTGTGTGTGTGTGTGTGTGTGTGTGTGTGTGTGTGTGTGTGTGTG
>JANHMN010000016.1:22716726-22743954 GCA_030674055.1 Rhabdomys pumilio
GTGTGTGTGTGTGTGTGTGTGTGTGTGTGTGTGTGTGTGTGTGTGTGAAATCACAATAAAAGCCTTTCTTTACTGGCCGATTGTGACTTCTTTTTGATTTATTTGAAACTTTTCCTGCTGCTTTCTATTTTATTTAATAATTTTTCCTGTTTTTTTAATTCTCTAAGCAGCCAAGGAAATAAGCCTGAGCAAGACCTCTGGAGGGTAGCAGGCTAATCCCCAGAGTCAAGCATTTTAATATGCCTATTTTATGATCATTTTCCCCATTGTACATGCACTTTAGAGTCTGATACTGCTAAACACATTCTAGAATTGATAAATCCCAGGCTTATGTACTGACATTCTTACAAGAACCCTACCTACCCAAAATGATGGGGGGCAGAAAGCTATCTCTACACAAAACCCTTGTGTAGAAGTACCCAGAAGTACCCAGGAAGGAAACTGAACTACTTGCATACATCTCAGAGTCTCCAACCTACTTTCCTTCTAGCCAGGTCAAAATTCTAGAACATCCTTTGGAAACTCTAGAGGCCACACTAATGTTCTCACAGCAAAGTACATGAGGAGCAAAGTGAAGAGACATGTCTTAATTTATCTCACACAAAACTGCTACATTTAAAAAAAAAAAGACAAAATAAAAAGTAAAAAACAATGTTACATTGGCAAATGTTGTAAAGGCATACAGCACATTTCCAGAGTTCCTTGCAGGTACTAGGGAGAATCTCCCTAGTGGTAACAGGAAGATAAGACACTTAGCACCCTCGGCCTGGTGGTAGATCCATCCTTACCTTGAGAATTGTGTTTTGTTTTCTTAAACACTACACATCTCTCACCATGACTGCCAACTCTTCCTGGACTTGGCTAAGGTCTCATCACTCAAAGCATTCACACAACTTGAGGAATTTATCTCTCAACATACTAGAGATATTACCTCAGTATTCTATCAGGCTATCATTTTATGTTATAATTCTATCAAAAAAGTAAAGAATAGCAATGAGTAGCTCACCTGTGGGAATGTTTCTTCATGCTTTTATAGTATGTTTTAGTGTCTCGATATACATTTTTTTTTTTACAAAGGACTATGGTTATTAACTAGCTTTTCTGTTACTGGTAATAATTCAGAAAATACATGTAAATATGGATTAGTAAAAAGACCCATCATCTAACTTATTTACATAGAGCAAAACCTGCATTTACCTACAGACTACGAGTCAATATGTAAGTAGGCATGGCAGGAACTGCAACCCACCCCCATGTAAATATGCATCCTTGTGCATACACAAACTACCTCTATAACAAAATGAAGACTAAATTCATGAACCTGAAAACCACAGTACACTACTTCACCTCTGTAAAATTATCATTTGGTCTCTCTTGACGTTTAAGATTGAGTGATTACTTTTTAGTGCCCTACTGATTTAGATTACATTATGACCAAGTTACTAGTAATATCCTTGTATTGATTATGAAAGAACAAAAAAAATAATTAATTAAAAGTGTATATCTGAATTCTGGGCTGCCACTGTCAAGATGTCTTAAATATTGGAAATAATGTGTGTATTTGTTCACTGACATTCAAAATGTATTATAAATCTTCATGTAACATTTCAAACATGGAAAATAAAATAGAAAATATTTATGAATAAATACACCGTAAGAATTATTATTTTTATTTACTAAAAAATGGCATGATAATTAAATTGCACCAAGAGTTATATTATCTGGATCTGCCTTATATAAAGTAATATAGTGACTGAAGAGATGGCTCAGGGACGTTTAGCACACTGGCTGCTCTGTCATAGGACTCAAGTTTGGTTCACAATACCCAGATCAGGTGTCTCAAAACTGACTGTAACTGCAG
The DNA here is from genome assembly GCA_030674055.1 of Rhabdomys pumilio. Taxonomy (NCBI): domain Eukaryota; kingdom Metazoa; phylum Chordata; class Mammalia; order Rodentia; family Muridae; genus Rhabdomys; species Rhabdomys pumilio. Next base: position 22,718,588 of record JANHMN010000016.1, read on the forward strand.
CCCCACAGAACCCAACTCTCTCTGGCTGCTACAAGCATCCATGTACCTGTGCTGCAGGAAACATCATACAGGCATATATACATACATAGAAATTAAAAATTAGTAAACTAACTAATGTAACAAGATAATGCATGCAGAATCATATATAATGTGAATGTTAGAATAACAATAATTATATATTTTAGATAGAAAAATAGGTATTATAAAACATATCAATTATTTATTTGTTAAATCAGCAAAAAGTTTGAATTCCATTTAAGCTGTAGCAGAGAGAATTATAGGTTGCCTATCACAATACTTTCTGAAGACAGCGTTGATTAATGTTTTGAACCTGCATTGTGTGACACCAAAATTTTGTTTTTATGTACTGTATTATGGCCTCTGTTTCAGTTCTTGCATCCAGATTGCTGCTGTGTGTCCCCCTGGCTTCCTCCTGGCTTTTCTAAATTACCTATGTAATTTGGAGTAACTCATGTGTCTTTGAGAGCCCCCCCCCCCCCGCCCCAGTGGACTCTTAAACCTGTAAGATGAAATAAGATGTGTTTTTCAAGTTGCTTTTTGTCAGTGTTTTATCACAGCAATACAAAACACACTAGGGTAAATATGTTATCATATTTTCTGCTTGCAATTTATTGTCCTGAGTCCATATATGCTGCTACAGGTTGTTTTACTTCTGGTGATGGGCTACAGTCTATTTCAGTTTTGTGGTATAGCAGAATGCATGTAAAACATTCTGGATAGCAAACACAGTATCACAAAATCTTACTCTTTATTGCTCCTAGATGAGAGACAGCTCGTGCAATGTAAACCAGCTGCTTCAAGGCTTTGGCCAAACATCAGTCTTTCTAGTGACAAAAGTTGAGATACAGATTTTTTTGTTTTGTTCATATACATTTGTTTTACCTGGGAGGGCATAGAAACCCAAGAAAGGGGACTTCAAAAGTTCTGCCAGTATTTCCCTATGTAATCTGAAAACACTCCACATGCCATTAGAGTCTGTAGTAATTTGCTCTACAAAGGAAGTAAACAGTGACTGAATGTGAACCATTTCTCTTAGGAGCATTCTGTAGCTTGCATGTGAATTGTGCCTAGCTCTTCACAGATGTATTAAAGGAATCTTATTTGTTAAATTATGCCTGGGCTTTTTCTGCTATTCACTATGTTAGTCCCGTGGCATTGATGGATAAATACATGTGTTAACAACCCAAGGCCAAAGTCCTGGCTTGAGTCCTTCACAGACCTATCCTTCTAGAAAATGTTGTGTTCATTTATTCTTGTTTCGGCATAAAGGGGGGAATGGATTACAGTAAATGTACTGTGATTCTCGATTGGTTTTAAGTAGTTTTTCCCTTAAGAAAGTATTCCATTAAGAATGTACTGTGTCGTTTTAGTTAATAGTGTAGCAATCTGTTGGGAAAATACTGTTTATAATTATTTTCCTGGTCCTTCCAAGAACCATATTCTGTACCAGGGGAATGTCTGGAAATAATATCAATAATTAAAGTACATCTTAATTTTAATTATTTGGTATGGCTGTTGTTTCTTGCTTGTATCTAAATATATATTTGCCTGTCATCTATCTGTCTATCTATCTGTCTGTCTACTATGTGTAAGTGCCTATGTGCTTGAGTGAAAATCGGTGAACAACCTTTTGGATTCAGTGTTCTTCTTTCCCCATGTGGCTTCTAGGAATTGCACTTGGGTCACTAGACTTGGTGGCAAGCTCCTCTAGTCAGTGAGCCATGTTGCCACCTGCTCTCTTCTAATTTCCCAACTAATTTATTTCCTTCACCTCAGAATCAAAAGATTCTACTCAGTTTCACTAGAGGTATACCAACTCTCCAAAACCTTGTGAGTACTTATCAGCATTTATATTCATTGAGACTAGTAAGCAAATTTAGGTGTAAATATCTAGTGTCCTAATAAAAGAAATCTGTCACAATAAGTTTGCTAGACATTTCTTAATTTGAAACCCCTTTCTCATTTGATCACCGCCTTTCTCTAAACTCAGAAAAATGCCAATGAGCTGTTCATGGTGAGACCATGTCAGTCACCATGAACCTTCTCTCTGCTGAGCAAGCTCTTCAATAAAATGCTGTCTCCAAGATGGGGTTGGACTGGTTGAATGCAAACCAGTAGCCATATGACAGTAAAATCACAAATGCAAATGAAGCTAATTGAAGCTGGATGTCAATTATCCTTTTAGAGCAGTTCTTACGAAAGTCGTTCTTCCCCTTCAATTAAATGGCGCAGATAAAGAGGCAAATGAGAGCCAGAATCCAGCATTTCACAATGAAGTGGGTTCTGGAAATTCAAATCTCAGAAGAGAATCATTAGCCCCATTCCCTGCAAGCAGCCACAGCAGGGTCACAGTGACAAAGGCAAGGTGGGTCGAAACTAACCCAGCCAATACATTTTAAAGCATGTCAATATTTGATGGAGATAAATTCTAGCTGATAGGTTATGTATTTATCTAAGACGTCACATCAGAAGAAGCTCCATAAAAATAATACTCCTAGAATATATACATTCAGAGTTAGGTGGTAAAATGCAGTTTCACAATAATCATCAGGAAAAATTATACTTATTTCAATATTAACATTTTTGACCAAAATAAAAATGTTTGTGTATTACTGCATTCGTTTTAATCCTATGTTCCATGAAAATTTGAGGGAAGACTCTATAGAGTCTTGAACACCTAGAAAACAAGGAAGCAAATATGGAAATTGCTGTATACTCAAACACTGGCTATAATGGTAAATATATTGATCATATAAAATGATCATTGCTGACTAAAATATAAAGTCAATAGAGGCATATTAGTACATATGTTTTTCATTATGATTGTATGGTCAAACAGTATAGTCAAAACCACATTGAATATGTGAAAGATGAATTATTTAATATAAAATACCCTAGAGCTGGAATATAGTGTAAGACTTTTGTCTAGCATTGCGCTATGTAATTAATAATCTGACATCTGCCTAGCATCTGGACTACTTCTATACAAACTGCTACCTCTCATTGGCTCAAGAACGTCAGCTCAACAGGATCTTTTATTGAAACAACGTTGCTAGAAAATCAAAACAGAAGTTTTGAAAAACTGACCAGAGAGATTGACTTTTTATTTTAAGCAAGAATTCTATCTAGATGTACAGTATTTGAAAACTGTCCAAACATAATATTATGGCTTAGCAGTAACACTTAATTTAGGCTAAGTTATAAATCATGGAGCTCGTCTTTATCTTCCTCTCTTCTCAGAGATAGGACACTCACCAGGAGTTTGGGATGCTGCTGAAGCTTCCTAACTTTCCCCATAAGGGCAATGTTTTTAGGAGGCAAATATCAGCACTGTGTTTTCTAAACAAAATCATCGAGACCAAAAGCCAGGCAGAATGAAAATCTGGCTCACACTATGGTTTATAAAAGTAGAGTTTTTGAAGAGACAGAGATGGACTCTTCCAACATCTTGGTGAATTGTGAAGTGTGAAAGATGAAAAGGGTTCCAGCATTTACAGAGGAACATAGCACAGAGTAATGACAGTTGCTTACAAGAGATAGTAGGGGACACTTTATAGACCACTCTGTGGTTTTCTGAAACCCTAATAAGCCTGGACAGTGGATAACAATTCTAGTTGTTTGCTTTTCTTGTTCACTGTTCTGAGATATTTGTCTTTTTAACTTCCTGTAGAAGTTATTTCTTCATGGGATGTGTATATATGCCAACATATCACTGCATTATATATTATAATGTATCAATATGCAATATAAATAATATTACATATTAACATATAATTACTTGTTATATATTATGTATTAACATAATATATATTATCCTTTCTATAGGATAGAAATCCTTTATGCAATATGTGTATTGATATGATAAAGCACATTACAAAGATAGATTTTTAATGTTTATAGCAACTAACATTTGTCAAGTGTCTGCTGTGACTTATCCAGGATTCATGACATCTTATGTAGTAATAGTTTCTTACATTTTACATGTGGTGTGAGTTGAAAAGGGCTATGTGCAGGCCTCTGCTTAACCCAGAGAGGGAGCTCATTTTAACACAGTGATTACGGCCTCTGTTGGTTGTTAACATTACTGAACCTTATAATTTGCATGGCAGGACCACCTGTCAACATCCTACCAACGCAAAGGCAATAAAAATACAGTATATTGGGACAAAAAGTGGCTTTTCTTTTAGAGCATTGTATCCCAGAAATTGAAGTCTAATGTGGCAATTCTCTTAGATGAAAGTTGAGCTTAATGGAGGGAAAGTTTTGTTCTATTTTACTTTAATATAATATTTTAAATTTGTTTTTGAGAATGTCATACATGTATATGATTTTATTTCTATCATATTCCCTCCCGTTCCCTCAACTCCTCTGTGAGTCTCCTCTACTTACTTTTGCCAACATCATGTCTTCCTTCCTCTTTCTCCTCCTCCCCTTCTCCCTTTCCTCCTCTTCCTCCTCCTCCTCCTCCTCCTTTTCCTCCTCATCTTCCTCCTCCTCCTCCTCCTCCTCTTCCTCCTCTTCCTCCTCCTCCTCCTCCTTCTCCTTCTTCTTCCCCACTCCCACTGAGTTTCCTTAGTGTTACCATACATGCAGAGGTGCAAGGTGATGGTGGAGCATCTACTGGAGTCTGGTCAACCTATCAGGAACCATAGACCTAAAGAAAACTGACTCTTTTCTAGGCATCAACTCTTTGCATCTGGAAGTAGTGTGTACGTGTGTGCCACTTCCATGCTGAAATGTTGACTGACTTAATACTGTACATCTCTCACACAAGTACTCAGAGACAGCAGTGTTCTCCCAAGTCCACACTGCTGTGAGTTCATGAGTACAATGGTCTTGTTACATCCAGAAGTCACTGGCACTCCATTCTCTTAGTCTGCCTTTTACAATCATTCCACTCCATTTTCTCAATTAAACCTTGGGTTAGAATACGTCCAAGTAGGAAGTCAATCTGTGTATGAGCACTGCAGACACTTGTTACCAGCACCTTGACCAGTTGTATGTCTCTGTTTTAAGTACTGTCCATTACACACACACAGACCCACACACCCACACGCACAAAGCTTCTCTGATTAGGACTGAGAGCTGCACAAAATCTATGGGTATGGAAGGAAAGTACATAATTAAAAGCCAGTTTGATACTGTGGCTATTTAGCAAAATAATGGTGGTAGGTTCATCACTAGAGTCTATTACCTTCATAGTCATGTGTTCGTGGTCAGATATACACTATCGGATAGAAGTTCCCTCCTGTGGAGTATGCCTTAAATCCCACCAGAAACTGACTTAAGACTCCTATGACAGTCCAGTCATTACTGCATCCATGGCCATGTCTTGCCAAACCAGTCTTTATTGTAGTTCACAGATTCACGGCTCAGGTAGGCTGATGATGGCTTTTCTGTCCCAGCAGCCTAAACTGCAGCTTCTGGTTCTATAAAAGGTAGGCAGCATAAAGAAAGCTTCCAGATCAGCCCTTTCTTGATCTCTGTAAATTTAATGTCAAAGTGCATGGTATTTTCAGGAAAAGGACCTTACAGTCAAGTTCTGGTGAGCAAGGAAAGACAGTAGCACTAGCATGTGTTATTTGATGGGTTTCTGTGACCTCTCTGACAAACAACTCAAGGGAAGTATCCCACACATGGAACTAAAAATTTTAATTTGACAACCTGCAGAATGCTATCCCCTGTGTAGGGTTAACTCCATTTAAACTCCTCTACACACACACACACACACACACACACACACACACACACACACACACACACAAACACGTGTGAAAGTTTATAAAATAGTAAATCTCCATATAGCTTTCTCCAAACATCTTCAGTGTTGTTCATCCTTCCCAGACTCCCTCCTCTGACTTACCCTTGAATCAAAAATTTTATTTATGTTTTCCAGAAGTAATATTAACTCCAAAGTGTATTGGATAGAGAGCCACATATGCTGAGACAAGTGACATCTGAGATTGGACATTGTTACAATAAAGAAAAATAAGCATGTACCCTAGGGATGTTGTTTTTGGCATTAGGAAAAAAAAAGACAAAAACATAATAACAGTAGTCAAAATGAAACATAGCCACAATCATACCAAATTAGAAAACAGAGTAGCTCAGACACGGCAGCGCCCCTACCCCTGAATATAATTGGAAAGAGCAGCCATCATTCAAATGTTTGGATTTGCATTCTCAGTTTCCCATGATGAGCACTGGGTTGAAAAGTCACCTGACTTTCTTTCTTACAGAAAAGCACGCAGAAGGCTCTACTACAATCCAAGGGTCAGCAGCCAGCCAGTTTCCTTAGGACCCTGTGGTCCTGTGTGGAGGACTATCAAGAGGAAGAATCTTAAGATCATCCAGAAAACCACTGAGAGTCATCATGAGCTTCCCTTTCCCAGTTATTTATCACACGATCATCATGACAGCAGAGTTCCTCATAGGGGTTACCGTGAATGGATTCCTTATCATTGTGAATTGCTATGACTTGTTCAAGAGCCGAAGGTTCCTGATCCTACAGACTCTCTTGATGTGCACAGGGCTGTCCAGACTCGGGCTGCAGATGATGCTGATGACACAAAGCTTCTTCTCTGTGTTCTTCCCATACGCTTATGAGGAAAATATTTATAGTTCACAGATAATGTTCATTTGGATGTTCTTGAGCTCGACTGGCCTCTGGTTTGCTATGTGTCTATCTGTCTTTTACTGCCTCAAGATTTCAGGCTTCACTCAGCCATGGTTTCTTTGGCTGAAATTCAGAATCTCAACACTCACATTTTGGCTGCTGTTGGGCAGTTTGCTGGCCTCTTTGAGTACTGCCACTGTGTGTATTGAGGTAGGTTTCCCTTTAATTGAGGATGGGTATCTCCTGAGAAACACAACACTAAATAACAGTGATGTCAAGCTAACGAGAGATAATGACTTGCTCCTTGTTAACCTGATCTTACTGCTTCCCCTAACTGTGTTTGTGATATGCACTTCTATGTTATTTGTCTCTCTTTACAAGCACATGTACCGGATGCAAAGCGAATCTCACAAGCTGTCGAATGCCAGAACCGAAGCCCATATAAATGCATTAAAAACAGTGACAACATTCTTCTGTCTCTTTGTTTCTTACTTTGCTGCCTTCATGGCAAATATGACATTTCGAATTCCATACAGAAGTCATCAGTTCTTCGTGGTGAAGGAAATCATGGCTGCATATCCTGCCGGCCACTCCATCATAATCATCTTGAGTAACTCTAAGTTCAAAGACTTATTCAGGAGAATGATCTGTCTAGAGAAGGAAGCGTGAGAAGGAGACTGTTTCCATGCTGTTTCTGGACAATTCCTCCCAGGCTGTACCCAGGACATGCAAGTCAATCATTTTACCTCGGATGGACAAACTATCAGTCTTCTATGAACTGTGTACTCAAACCCTTGTGATTTAATTAATAATATTAATTTCCCTGCAGCACCAGCTTTGTTTTAGAAATTAGAACCAGGCTTAAGACATCATTTGATAAATCAAAATGTGGATTCTGTTGTATGTCTTTCCAGGTCATTGGGAATCTTCTGCTTGAAATAAGGGTAAACATCTAAACTGAGTTTAAGACTTAACAGAGCATATAAATGCTGGTTGTTTGGTACATTTAACTGTTTGCTGAATTGATTCAATCTATAGCAAAATGCAAATGGCATGATATTACTATATTTACTGAGGGTGACAGCATAGCTCTCCTGGGTACCAGGGTAAGGCCTCATCCACTTTTGACCTGAAAGTGGATGACAGCAAGGGAGGGTCAGGTGCCACTTGAGCCGGCCTATATAAACACACAAGAACAAACAAGGATCTCTGTTTTTGTTTTGTCTTCAGCAAAATGAAGACAAATGTTTCAACCTCCTGGAGTATCCAATTTATTTCCAGAGAGAAAGTGTAGAGGAGGCTGCTGAATGAAATCTCAGAAGGAAGCATTCCCTAAGAGACCTGACCTAATCCCTCACTGGGACTCTGGTCTGGGTACAGTAGCAAGAAGTGGATTATTCAACTCTGAAAAATCCTCTTTGATTCCTAAGTCAAAACAATATGTCTTACTTTAATCCTAACAGATTGTAATTAAAAGTGATTGAAGGCTGCAGGGTTGAATAAAAGCTTTGATTGATATGTATATACACAATCGTTTACTCCTAGATAAAAATTTGAAAAATTCCTAACACTGTTGTCACTGATCTCTGAAGAAAACTTTCCTCATATTTGAACAGACACTGAACTCACTTGGGACATTTGGGTGAAGTCACACTGTTAGTCCCGACATGAGTGCTTCTGAGTCAGTGGTTGGGAAGCACCTGAGGTTAGCATTGCTAACAAGTCTCCATATAATATTCCTGCCTGTGACTTGGAGACATGTTGAGGACCGTACTCTTTCTGGCTTGGGGACAAAATGTCCCGGCCTGTGCTGCTGTTCCAGTCTACGGGTCAGGGCCTAGCAAGAGAGAGTTGGGGGGAAGAAGGGGAAGAGACACGAGGAATGGAGACAAGACAGAGGTTTTGTTCAAGTCTCAAGTCTCCTTTATTGTCTCTCTTTTATTGTCTATCTCATTGAAGGGCTCCTCTCTTATTTTTCTCTCTTATTTTCTCTCTCTTATTTGTCCTCTCTTATTTTTTCTTTCTCTTATTTGTCCTTCTTTTTTTTTTCAAGTCTCAAGTCTCCTTTATTGTCTTCTTTTATTGTCTATCTCATTGAAGGGCTCCTCTCTTATTTTTTCTCTCTTATTTTCTCTCCCTTATTTGTTGTCCTTCTTTGAAGGGAAGTCTGGGGTATTTATAGGTTTTTGCCACGTGCCTTGTAGGCATGTGGATACCACGTGCCTTGCGGGTGTGGATATGATGTAAGCCTTACAGGTATGGATAGCACGTGCACCTTATAGGCATAAATGGCGTAGATAGCACGTGGATAGCACGTGCACCGCATGTCTTGCAGGCGTAGATACCACGTGCTCCTTGCAGCTGGGGCCACTAAACAGCAAAACAAGCTATATGGGATATCAGAGTGTGCTTCAGCTGTTGTAGGCTGTTGAAAACCAAGTCTCATGTCAGGGTATATGGCTCAAGATGGCTGCAAAGCTGATAGCTGCTTTCTAGCCGCTTTCTGCTTAAAGTCGGCTCCCAACAGAGACACTTTGAAAACCAGTCATTTACAGTAACAATGGTTAAGGACCTAATTTCTGAGGCCTAGTTGGAAAGGTTTGTACTTTACCAGTTACTTGACATATTAACTTAGAAAATTACTATATTCTCTGCCTTAACTTCTTCATCTCTAAAATATGACAGTAAAAGAACCTACCCTGATTCAACAGTGAGTTGTGATGTGTCAGCCAGTATAAAAGTACTTTAAACCACTCCTCATGTAGAGCAAAGGTCAGTTAAGGCACACGTGTTATACTGTCGTTCTATTCTTTATTTCTTAAACAAACTTCTGTATTTATTTGAGAATGTAATAATAAAATTGAAAAATTATTTTCATACTTTAAGAACAGAGATGGCATATACTCCAGTTTAAAATGATATACTGGATTTTTATTTGAATGCAGCATAAAAGGATTCCAATTCAGTGGTTGGGAACACCTGAATCAGGCAGTGTTTACAAGTCTCCATATGATATTCCCGCTGGTGGCTTAAGGACACTTTGAGAACATTTATTTACAGACACAGTGGTTAAGAATGTAATTTCCCAGGCCAAATTGGTCAGATATGCCCTTCATCAGTTGTTAGTCAGTTACATTAACTTGATGAGCCCCTTGGTGTGTTAGGAGAGATGACAGTCAGGGATGAAAGGAGAGACACACCAGAGGACACCAACAGGACAGGATGCCTATGGGGTGGGTGGCAAAGCAAGGCAGGCAACAAGACAATGCGTGGTGACAAACATGATGCCATCAGTTATAGCACACTGTTGGGCATTGTGGTTGCTTGATCTGATTAGTAAATAAGAAGGTAAGACTTTCTTTGAGGAAACTTGGTCAAGGCACCACAGTGTACTACAGATGACTTGAGCATACTCAGCAGGAGGGCTGTTGCACTTGAGAATTGATCAGCATTTCTGAGGGTGATAAGAAGGTTCCTCCCCTTAACAGCAATCAGTGATTGTGTGTTTGAAAAAAGTTCCCCTTTAGTGATGTCTGTATACAGCAACTTACCTTTCTCCATCTGGACCCTGAGACAGTTAGAACTGGTGTCTCTTTTCCTGTCCTTGTGATACAAATACTTCCACTCTTAGCGCCAATCAGATTCTCTGCTTTTTCCCTTGAGGAGCGAAACACAACTGTTGCCAGGTCCCCAAAGTCACTACACGTTGGCCAGACAAGTTTTCCAAATGACTCTTGAGAACAAATCCCACATAAAGACAATATTCTTTTACTCAGATAGTTTCTGAGTTTCTTTTCTGCTCACTTGCCCTTGCTTTCAACTGTATAGTGTGATAAGGGCTGAGAAAAGCAATCACCATAACCAGTGTGTCCAGCAGAGTAGCTCAGATGCCTGTCTGAGAACCATGAGAAGAAACAGAAAGCCATGGTTTCTCGGTACCCCTTCTGTGGAGTTGCCTTCTCTGCTCTGTGATGATGGCCACACAGAGATTACCTTTCACAACACTCTCAGGGATAGACTGACACAAGTCTGACTTTCTATATCTAGTCTTTGCCCTTCCGACAAGTTTCTAGAAATTTCTATCTCCTTCCCCATTATCGGTTTTCTTAATGTTCTGACAGGTGACTCATACTGTGTTCCAGCCCGAATCTATAGGCCTACCTCTGTTCTGTCATTCACGCTTCCCCTGTGCTGAGCTCTATTTCTGTCCTGCCACATCTGGTATTTCAACATCAAAATTGTGCACTTGATAGAGAGAAAAGTTAGACCTCAGGCATCAAACACAAAAGGGCAGCAGTTATTTTTATAACCCACAAATAAATTAATTCTTACATGTTTCTTCTGAAAAAAAAAATCTATTTTATGCCCCCGTTAAATTATAGATGAGTTCAATCGGTTACCTGTCATCTGACACAATTACTACTACAGAGAATTCTCAGTTAATTCATCGGTATAAGTGCATTGTTTAAGTAGCACTCATGAGGAACCATGTTGCTTTAAAGCCCAGAAATACAAAACTCGGCGCACTAAAGTTTTCATTTACCATGTTATCTTCCTAACTTTGTTGGGAACTAGAAATAGCTTGTACATCCCACATATTTCATTTGGAAATAAAAGTTTATTATACATACAGGATCATCTACCCCGAAGGAGAGAGTCTTAAATAGTTTATAACATTTCCATCTCACAGAATGCTTTCTTAAGAGTGCTGGAAGGGATGCCAAGAAGTTGTTTCTTCTCTTTGTCCACATCAACATCAGCATCAGCGCTTCCCCTCTTTGTTCTAGTAGAACTTCAAAGTAACTGTCTAACCCGAGGTTTCTTTCGCTTACTCATTTCTCATACAGGACGTACACTTCGCCTGCGACATTTATACACTGTCTTACACCACGTGCCTACGGTTTTATCTTTGCTAAACAAGAACTTTCAATATTGCTGAGGAATGGAGCCATGCTACAATGAAGTTTTAGCTCCAAATATAACAGCCAACTAAGCAAAAATAGGCACCTGAATATATGCTTTGGATTAAGAAACTGATGCCTCTCTGTAAAATAAAAACAGGTGAAATCAGACAATTCTATTTCCAAAAGTTATAATAAGTTTAGTTGACTCGATTTTATTGACATTTTCTTTTTCTTAAATTTGTTTGTTTTTATTCTTTAATCCTTTTTAGCAATCCAGACTTCATCCCCCCCCCCATCCTTCACTGCTTCCCATCCCATACCTCTCCTGGCCACCCTGTCTCCAAGAGGATGTCCCCACCCCCTACCCCTATCCCACCAGGCCTCCCCACTCCCTGAGACCTTAAGTCTCTCCAGGGTTAGGTACATCTTCTCTCACTGAGTCCAGACCAGGCAGTCCTCGGCTGTATATGTGTCAGGGGCCTCCTATCAGCTGATATATGCTTCCTGGTTGGTGGCTCAGTGTCTGAGAGATCTCAAGAGTTCAGGTCAGTCGAGACTGCTGGTCTTCCCATGGGGCCACCCTCCTCCTCAACTTCTTCCAGCCTTTCCCTAATTCAACCACAGAGGTTCCTAACTTCTGTCCATTGGTTCAGTGCTGGTATTTGCATCTGACTCTTTCGACTGCTTGTTGGGCCTCTCAGAGGGCAGCCATGCTAGGCTCCTGTCTACAAGCACACCACAGCATCAGTAACGGTGTCAGGGCCCTGGGCCTCCCCTTGTGCTGGATTCCAATTTGGGTGTGTCACTGGACCTCCTTTCTCTCATGCTGTTTTCCATTTCTGTCCCTGTAATTCCTTCAGGCAGAAACAATTCTGGGTCAGAGCTTTTGACTGTAGGATAGCAGCCCCAGCCCTCTACTTGATGTACTGTCCCTCTACTGGAGGTGGACCCTACAAGTTCCCCATTTCCACTGTAGAGCACTTCATCCAAGGGAAAATAAAAAGATCTCTTTAAGCTGAACTTCGTGAAATAGTACAGGAAATTTTCCTTTTCTACTTCAGCTTATCAACTAAGACAAAATGGAAAGCAGTGTACTGCCACCTAGTGGTAAGTATTCACTTGCAGTAAATACTCGCTGAAATGTGAAGACAGGGAGGGTCCCATGGCTCCAGCCGCACATGTAGCTGGTTGGACGTCAATGGGAGGAGAGGCCTTTGGTCCTGGGAAGGAGCGATGCCCCAGTGTAGGGGAATGCCAGGGCGGAGAGGCGGGAGTGGGTTGGTGAGCACCGTCATAGAAGTAGGGGGAGGGAGGATGGGATAGAGGGTTTCCGGAGGAGAAGCCGGGAAAGGGGATAACATTTGAAATGTAAATAAATAAAATTTCCAATAAAAAAAGAAAACTCCTATCACAAGAGAGCTTTGTCAAAAATAATTTTGTATTCCATCGAAAGTATGAAAAGAGGAATGACTGACTAAATCAAAGAAAAATTTGGAATAAATATGAGTAAGTCATTTATCTCCTTCAAATACAAAAAAATATTTAAATATTGGAAATAAAGAAATGACAGTTACAAAATAGGAGTATCTTCAAATATAAACTAGATCACCTCATCAAACATTAATGATCCTTTATTAAAGATGTTGTATTGAATTTATGTTCTTGTTTTAAATAAAACATCTTTGAGAAATCTGAAATAACTACTTATGAAATTATACGATGCACTAAATAATAAGCGGAATGGTGAAAACGGACTAGAGATATCAATGAATCAATTTTGTGACATGTATGTGACATGTATGATCATACCCGTGTATTATTATAAGTCGTTTTATAGTTTCTTAGGGATGCACTATATATTACTTCTACATGTTTTTGAAAATTTTCAAGCTCACCAAGTTCTCTAACTTTAAACTAATAACAGTGTCAAGTCACACCTCAGATGCCAAAAACAGGGTACTCGTAGTAGACTCAGAGTAGCTGTCTTTCACTGTGTGGCTACAGTAGTTTCTCAGCCTACTGAGCAGTGTATCTCAGTAGTCCCAGTCTGGCAGTGACGGAAGCCCAAAAATGTCTAGGAGAGTCACTGAGGAGGCCCCTAATTCCTGGAGGATACTTAGTAACACTGGATCTACTATCAGGGAAGGAATCGCAGCTGCAGCAACAATGGAGCAAAAAACCTGGGTGGCTTTTCATTCCTTTCATTTTGTCCTTTGCCATGTACCAGGGTTTGTTTGTTTTTTTTTTTTTATTTGTTTCCATTTTGTTTTGTGTTTTAGACTTGATATCCTGTTTGTCATTGTTTCTGCTAATATCTTAAAGTCTTTCCTCTATGGTGTCCTCTAGGCGGTTCAGATCTTGACTTTGAATAAGGTCTTTAGAACCAGTTTTGGCTGGGTTTTGGCAGGGCAACAGACAGTTGTCTTCTTTCACTCTTCTCTGTGTGGTTATTCACTCCCCCTTCCGCCATTTTTAAGAGAAGCTACCCTGGCTCTCGTGGATGCTTTGGCATCTTTGTCAAGAATGTAGTTGTTTGGAGATGCCGGGACGTTTTTCTTTTCTTTGCTCCATTCCAGCCATTTATGTGCTTATTTATCTTACTGTGTCTGGAAATTAGATGCTGAGGTGTCCTTCTCCTCTCTCCCCCACTCTCTCTCACAAGTTTGCATCGAATGTTTGGAATTTATCATTGCTTATAAATTTTAGGATTCCGATTCTGGGATGAATGTCATTATTATTTTAAGATTCTTTTGCATAGTAATAAAAATTTAACAACTTTAATCTTCTAATCCATTTTTAGTCTCCTTTAGTTTCTTCCACCAGTGTTTGTAATGTTAATTTTATCAGTTTTTCACTTTCTTAGTTAAGCATGTACTTAGATATTTTATTTTGCAGCTACTTTCAATGACAATAAGGCTCTTGACCCAATGATAGTAAGATTCATTTCCGAAGTCAGGCAGATTTCACATTCCTTATCTAGTTAGGATATGAGACTACATGGGTTGTGAAGCTTTCCCACAGGCAGGCTTGGCAGTGTCTACACTGACAACACACTGGCTGGCACTTTGTTTCATTTTTATTCAGGAAAGTGAGGACTCTTCCTCTAGTTGTGGAGTCACAGTAATTAATGTGGTTTAATGGGATATTTGGGTAAGCTTACTTTACTTTTATGCCAGTACCTTATAGAATTGCTATTTTTGATCTCTTCATTTCCATTATTTTACAAATCATGTGTCTTAGAAACTTTCTACTGCGGTGACAGATCACTATTACATAAGACAGTGTATAAAGAAAAGCATTTAATTAGGCTAATGGGTTCATTGACTTGGGGTCCATGGTGGTAGAGCAAAGGCATAGTGGCAGGAACAACTGAGAGTTTACATCATGAATCGGGAGGTAGAGAGGATGCACTGAGGATGATTGAAGGCTTTTGAACTTCAAAGCCAGACTCAGGACACAGCTCCTCCAACAATGCCACACCTCCTAATCCTTCCCAAATAGATCCACTAAAATGTATTCAAAAAGTATTCAAACAGGAATCTATACAGACCATTCTCACTCAAACTACCTGGAAGTAGTCACTTAGCTTCTTGAGTCACTTAGTATGTCTAGTGCAGCAGCAGCAGCAGTAGCAGCAGCAGCAGCAGCAGCAGCAGCAGCAGCAGCCTTGAGCTCAGCCGACACCATCATGAAAGCAGAGATCATGCCATTTCTATCTGTCCTAGAATCCTTGGCATCCAATAGTGACTGGCAGAAGAGGCTTTTTGAACACACGAATAAGGAAGTATTACTAATTTAATGATGTGGTTGTATACATAGGCATTCTCTGAAAGATGTTTCTTAACATTACTTGGTTAAAAAAAATAGACAATTCCCACAGGCTTTGATGATACAATTCATCCTGCACTAAATTCAGATTGTAAAAAATTCTCACCATTCATAGTCCTAGAAAAATGTCTCTTTTTTTATCTAAGAAACACCAGAGAGAGAGACAGAGACAGAGAAAGAGAGAGAGAGAGAGAGAGAGAGAGAGAGAGAGAGAGAGAGAGAGAAAGAACCAGTGCAATCTATTTACTTCTTTCTTTCTCTCTATGACCCTCTCCATGTCTGCCTGCCGACTAAGTTTCTACTCACCTACCTGTCCCTGGAGAGCAAATACAAGGTTGTCTAGTATATGCATAATAGCACAAACTGCACTGAGTTTATAAGCAATGCTTGTTGACTCCGGAGAAGTCAGTGCATGCTAGTGATACTTACCTTTGCTCATCTCTAATTTCTCTGGTATCAGCTTACTACATTATCCATGGAGATTTCTTTTCTTTATAAATTATAGAGAACTTCAGATGGTAAGAGATCATCTAAGCACACGGTCTGCTGTAAAACCTCCTGCTTTAGAGTCCAACAGAATTTCACAGTAGAAAGTTTGCAGGCTTCCAGTGTATTGTGTGATCAACTCTGTCCCTGAGTTGGGAGGTTTAGAGAATAAGAACTTCCCAGCTGGCAAGTTTTCTGTCCTTAATAAACCAGATGTGTTCTCTAAAATTCATGCCTCTGTGGGTCTTTTTTATCTTGCTTTGTTTTACTTTTTGCCTAGGAAAGTCCCTGCATTAAAATTCACCAAAATTTAATTTATTTTGCCTTTCAGTTTTGATCTTTAATGTCTGAAAGTTGAATGCCCACAATAGTGATGGCTAAATTCTACCCATACATTCTTCTGTCTTCATCGTTTCTTCATGACACATAGTCTCTTACCTACGCTTTCCATTTTTAGCTTACTGACTTAATCCTTTTAAAACTCTGTCCTCTCATGTAACTTTTAGTTGTTTTTGGATTACTTCCAACTTGTGTTTGTTCCTCAGCAAATCAAGTGCTTAAAACAAAGGGAGGTATTTTAGAAGGCTAGAAAACATAGTTGTGTGGGCAGCAGGCTTGCTTGGTAGAATGCGTAGGCGTGGCTGCCTTGATCTCTGGATACTCTGATGAAGAATGTGTGGATCAGCAGACTCAGCTGCCACTCTCCAGATGAACTCCTTGTTGCTCCTCTCATACGATACCCTTGCTTTCCTCCTTTCAAACCCTTTTCTCTGCTGTAGCTTTTTATATTTGGTTTCCACTCCCCACCCCATGTGTATGTGCAGGACATAAACTACTTGTAAAGCTGAAAAAAGCAATTTGCAGGAACCAGTTGCATCCTTATACCATACAGGTGGGTTCCAGGAATTTACCTCAGACCTTCAGGTTTGGTGATAAGCACCCTCATCTGTTGAGCCACCTTGCCAGGCTATCAGTGATCTAAGAGTTAACAGTTAAATGTATATTCAGATATGGATGCAGAATAAAGAGTGACAGTTTTTACATGACTCTGTTTGTCTTCTCCTGGAATCCCTATCCCCTCTGGGTTCCTCAATTCTTTTTCCAACTCTTCCACAAGACTTTCCCAGCTCCATCTAATGTTCGGCTGTGGGTCTCTGCATTTGTTTTGGTCAGATGCTATGTGAAGCCTCTCAGAAGACAGTTATGCTAGGCTCCTGTCTACAAGCATAACAGAGTATCATTAATAGTGTTAAGGATTGGTTCTTGTCCACAGGGTGAGTCTCAAGTTGGACTAGTCATTGGCTGACTAATCCCTCAGTCTCTGTTTCATCTTTGTCCCTGTATTTCTTGTAGGCAGGAAAATTTTGGGGTCGAAAGTTTTGTGGGTGGGTTGGTGTCCTTATTCCTCCACTAGGAGTCTTGCCTGGCTACAAGAGGTGGCCACTTCAAGCTTCATATCCCTTACTTCTTGGAGTTTCAGCTAGAGTTATCCTCATAGACAACCTGGAGCCTCCCCAATTCCACCAGCCAAACAGCATACATGTGCTGGACCTATGCCCCCTGCCCCACACATATGTAGCAGCTGTGCAGCTTGGTTTTCATGTGAGTCCCTCAACAACTGGAGCAGGGGCTCAGCCTGACTCTGTTGCCTGCATGTAGATCTTGTACCAGTAATTGGGCTGCCTTGTCTGGCCTCAGTGGGAAAGGATATGCCTAGTCCTGCCTGTCAGGAGATGACATGGTGGGTTGGTACCCTGAGAGGATCCTTCCTCTTCTCAGAGAAGAAAGGGAGGGGAATGCAGGAGGGTCTCTGTGAGGGGGAACAGGGAGGACAGGGAACTCCAATCAGGATGTACAGTGAAGAATTTAAGTAATAAAAGAAAAGCAAAAACAAGCTTTTTTTAAAAAATCACAATTTTTGTCACTAGGTGGCAGGATTTTACTATGGTCTTGATTCTCAGCCATGTTAGGAAATAGAAAAGGAAATTTAATTAAAAAGAATTGAATTTGCTATAAAAAATGACTCTATATATACCACACTGCATATCAGTTCAATAGAATTTGGGTATTGCTGTAAAAATATGAGATTGCATTTGATGGAATACTTAACTTAGGTTTCAAACAAAACAGTTCAAAGACTTTCAAATTTCAGAAAAATCATTTCCAGACATTGAAAAATACTACTAAAATGAGTGTATTTTATATCACGAATGTTTACTTCTTGTATATTTCATGCTTTTTGTACATCTCTCCCTTATTTAGTTTTACATTATCAAAGTATTTAGCATGGCACAGCAAAATTCATTAAAATTTGGCATTTTCCTCTTTAAAGACTCATTGTAAACTTTTGTAAAGGGCCCTGTGCTTTGACCACAAAATGGCTTTCTGTGATGACACTCCTTCACTTGCCAGAATTTTTGTTATTTTTTTAACAATTGTCTTTACACGTTAATACTTCAAGAAAGAAAACTCAGTACAGGACAAAGGAACGTCTCGAAAGTATTCTTTTCTGACAATCTATCAAATAGTCGCTATTGAATCTGTATGTTCTGTTTGAGGAAATCTTAATTTGAATCTCAGTCTCCTTTATCTGCTTTATTTAAATGTTGTTGTGTTGAGAGAAATCCTTGTTTTTCATTCAGCAAAACCCAATTCTAAGCCATTATCTATAGTTCTAATCAGGATATAAAGCTAAATAATATTGTTAGACTTTCCTTTGACTAAAGCACTATAGTGCTTTCACTTCTGTCTAGTTTCTCTGAAGAAAGTGTTGATTTCTCCATAAACACCCTCCCTTTTTTTTCCCTTATCCATTGATCTTGTCATCATCTCTCTGGATGATACCCTTGCCCTTTTCCCTGGATCTTTTGAGTGTCACGAAGGCCTCTGTTGAAATCAGAATTCAACTCTAGCCTCAGCAGGTTTGGGTCAGGCTGTATGGTTAATAATTAATTCCATGCCTTAGACAAAGGTCAGTCAGATATTGTTTCGCTTCGTGAGTCTCTCTGTAGTCTAAATTCCATAGTATTATTGCTACCTAGAGCATATCGTAGGCCTCTTAACCTCCCTGTTGTCTGGGTAGTTCTTCCAGTGCAGACATTGTCTTGCTTTCATAAAAAATTCACAGATCGAAACCATATTTTGTAATAGCACAAAGCTTAGGTACGTGTTAACCCCTTTGCATCACTTAGCAGCACCTTCCTATGGGAAGAGCAAATTGGATGAGAATATTCCTGCCATGCTGATGCTTTTAGCAAGTCTTTGTTGGACAGTTATTTTTATGCCTGACATTCTGGGAAGAACTGAGAACATGCAGGTACACGAGATGAGTATGATCTGTGCCTTCTCAGAGCTAACAGCTAGTGTGAGGGAGAGATGAGTAAGCTGAGAAGACAGTTCAGAATGCAGAGTTCAAATGGGAGATGCTCAAGATACCTTGGGAATCCAGAGAATGGGAGGCTAATCAACACCTCCGTAATCAAGGAAAGTATGTAAATTACTGGTGCTGTGCAAGAGTAGGCCTTGGGAGTGATTTCACCACCTAGTTATGCTCAAATACCTTGTGGATCAGGGATTTGTGAAGAGCACACTGAGGTCAGTTCTCTGATGCAGTGTCTGGGAGCTCTGCCAGAAACACTCAAACGGCTGAGAAGTGGAATTGTGGGAGGTGTCCCAACTCACTAGTCTGGCACCTGGGCAGAGACTATTAGCTGCAGCTCCTACACATGGCCTCTCCAGGAGACCTGAGCTGCTTCACAACATAAAAACCCAATCCACTGGCAGCTGAGGACCCCAAAGAGTCTGTTTAATGAGAGTGATTGCAGCCATCTTTGGAAAACTCAATATGCTGTTGAATATTTTCTGAATTATTTGGACTTAAAGGCTGTGTGAAAGCTATCTGTGCAAAATGTTAATGTGTTGTGGAAAATGTGGAGTTAAATAAAGGATGTCCAGAATCTACCTACAAGAAAAATAGAGGTGTTCCAGGCATTAGGAATAATATAGGTCCATGCCTCCTGTCAAGGGATGAATTGCAGGGAGCAGCTAGAAGGGGCTCAGAATAGCTGATGCTTCAAATATGAGGAGGAATTGGTAAGGGATGAGCCTAGACAGGAAGGCGGTAAAGGTGCCTAGGAAACAGATCCTTTAGGGCAGGAGGAATCATCACAAGTCTTTACAGAAGACATTCAAGCTAAGGCCTGTGCTGCCCTAAAAATAATTGTTTTGGATGAATAGTAGAGCTGCCAAGATTAGACGGAAAATCAGTAAGAAGAAGACTAAAAAAGCATGTTGAGAGGCTTATGATTAATTTCAAGTTTGAAGAGTGGGGAAAGGTCACCTTGAGGTTTGATAATTAGCAAGAAGGACTCATGGTATTCATCTATTATATTCAATTAATTCTTAAGGCTTGTGGAAATGTTCAACCTGTGGGTTATGACACCCCCCCCCTTACACAGCAGTTGCATATCAGGTAGCCTGCACATCAGGTATTTATGTTATGACTCATAAAAGTACCAAAATTATGGTTATGAGATAGGAACAAAATAATTTTGTAGCTGAGAGCCACCACAACATGAGGAACTGTATTATAGGGTTTGCAGCATTAGAAATGTTAAGAATCACTGCTATAGTTGAAACAAACCAGTAGAAGAAAGTTGGGAATCAGAGTCCAAACGAGCTCCAAGCAGCACCTTCCAGTTACCTTTTTACAAAGTGGTCATGGATAGTGGTAAGTGGCTATGGCATATGACAATCTCTATAGATGCTGTCAACCAGGGAAGCTCATAGAACCCTTGGTATCTGGGGTTTTCAATGAGGCCTGATCTTGTAGATGCAGTTGATTATCGTCACAGAGTCTCTCTGGAGACTCAGCTGACATGACCAGTAGCTCTGCCATCCATCACACTGATAGATTATCATCTGTGGCCCAGGTCCCCAGGGTATGGTTACTTATCAGGAGGGACAGTCATTACAAGGAAATAGAAATAGTCTCTCACAAGCACAAAGCAGAGTTTCCATCTCTCTGGATCGAGTGCAATTCTACACTGTGTAATGAGGAGAGGGTTACTGAATAAAGAGTAAAAATCAATTTGGTGGTGATTGAGAGTAGAAGTGCTGTTGGTAAAATAGGCACCTGGATTGCAAGATGATGGACGTGGGGAAGAAATGGGGTTGTTAACTTGGGATTAGGACTTCAGATGAGAAGTCTACATCCTACAATGTTAACTGACCTTAAAATGGTAGTGGTAGCCAAAGAAACCCACCTGCATCAGTGGGAGGAAGGGAACCAGTAGCAGAGGTAGGAAAGGTAACTGATATGTAGACCCCGAAGGTGGGGTGGAGTTTCTAGGAACAACTTCCTTTCCTGCCTGCCCTACTCTGAGATGAGGAAATGACCTTGAAAAGGCCTCCTCCACTACCAGACATTTTTTAGAAACTACTCTATATAGTATTTCTATTAGAATTCCACCTTATTGGAGGCACTCGATCACACTGCAAGATAGGTTTTATTTACCATATGTGTGAATTATTTTCTAGTCGATAAAAACAATTAACATGGTTGCAATTTATTTCACAAAGAACGGTATTTTGCTCAATTTTAGTTCATAATCTCTCCCATCTCAATAGTATCTGCCACACAATTCGGTCTTTATCTGTATCTCTGGTATACAGATCTTGGGTCAGTTTCTTGCTGCAGCTTGCTAATGTTCAGTTCCTTAGCAGACCCAAGAAATGTTGCTTAGTAATATCCATCACTTAACCTTAGCCTCAACCTGCCTTTCACCTTTTCCTTGTAAAAGTGCTTTGGGAAATTAACAGAGCTAAGATGCCTTTTTTAGGTATGGTTCTGCACTTTATGTTTCTCTCATTAGGTAGAATTTCCCAAGACCCTGGCTTTGCCTCTAGAGAGTGATTGAGTTGCCACTATTAGACTGGTCTCCTGATGATGGTAACTGTAAGGTAAGCAAAAGCCACTAAGGCCAGGGATTGAAAGAAGGTGTCACAGAGCTAAAGGCAGATATTGCTGGAGTTGTGAAAACAAGTGCAGTATGCTTTCAGGGTGATAACATAATGGTAACCCCATAATGGTGGTCCCAAACTTGGTGCATCCTTCCCCAACATGTATCCTTTCCCCTGGAGGTCACACTATTTCTGTAGTGTGAGAATAGTGAGAATAGAAACACTATCCTGTTTCTCACACGTCTATAGGCAGGCGGGCAGGCACTTTTAACATCATGCTATGCTCTGTAAGGAGTAAATACATTTTTTCTCCCCTTTCCCAGCTACCTAAATGGAAATTGTCTTACTGGGCCTTAGTAGTTCCTGTTACTAACTGTGGACACGTGCACAGACCTTGACTAGACAAGTGTTATTTTACCTGAAGCCTGTGGTGAAACTTCTTCTGATGTATTCTATTTGTACCTATTTATAACTTATTTATCAAGTACTCTGGCAGTACTCCTTGAGACCAAGGAGTTTTGGTGTTTTTCTTGTTTTGAGAACCTAATGGCCATTAGGTTTTTATGTTGAGAACCTAATAACAACTTAGTGAGTGGAGCCATAAGGGACCAGATCTGTAATTTGAGTTAGTGGCAGACCACCTCATAGCACATACCATGTAACTCAACCTGCCTTCACTTTGCCCAAAAGAGTAGGGGAACTAATTGTCTAACTTGAAAGAACCAACCTTCCTCTTGCGGTGTAAAATCTGTGGAAAGGGAGAATGCTGACTGAAATAGGGAACTGTAGTGTGACACCCTCCTCTTCTAAAGTCTGGAGGAGATTTTGTTTTTTGTTTTTGTAAAGCTCATTTAAAAGACTGACTTTTTTCTAAGTGGTCATTGCTGGGTCAAGGCTTGGGAGACTCTGGGGCTCCTGAGATTCAGTAATTGAGTATAAACCAGAGAGAGAGAGTGGTTACTTTTTGTCTCTATCTTTCCCTTTCAACATTTTTATTTATATGTTTTCACACAACATATTTTGACTATGCTATTTATCCTCCCCTAGCTCCTCCCAGATCCTCCCCACTTAACTTCATGTTCTTTCTACTCCACTTCTCTAAAAAGCTCCACAAAACCCAAACAAAGAAACAAAGAGACAAAACAAAACAAAACAAAACAAAACAAAACAAAACAAAACAAAACAAAACATGGAGTCTATTTCATGTTGGGCAACTGCTCCTGGATATAGGATTTGCACTGGAGTATGGTTGATATATCCAGTGAAAACACCTCACTGGAAAAAACTAGTTTTCCCTTTCCTAAAAGAAATGGTGGTTTGAAGAGGTATGGCCCCCATAGACTCGTGTATTTGAATGTTTGGCCATAGGGAGATGCACTATGAGGAGGTGCAGCCTTGTTGGAGGAAGTATTTCACTCTGGAGGTGGGCTTTGAGGGTAATATGAGGTCATAGGTCAAGCTATGCCCAGTTTAGTATACAGTCTCTCCTTGCTACCTACAGATCGAGATGTAGAACTCTTGGCACCATCCCCAGCACCATCTCAGCCTAAATGCTGCCATAATTCCCACCATGATGACAATGGACTGAACCTCTGAAACTGTAAGCCAGCCCCAATTAAATGTTCTCCTTTGTAAGAGTTGCCTTGGTCATGGTGTCTCCTCATAGCAATGGAAACCTTAATTACGAATGGGACTTTGTGTCCACTATTCCTTCTCGGTGTTTGATTTTTTTTTCCTGTGAAGGTCTTGTGAATGCTTTCTCAGTTTCTTTAGGTTTGTATGTTTATCCATCCTGTCGCATCTAGAAGAGACAGTTTCCTTGAAATCATTCATCACATCTGGTTTGTATAATCTTTCCATCTCCTCTTCTAAGATAGATCCTTGAGCCTTAAGAGGTAGAGGGAATGGGCTGATAAAGACATTTTATTTTTACTTGAGTGCTCCAGAGTCTTTCATTCTCTGTACGTTGTCCAGTTATGAATCTCTTAGCTAATGATCATCTACTGTATGAAGAAGATGCTCTGATGGGGGTTGAGCGGTGATCTGCTGTGGGACCATGAAATGTGTTTTGGTTCCTGGTTGAACTAAGGCTGGAAACCCTAGAAACCCTGAAGGGGCAGTAAGCGCTTCCTCTGTTCCAGGGTACCAGGCCCCTATCACTAGCCACAGCCCCCCATAGATTTGTGACTCTCAGTCATGTAAGGGCAACACCCTAAGCCTCTGCACAGGTAGAGGACATGACCATAGGTAGGCTCAAGACATATCTCCATATTAATGAGGTAGCTAAAAAGCTTAGTCAACAAGCTTTCCTTCTCAGACATTCCTCCCTACAAAAGGTATTTAACCTCAGGCTCATTGTGAGAAGTGGGGTATGGTTTTACTCGTCCACTTCCTGTCATGACAATAAATGTCTTAAAACCATGGACTGCCTCTTCTCATCAGGATCCACAGTAGGGAGCAGGGAAAAGGACTTCGACTATAGAGGTGCAGTCTAATACCCTGTAGAAGCCTCTCTGTGCTCCCAGCCACAGCCACCACAAGCCCAAATCGGAGACTGCCACTGCTGTCAAGCCAAGGACTCCCCTGGTGGGACGAGCTGAAGCTCCCCACTCTTTTCTCCCTGTTGGCAGTGCCAGTTTCCAGGAGATTGATCAGTTCTACCCTTTATCTCTTTTGAAATATAATATAATTATAATTATATTATATTATTAAAATGCGTCTTTATCTCTTTTGAAATATAATATAATATAATTATATTATATTATTTATTATATATGTGCAAATATCAACTTGGCATTTTTGAGTTGCCTATACTTTCCTTGTGGCACATGTCTCTGAGCTCTTACTACTTTAAGAGCCTCTGTCTGGAGACTGAGAAGATAATAAGTAAAGAGCTTCAGCCCCTGCAGTTCTTTTTCCCATTTCAGAGGAGGGAAGGAGTTTTCAAGCCACTCTAATGTCTCTGCTGGAGTGGAAGTTAGAGAGGCAGCAATACTGAAGAGGCCACCAGAGTACACAGAGAACTGAGGCTGCCACCCACAGCCTGTTCCGTACTGCCAGCCACCCACTCTGATGGGTCAGGACTTCTCGGTTGAGCAGTGGTGCTGAACAAAATATTAAGCAAGCCAGTAACACAGAACAGATGTGGGCCATTAACCATCAATACATCCACACAGGTACAAATGAGCTCGTGGATGCAAGGGCCAGAACTCCTACTTACATTTAAACCAGAAGTTTCCTGAAACATGGAAGCTAGGAGTGTGCAGAGGGGTAGATATGGTCTGAAGCCTGGCTTAAGTGGTGTAGCCATGGCTTTGCTGTCTCTGTCTGGTTCTTTCCTTCTGTTCCTCATTTCCAGCAGCGAGATCTCGCAATGTGGTAAAGAACATAGTTAATGAAACTACCTTCTAGTTTAGCTATCCCAAGGAGACAATATCTGTCTCTGAACTTGTGTCTAAATGTCAACAAGGTTAGGGTTAGGCTTAGGGTTAGGGTTAGGGTTAGGGTTAGGGTTAGGGTTAGGGTTAGGGTTAGGGTTAGGGTTAGGGTTA
>JANHMN010000016.1:22752442-22818492 GCA_030674055.1 Rhabdomys pumilio
GTGTGTGTGTGTGTGTGTGTGTGTGTGTGTGTGTGTGTGTGTGTGTGGTGTGTGTGTGTGCTTGTATTGCATAATTAAATATCTGAGATTGTTTTAAGGGTTCCTCTTTTGCCTTCTGCTTCCTAAAGTATCCTGAGCTTTCCTTCAAAACTATCACACGAGGAACAAGGTATAGATTTGTTCTCTCAGCTATAGAAAGCTACGGATCTCTGAGATCCTTGATGTGTACTCTTGGCTGACTTTTTACCTTAAGGGGGAAAAAAAACCTTAAAATCTTAGCCTGAACTTTGGATGGGAGCATCTTGGAAGGCAGGACTTTCCACTGTACCCTCTTGTCCACTCCTTCAGTGATCTTATTGTTATAAGCACCAGCCTCCTCACCACAGGGGATGTGGGGCTAGCACAGCCCCCCAGGAGTCCTGGTGCTTGATACAGCTTCATGTGGGCCCAGATTCATCTCCACATACACCCTGCCTTGATTATTGATCACAATGTTGTGGGGATAGTTTATGGCAGTTGTGTGACACAAACAGTGGTGTAGTTATAGCTGTGTGGTTTTAAAGATCAATAAACAAAAAAAAAGGGGGGGAAAGATCAGTGTGTACTTTTAAAATGTGAAATAGCATGAACGGAGTCCCCAAACCACACATTTCATGAGAAACACAGTCTGCAGCAGTCCTCACTTTTACTACATAGTTCAAACAAATAATGCAAATGATTAATAACTTAGACTTTCATTTGATTAGATTCTCTGGCAGTGTGATCGCAGTCACTTCATTGAATGATCTGATTTTCACCTAAGACATCTTGAACAGTTTTAAATGTTGTGTATAGTACGTAGATAGTGATGCCTTCTTTTTAAAGCATGATTAAAGGAAGACATATTCTTAACCTCTAAAAGGAAAGAGGAAAGGATTGCAAGTACAGAAGGCAAAGGCCAAGCCTAGCTCAGGTTTCCTTGAACTCCAAATGGCTATAGAGTGTCATCATGAATCCCAAATGTGTCAGCCCACATAGTCCTCCAAAGCCAGGTTTCCAAGCTCCACTGTATGAGTGAATCATTGAGAAGTCCATCAGAAATATTGATTCTTGGCACATTTGGCAACATCAGACTCAGTATGTCTAGGGCAGAGCAGAGGACTTACTTAACCTTCCTTCAGAGAATCAACTTGCCTCAGGATATCGCCTAGGAGCAAACACAAGATGAAGGTGGCTACTTTTCCATTAAAGTCACCAAATCACCACCACTACTAAGCGGCCCATGTCCCGGTATTTTTTCTTTGGAGGGATACGTAATAGCTTTCCATCTCCTTTTGAAGGCTCTGGGTAGCCTAGTTAAAACTCGTTGTTCAGATTTATTATTTTGCTTGGCAAACCCTTGGTAAGCCCCTTTCAGCTTCAATAATGTCCTCATTATTACTGGAAACTATTATAATTATTAATTGCTTCGACTTTCAGTCAGCTTGATGTTTGATAAGAATTATGAATTGTCAGAACTATATTAGTTTTTTTTTTTGAGAGTCATAGTCTTTTTGTCCTTGGTTTAGAATATGTTGCTAATTACTCCATATAGATTTTTAGTACTTGTTCTGTATAATGAGCCTAGTATTTCAAATATTGTGAAAAGGGGTATCAATATGTATTTTTATAAGTGGATAAAACAATAACGAATCAAATTTTATTTTCAGAAATAGCACCTAAAATTTAAAATGCAATCTCTATTTTAGTATTTACAGAAATGGCTTGGCAATTCAAATTATCAGATATTAGATATAAATAAAATTATATGCATTATTATAAATATTTCTGTATTTGAAATATACAAATTTTCATCATATGTCTTAAGGAGTGATTAGAGGAGACAGAGTCACCTATGTTTAAGTCTAGAACAGCTTGAGATTTTACCAATTTGTTTTCTTGCTACCATGAAGCAGATTTGAATAATCCATTTTCTGCTGTGTAATAACTCTCTCATTTTAAATTCATCTTTCGAGTCCAGGACTAACATTGCCCATATACTAGTTAAATTTAATATAGCTATGATGGTATCTCAACTTCACTTCTCTGCCCTCATCCTTTTTCTCCATTAAGAAACCCCACTCTGTATTCTTTACTGGGCTCGGAGCCACATCTGATGGCTGACTGCTGGAGTGACTGCCAGCCCATGCTCACAGACTCACAGAATGCACGCTGAGGGCCGAGGGGCAGGGATTACTCACCACCCCTTCTATTTCACACTTGATTTCCTGGCAAGCCATTGATCACATTACACCCAAAGCTTCTGATATATAGCATTTGAGCATCTCCACTTGCCTTCTATCTTCCTTCATTTTTTTTTTAAAGAGACTTTTTTTTTCCCCAAAGTTTGGTTGCCTATGGATTTCAGAGCTTTCTTGCAAAAGACAAATTTTATCACACACACAAACACACACAAAATTTTCTCTTAAGGTACATGTTTGCTCTGTTGTACTTTGTATATAAAGTAGAGGGAACATATGATTGCTTTTAAGCTACTCACTTAGCTCACAGTATTTAGCCCATCCCCCTTTCAGTTGAGATCTGTCTACTGGTCCAGAGAGATGGGTCAGCAGCCATGTTTTCGTTAACAACATTAACTGCCTCTTCTAGGTTTAGATGCTCACACTGACAATGCAGGATTCTTAGAAAATAAAGTTGAAATCTTTATTTATCAAAATCTCAACATTGTAACTGTCATGTGTATCTGGAAATAATGTTTTGCAAAAATAAATAACAAAACAAAGAAACAAAAACAAAACAAATTCCTGGACCCAGCTACAATCAGAATTTATTAATGCTTGTTAATCTTACCTTCCTAGGACTTCATTGAGCAAGACTTCCAGACCTGTTGCACCTGATTCATCTCTTTATCCTAGACCCAGTAGCCAAGGCAGGTCATGTCCACAAGGCAATGGCAAAATGCAATGAGCTTTGTAGAATTTCAACTTACAACTGTCTCATTTTCACTTCTACTCTATTCTGTTAACCATAAAAGTCAATGGTCAATCCAACATTAAGATACAAGGGTCTGGAGAGATGGCTCAATGGTTAATACTACAAGTACTTTTGCAGAGACAACACAGATTAGGCTCCCAGGGCCCTGATGACTTACAATTATCTATAACTTTATTTCCAGAGGATGAGATGCCTGCTTCTAGCAGGCACCTGCATTGGCATACACATGGTACATGTAACCTCATGCAGAAACACACATATACACACAAATGAAAACAAATAAACATGTTTAAAGTAAGATGTAGATAAATATATTTTCTCTTTTGGTGACATGCACCTGGTGTACAGACAGGCTCCAAGCACATGTGTACATCTAGAAGAATCAAGGCCAGTGACACAGACTATCTCATAGGTGAACCTTTAAGTACCAACATGGATCAAAAAATAAAGTATTTCTTCTTTGAGAGGGAAGACTGAACAGATACTTAGAAGGATACACAATCTCATGATACCCCTTTTTCTTCTTTCAGGTAATAATGAGGCACAGATGCATTTCAATTCTTGCTTCTATTTTAAATAGGTCAACCTTTGAGTTCATATGAAGTGTGAAATGGCAGAACTATTTGTTGTTTTTCTTTTTTCACAAGAAACTACAAGAACCATCAAGAACTCATACAATTAAAATGCAGAGTATGGAACCCAGGCCCAGTGGATAAGTCTACAAAACAATCCCTCTCCTAAGGCTCAGTGAACATTGCAGACGAAAGAGAAGAGAGGTTATAAAAACTAGGGAATTGGGGAGGGGGTTGTATTTCCGAGTAATAGCCAAAGCTACACTCACAAAATCTTACCAACACAATTGCCCAAATGTGAGCTGAACAAAGGATGACACCAATGAACATGCCAAACTAGATGGAGAAAACCCCACGAGACTTTAATTCTACACACAGAACTACACAGGGGTCTAAATCCTACACAAGGAACTGCAGATAACTGAAGAAAGCTAGAAACGAGAGAGGTGGCCTTCCACAGGGAAGAACACAACAGTTCCTTGTCCACTGCCAATGGTCAGTCATGAACGTATACAGAATGAACAGGATATATATCCTATATATAAGTATATATACATATACATGCTTATACACACATATGTGCACATATATATGTATGTATATGTATATATATACATATATATATGTATATATGTGTATATATATATACATATATATATGTGCAGATGCCTGAAATTAGTAAAAATAAATTTGATGGAGAACTCAGAGAGGTATGTGGGAGGGTTTGAAGTGAGAAAAGAAAGAAATGTAATATAATCAAATTATAATCTCAAAAATTTTAAAATGAACTCACATGTGTTCTAGAACGTGTGGACGTGTGGGGCATGTGGCAACTGAAATCACAGTAGTGGGACTCACTTTTCACAAATGACTATCATTAATAGCTTTTTAAAATTTTTATTATTTTTGTTTTTACTAATTCACTTTACATTCTGCTCACTGCTCCCTCTTAGTTACCCTCTTTCACAATCCTCCCTCCATCTCCCCTGTCTTTCTCCTCTGAGTGAGTGGAGGCCCCCTTGGTCTCCCCTCCACCTGGTACTTCAAGTCTCTGTGAGGCTAGGCACATCCTCTACCACTGACTCCAGACAAGGTAGCCCAGGTAGAAGAACATATCCCATGGACAGGCAGCAGCTTTTGGGATATTCCCCACTCTAGTTATTCAGGACCCACATGAAGACCAAGCTCTACATCTGCTACATATATGTGGGGAGGCTTTGGTCCAGTCTGTGTATGTTCTTTGTTTGGTGATTTAGACTCTAAGAACCCCATGGATCCAGGTTAATTGACTCTGTTGATCTTTTTGTGGAGTTCCTATTCCCTTCAGAACCTAAAATTCTTCCTCCTATCCTTCTAAAAGAGTCTGAAAGCTCTATCCACTGTTTGGCTATGGATGTCTACATCTGTCTGATAGCTGCTGTGTGGAGCCTCAGAGCACAGCCATGCTAAGCTCCTGTCTGTAAGGGTAACAGAATAACATCAATAGTGTCAGGGACTGGTGCTTGCCCACAGGATGGGTCTCAAGCTTTGGTTGGTCATTCCTTTAGTATTCAATCCATTCCCTGTTTCTGTATTTCTTGTAGACAGGATAAATTTTGGGTTGAAAGTTTTGAAAGTGGGTTGGTATCTCTATTGCTCCTTTGGGGCTCCTGCCTGGTTATAAGAGGTAACCTCTTTAGGTTCCATATCCCCACTGCTGTGAATCACAGCTAAACTCACTCCTATTGATTCTTGGGCACCTCCCTTATCCCACGTCTTTCTCTTTTTCTGGAGATGCCCTCCACCCCTCCATCCCTCCACTCCTTCACCCCTTATCAGTTGCAAATTTTCATTCATTCTCATGGCCATCTGGGCATCCCTCCTGTCTTTCACCACACCTGATCCTGAACTCCCCATTCTCCTTCCCATCTCCTCTCCCTCCCAGAACCCTTCCTCCATCTGCCTTTTATGCATAAAGAAAATGTGGTACCTGACGAAATGGAATACTATCCAGCTATCAAAAAACAATGACATCGTGAATTTTGCAGGCAAATGAGAGGATCTTGAAAATATCATCCTGAGTGAGGCAATCCAGTCTTAAAAGGACTTGTATGGTAAGTACTCACTAATAACTGATTATTAGCCATAAAATACAGGATTCCCATGCTATATATTTCACAGACCCAATGAAGCTAAACAAGAGGAAAGCCACAAGTGAAAATGTTTGAATCTCATTTAGAAGGGGGAATCAAATAGTCATCAATGGCTTAAAAATTGACAAAACCAGTATATGTTTATGGTATATAATATGCTTCACATACATATGTATATATATATGGACATATATGAATATATATGATACCAAAGCATTTTTAACGTTTCATGCAAATAAGAAGCTTAAATGGTCTTAGTCATTTTGCATCACTGTAGCAATGTATCGGACACAAACAACTTTTGAGAGGAAAGACTTAATTTGTGTCATAACTTCTGTGTATTGTGGTCCATTAGAGTAGAGAAATCACAGTGAAATACCTTATTCTGTGACGGCAGGAGCACATGGCAGTGGTCACAGCACAGCAGAATCAGCTGCCAGACTACAGCCTTCTGAGGCCTTGTCCTAGTTCCGCTTCTGCACACTAGGGCCGTCTGTCTAGAGGTTTCTACCCTCCCTGGAATAACTTTGACAGCTGACGAATAAGTTTTCAAAAGAAGCTTGTGAGGAACATTTCAGTTTCAGAACATGACTTGTTAGCAAGGTCAGGTGAAACAAACTGGGTGTTTCCCAGAAGCCAACTTTTTCTAGGCTTCAACAATCTGAAACCTTTCCACAACACAGAAATTTGTATTCCTTAAAATATAATGATTTTTTAAATTTAAAAATATGTGATACCAGGTCCAAGCAGGTGGTTGATATCCAGTACTCCTCAGGCTTTGTGGGACTATATCATAGGGAAAACCCTTTAGCACACTCCTGGGGCTTCAGGCAAGTAGTTTGAATTGTTTGGAGAACATGCATAGAAAGAGAATAATGACATTTTTTACTCTTTTTTGAAGACCAGAGATGAACTGGAGATTATGGTATTCTATTTTAAGTTTATATTTTATTCAAGAGATTTAGCGCTAGCATTATCAGATGAGATTTCATTTTTATAAAGCATTTCTCTTTGTAATTTTACAGCATCTCCCCAAAGGGCTGTTAACATTGCTAGACATATTCTCTCGTAAGGTTCTGCTATTATTCTCATTTAGATTGGCTGTCTAGTCTGCTCCAAATTCAGAAGATCGAGTCTTCTAATATGTTCCTCTGAGGTATGCATTAACAAATAAATGTAGTAAAGTTAGAAGGTAGTTGACATTTTGAGGTGGCCTGGTGTGCACATTATTAAGCATTTGCTTTAGATCAAGCAATACTTGATGAAAATACATATTTTTTATTTTCCCCATGCTCAGGTATTTGATGTGGACTAAGAAAGTCTACTATACACTCTTCTGGCTTATTGGTTGTTATTCAAAATATAAATACTTATTACATTTGGCAAAGTTGTATGAAAATGTTCCCACCAACATACCCCTGAATACATGTTGGTGCTCTAGGCATTATCATAAGACTATGGTTAGGAAGAGCAAAGGCTCGCGATTTTTTCTGAAACAACATTCAATTAAACTTCCTTATAAATAACAGTGGTAGCTAGTTTTTATGTCAGCTTGACGCAGGCTATTGCCATTTGGAAAGAGAGAACTTCAACTGAGAAAATGCACTGACCAGATTGGCCTATAGTCCCAGATGGTATGTGAAACCAGGCTGAGCAAGTCATGGAGAGCAAGCCAGTAAGCAGCACTCATTCATGGCCTCTACATCAGTTCTTGACTACAGATTCCTGCATTGAGTTACTGCACTGACTTCAACTAGATGATGGACTATGTATGAGCCAAAAGATAAAATAAGTCCTTCTTTTCCTAAGTTGTTTTTTGTCATGGTGTTTTATCACAGCATAAAAAATCCAAACTAAGACCTAAACATTTATATTTATACTTATAGGCTGTCTCTCAACCTTGGTCAGGGAAGCCTTGTTTGGCATGGGGTAATGGTCAAAGCAGGGACACAACATTGGTCAAAGCATTGATAGTAAGTGGCTTTTGAGTACTTGACCCTAAACAAGATGTCTATGTCACTTTCTCCTGTAGGAGGCTGTCCTTGCTGACGCCTGTGTGCGTGAGGTAACAAACCGCACATGCACAGCGTCTTGGGTACACCTAATTTCCGACGTCATATCCACCATTAAACTGCGCATGTACAGTGCAGGGGAACCTGGGAATTTGAGCAAGCAGCCAATCATAATTGTCCACCCCAAAGGTTATATATACAGGTGCGGCAAGTTCAAATCTCTCTCTCTCTCCCCGCCATGATGAAAGAATAAACTACACCGCAAAAGAATCCTGCGTGTTCCTGTGAGTTCCTGCGGGCAGGGATATCGCGCGGGTTACATTCTCCTCATGGAAGCATTGTGTAAATCAAAGGGCAAGAAAGAGTACTGTGAAATGCTATCATCTGGATATGACATGCTGTTGCAATCTCAAACACACATCAGCTATGGAGACCTTGATAATAGTGACAGAAAGGAGGCAAGGAAGAAGAAAGGTAGAAAGGAAGAAAGAAAGAGAGGTGGGAAGGAAGGGGAGAAGAAAAATGGGAAAGAAGGAAGAAAGAAAAAGGAAGGATAGAGAGAAGAAAGGGAAAGAGGTGGAAAGGAATGAATGAAGAGAAGTGAGAAGGAAGAAAGGGGGGAGGAAGGCAGGCTAAGAGGAATGGAGTAACGGGAAGACGTGATGGTAGGAGCAGGGAAAGTTGAAAAGAAGATGGGCAGGAATGGGTAGAGATGTGAAAGGGTACTGAAGAGTGAGTGTCATCACAGTGTATTATATACAAGTATGAAAATGTCAAAAAATTAGAATACAAATTAAATATCCCTCTAAATGAACGCAAAAATTGCACCCTAACTAACATACTGCTTGAGAAACCTGTATTCAAAAATTATGCAACATGCAATTATGAAGATAGGAAGAATATAAACCATACCGATTATGTAAAGGTAAAATCAAAGACGTGCCTGTTAGCAGATGGGGCCCAGAAGGGGTGGAAGGAAGGCTAGGTTGATGATACTGATACCCTTATCTTACAGTCTCTTGAGTCAAAAGATGAAGTTGGATTAATTATAACAGCTTAGGTAACTGTTCAAAATCATAAAATCGGGAGGAAAGAGGAAGAGACGGTGGTGACATGGGCTGCTTCTTGGCTATGGCAGCAGAAACTAGTGGTTAACTTGGTCAAAGTGTGATGACTTTGAAGCAAAAGATGAGCACATTATTTTTTATTTTAATTTAGTCTTTTGCTGTGACAAAATACTTTAGAAATCTGTCCTCTTGATATTTTCAAGACCATAATGCATTGCCATTTTCTATGAGATGGGCATTTTTTGTTTTTGTTTGTTTGTTTGTTTTGCCATTTATTTATTTATTTATTTATTTATTTATTTATTTATTCTACACTCCAGATTTTATTCCCCCATTCCCGGTCCACCCTCTAACTGTTCCACATCCCATACCTCCTCCCCACTCCCTGTCTCCATGAGGATGTCCCCACGCCCCAACTCTCCACTCAACCAGACCTGTAAACTCCCTGGGGCCTCCAATTTCTTGAGGGTTTGGTGCATCTTCTCTCTGACTGAACCCAGACTCGGCAGTCCTCTGCTGTATATGTGTTGGGGGCCTCATATCAGCTGGTGTGTGCTGTCTGGTTGGTGGTCCAGTGTTTGAGAGATCTCAGGAGGTCCAGGTTAATTGAGACTGCTGATCCTCCTACAGGGTTCAGGAGGGGCATAGTTTTAATGGCATTGAGGGGATATGTAAAAATTCTGGAGCTGGAAGCTTACATTTGTGGGCTCTGAGGAACAGGAAGAAAATTGGGAAAAATAGAAAAAGGACATTAATTTTTTAGTAGATATTTTTATTTAAACTACTTGATATATAAACAAATTAGTTTTAATTTTCAAAGCCAAGAACTATGTCAATGGAGATCTTAAATCTAAATGTTATTTTTTCAGGGAGGAGGAAAGACAGAGTCACTTGCAGCCCAAGGCTTCCCTTAGTACCTCCCATGAAAATCCCAGTTGTGCTGTGGAAGCCACATAAATGTACCCATTTCACTGATAGCTAGAGCAGAGCAAGGTCTACAGGCATTTTTCATCTAGAGAGAGTGAGAAAGGTCTTGAGGTAGATGAAGATTACACTCATATCCATAGGCTTTTCTTTCTGTACGTAGAAGAAATGTTCAGAACATTCTCTCCCCTTGCACCTAATGATACTATTCCATCCAGCTACCTCAAACCCATTTTCTCTTAAGTTTTAGCAATAATTAGACAACATAATCTTCCTGAATGTACAGGTAGTATTCTTAATGGGAGACTGCTGGCTCTTGATCCCTTGCTCCCTTCCCAGAGGGTAGTGTTTAAGTAGCTTCATTTAACACTAGCTTCGTTTTTGGGCTAATATCCACTTATCACTGAGTACATACCAGGTGTGTTCTTTTGTGACTGTGTTACCTTACTCAGGATGATATTTTCTAGTTCCATCCACTTACCTGAGAATTTCATGAAGTCATTATTTTTAATAGCTGAGTAGTACTCCATTATGTAAATGTACCCCACATTTTCTGTATCCATTGCTCTGTTGAAGGACATCTGGGTTGTTTTCAGCTTATGGCTATTATAAATAAGGCTGTCATAAACATAGTGCAGTATGTGTCCTTGTTATGTGTTGGAACAGAAGGACTGGAGGAGCTGAGGGGCATTACAATCCTAGAGGAAGAACAACATCAGCTGGCCGGACCACCCAGTGCTCCCAGGAACTAGACCACCAACCAAGGATTATTCTTCCCCATCAGGGAAGAATGCATGGCTCCAGATACATATGTAGCAGAGGATGGCCTTGTCTGACAACAATGGAAGTGGAGGCCCTTGGTCCTGTGGAGATTTGATGCCCCAGTGTAAGGGTATGCTGGAGGGGTATGGTGGGAGAGAGTGGGTGGATGGGGTAAAAGGGAGGGAGGAAAGGAAGATTGTGGGATGGGGGGGGGCTTGTGGATGGGTAAATGGGAGGTGGGATATCATTTGAGATGTAAGCAAATAGAATGATTAATAAAACAACAACAAAACCAGTAGCTTCATTTAAGTGGCTTCACTGTCCACAACTTTACTGGTTAAATTCACTTTGCTTGCCATGTGGGCTCTCACAGAGTTTTTCATTTCTACATTTGAAGCCTTGCCTGTCGGTCTTGTTGAGTGAGCATGCTGCACAGTGTGGTCCTGCATCCTTCTCTTTTAAACTCTTACTTGTAGGCAACTTTTCCGAGCTTATGAGTATTTACAGGCATCCCCATTAATAATCTGTTTCACAACATCATTCTTCATCTCAAACATATGTTGTCTCCTTCTGGATCCTTAAACCTTTTCCTTTTGAGCCAGAAAATGAACAAATGAATTACAGTCTTCTACAGATCAAAGGAGCATATCTAATGGAGAATGTTTGAGGCAAAAAATCAACTTGTTAGGTCCCGTTGCATCTTGTGCAAAACTGATGCAAAACATCACCCCCACAAATCATATTGTGAATTCACCTATGCAAACATCATGTCCATGTTTCCTTACAGGGAGATCTTGTGCGGATGTGTGTGTGTGTGTGTGTGTGTGTGTGTGTGTGTGTGTGTGTGTACAGAAGGATAAAGAAAGCAAGTGGTCTCTGAATGTATTTCTTAGACAAAACATTGTCAGGAAAAAAAAGGAGAAAACAACTCCTGGATTTCAAGGAAATCATGTGAAGATTAAGACTGAGGAGCCAGGAGAGAAGAGGTGTCAGTAATAGGCCTTCTGACTTCTTTAGTGATGTAAAGAGGATAGGACGTTGTTCTCAATCACCGTCCAAGGGAAGCACTCAGGCTCTGTGAAATTAAAAATCTCTTTTGTAAGACTTTACATC
The DNA here is from genome assembly GCA_030674055.1 of Rhabdomys pumilio. Classification (NCBI taxonomy): domain Eukaryota; kingdom Metazoa; phylum Chordata; class Mammalia; order Rodentia; family Muridae; genus Rhabdomys; species Rhabdomys pumilio. Next base: position 22,763,998 of record JANHMN010000016.1, read on the forward strand.
CTTAGAAAAGCTCTACGCCCAAATTTCCAGATATAGGGCACTGAGGACACTTAACTGATGGGAGTTAAGATTTCCATGGTAAGCTGAGGACGGAGGAAAGAGAGTCACCACTGAAACCAGTTTCCTTCCATTGGAGAAAAGTACAACCAGAGAAAATGAAAATCAGGTTCCTTATCTTTCTATATCAGCGATTCTAACTTTCCTAATGCAGTGATCTTTTATTACAGGTCCTCATGTTGTGGTAATCCCCAACTGTAAAGTTATTTCATTGCTACTTCATAACTGTTAGTTTGCTACTGATATGAATTGTAATGTACATAACTGACATTTTCATGATATCAAGGGTGTTGTAACCCACAGGTTGAGAACTACTGTTCCAGATCCTGTAAGATTGGTTGGTTGGTTTGTTTGACCCAACCTGAGATTATTTTTTTTTTAATTAACATATAATTTCTTTTCCATTTTGCTGAGTGACAGAAAAGGTTGTGCTCATGCCGATGTTCTGAGGGAACAGAGCTGCTAAAGGAGAAGCTGGTAACTCTGCTCTGCTCTGTGGTGACATCAGAAAACTATGTCTGTTTCCAGATATGATGAGAGTATATGCCTCGTTACCCAGAGTAGCAAAGACTTAATAGTAAAAATGTAAACGGACATTTAATAAATCACTCTGAAAATCACATTAGCGACATTCTAAATGAATGTTTTAAACCACATTTGTCAAATGCAGCGATTGTCTTCTAAATATTTGTCTTCAGCATTTTGAATAGGAAGTAAACACATCAAAAACAAACAAAATGTTGTTAACCTTCTTTTGACTGAAGCTGGGAAACTATGTTGTAAAGACACTTAAGGCAATGCAATAAATATAATAAGAAATACAAATATTGATAGATTATGTCATAGCACGATAGTATGGGTCTTAGATTCATAGCAAATGAGTAGGAGAGAGAAGCACATGAGTATGGAAGCATCCAGGGTAAGGGCAAAAGAGGATTTGAAGATCCTTGCAGGGAAGTTTGTGAACTCAGAAGGCCAACAATCCAGGGTAGGCGTGACACTTGGTTTGGAAAAGCTACTTGAACACAGGAAAAAAAGTAATTTCTGTGACAAGTGACCAAGAAATTTAACTAACCAAATACTTTGTCATAAAGTTGGTAGATCAGGATTTTTTTTATACGTCCAATTGGATGTTGAAGTCTCCCACTATTAATGTATGGAGTTTAGTGTGTGATTTGAGCTTTAGCAATGTTTCTTTCACATATGTGTGTGTGTCCTTATGTTTGGGGCATAGATATTAAGAAGCAAGATATCATCTAGGTAGATTTTTCCTCTGATGAATATGAAGTGTTCTTCCCTGTCTCTTTTGATAAATTTTGGTTGAAAATCTATCTTATTAGATATTAGAATGGCCGTTCCTGCTTGCTTCTTGGGTCCATTTACTTTGAAAACTTTTTTCCAGCCCTTTACTCTATTTAATGTCTATCTTTATTCCTGAGGTGTGTTTCTTGTATGCAACAGAAAATATTTTTCTTAAAATAATGGCCTCAAGTATTTTATATGCTGCTGGGTCTATGGATATTGTATTATATGACAGCATTTTACTCTTTGTATGCATTACAGGGATTCTGCATAAGCATCGTTTTTTTTTTTTTTTTCCATTTTGATCATTGATGTCCAGTTGGGTTCTTTCCATTTTAGGCCATTTTGCATCCTACTGCACTGGGCATGAGTGCAAAAATGTTTCTTCAGTGGAATGATTTTTCACTTTCTGATTATAGACCCTATCTAGGCTATGTTATAAAATTTTCACAGTTTTCCATACACAGGTACTAATTTACATTACGATAACTGTGTGCAAAGACAGTTCTGTTCTATTTGTTTGTTTAATTCCAGGGTTATACTATCTTATTGTGGTTTTAATTTGCATTTCTCTGATAATTAGTGATTTGAATATTTTATCACTTAACTATTAGCCATTTGTGTGTCTTCCTTGGAACATTGTTTTAGATCTTTTCTTCCTTTAAAATTTGGAGTTTGTTTGCTACTGAGTTCCTTTAGTTCCTTGTATGTTGTTCTTATTAGTCTCTTCTCAGAGGTGCCATTAGCAAACAATTTCTCTCATTTTTGCATGACATCACTTCACACTCTTGATTGCTTTCTTTGTTGTGGAGAAGCTTCTTAATTTGGTGAAATCTCAATTTATTTTGCTTTGTTTCCTGTGCTTTTGAATTATTATACAAAATATTCTTGCTTATTCCAATGTCTTTACATACTTAACAAAGTTCACATTTCCCCTAGTAATTTAATAGTTTTACGTCTTACATCTGAAAAAATTAATCAATGTTGAGCATTATTTTGTGTTGTGAAAGATGGGGAAGATTTTGCAAGTTGGTTGTTGTATCCTGCAGATGTGCAGATTCATTAGTCTTAATTTGTCCTAGTACACTTTGAGAGGTGTGTTGGCAGACAGGATCATAATTTTTTTCCTTTTTTTTATTATCGGATCATAATTTTTACTTTTTAACACAGGGATTATAAACATGAAATTGCAGGATGTGGGGAAGGGGATGACACAGGAGCATAGGTGTTCTGGGGGAGTACAGATACCTTTCAGAACAGGGTATCAGCTGGGTGAAGGTTCAGGGGTCAGATCACTATGACTCTGCCTATGATTCACTTGTCCTTATCTAAGTTGGTACTATTTACCAAGGCTGCCTATTTACAAGGTCTATGACTACTCAGACTGGTAGATTTCTACAAAAGCTGCCTGTTTACAATAGTTTATAGCCCTCTGTTTCAGTGTTTTTCCATAGAGACCCAAGACTTTGTGTTAGCAGGCATGTATGTCAGGCCTATTGCTGATTTTAGGCTTATGGCTGATTTTAGGCCTGAATTCTTGCTTAGGCTGCGAGGCTAAGCACTGCAAGGAAATATAAATAAAAGTTAAACATATGTTTCTGGGTTCCCTGAGGGACAAGCCTGACTGCATAGGGGCTGATGTCAAAAGTATCCCTTCTCCAGGAAAAAGACATCGGGACGGGTATGGCCCTCATGCCTCACTGGACAACAACAGGAGGACCGGAGCCATTACAAGGTCCCCTTTAATTACTGGATCATAATATTTTTAAAAGCATGACTGCAGATTTGGGTTTCTTTCTTTTTTTTTTAAACAGATTTGGGTTTCTTGGTCAATGAATTCTTACCTGTGTAGTGTGCAAGTATAAGTCCCTTTGTAGAAACTATGGCTGGTTATTGGCTTTGTTCCTAACGTTTCAGATTGTAGCAGATTAAAAGTAATACATCCTAATACTTCATATGTTGCAATGTAGGTAGATAATAAAATTCTGAAAATTCTGACACAATATTGACAAAGTAGATTTCTAAACTTTTGCTTTAGACTCATGATTGATATCCATTTGCATAAAGTTTACTTTAAGGAACCTTGAAGTGGTGATGTGATCTTACAAATTTTAGGTATATACTTCCAATATATTGTCAAATAAATTTCAAATACTAATTTAAACACTACATTAAGATACCGGAATGCCAAAGGGCATCGTTCAGTGGCAGAATGCTTGCCTAGCATACAAAACTCCGCTTGGTCCATTTCTGACAGTGAGAAAAATATGTGAAATACTAGAAAGCAAATGAAAGACAGGGAGTTTTACCTCTAAACTCTTCGTGGGGTAAATATACAGAATAGCAACTGAGGCTGAGAAAAATTTAAAACACTACTGAGAAAAATTTACATAATCAAAATTAGTAGAGATTATCATGGATCTGATGGTACAGTATAATTAAAATATCCACTAATCACAAACTGGTTTATAGGGCTTAAAAAATGTTTTTCAAATACTCCAGTGTGATTTTTCTCTAATAGAAATTGACAAGTTAATTCTAAAGTTTAACTGAAATTACTTGTATCTTGTTTAAAAAAATCTAAATAGCAACTTAAATGGCTAGTAGCAACTAATTTAAAAATAAGAATGCTTATTTGGTGTGAGGACAGATATAAAATACAGAGTTCACAAACTGCTTTGTGTTTCAAGCAAAATTATTTGGGGCAAGCATACTAATTTATTCCAATAAAGGATAAAAAAGAGTATTTTAAAGATAACTGGTAAAGGTATTAGATGTCCTCATACAAGGATTTTATTTTAGTAGGGCCAGATTTGAGAGCTAAACCTATGACTTCTGAAAGAAATCTTAAAAGACCTTTGTGGTCTCTGACAAGTAAGAACTTATAAGGAAGGATAAAAAGCATGAAAATGAATAAATTAAAATTCACCCAAGTTAAATGTGTAATCGTGGAAGCAATTACACATCCCCTCAGCTGGAATCTGCCTACTGGTGTGTCTGCCTGCATCCTGTGCCATTTCTTTTTGCCAGGGTGGAAACCAGGTTGGTGGCAGCAGAGGGGGCCAGAGTAGTGCTGCACGGTGATGGTGGCGGTGACGGTGACGGTGACGCTGACATCCACTTGCTGTGGTGAGGAAATGTACAAAGTCCACTCCGCACATCTGTTTAAATTAGGTTTTCAATCTTTAAAGTTGTAGTTATAAACTTAAATAAAGTTACTTATTTAGTTTCTTAATCCAGAAGTCACCGTTTAAGCACTCAGTAGCCAATGTGGTCAGTGGTTACCAAATCAGAGTAGACACATACATGCCTTTCCCACCATCACCAAAAGCACTGTGGTTGAATTTCCCTATAGTATTACTATACTGTACATTCGTCAAAACTGAACAGAAGCAAAGAAGAGCAATACATATCTGCAGTCTTTGCTCACAGGAAGCTGAGGTAGGAGGATTGCTGTAAGCTTGAGGTCAGCCTGAACACAGAGATTCTGTCTCAAAAACTCAAAACAAAACCTCCTCATAAATATGCAAATCACTTAAAATTATCACTGAAAATATCATCAGCATAAACAACAAAGCCCTATTACTCTTTGATGTAACTAAAAACTCATTAGTTCAATAGTGAATAGTTCAGTAGACTAAAAGAGAAAAATGCATCATTCAAAAAAAGAAAGAAAAAGCACCTTGCAAATGCAGCCTCCCTCCCATGGTGTTTGTCATGGGCAGACCGCAGAGTGTTCATAGTGTTATATTTAGCATTTTTATTATGCTCTCATTCTTAAACTAGAATTTTTGACAATGTTTTTGCTGGAGAACACTAAAACCACACTCACTAGAGATTTAAAATTTAATGATTTGATGCTGATGTAAAGTTTGATATGCCATCCATTTAAACATGTTTCTCTAAGTTTTAAACATTCACATAACTCTATGTGAATGTTTAACTTAAAATCTATGTAGTTCAGCTACCAGATGACAGAGGATTGCCTTTGTGAAACAAAGAGGCATGTGGAACAGCAGGCAGGGTATGAGGTCATATCTGCTCTGTTTAGCAAGAAGCTTATGATCAGAAACAACATCTATCTTAGAGACCATGAGTCTAACACTGATCACAGTATTTAGCCTGAAATTTTGACCTAATCTTTCTGCTTTGCTGAGCCTATAAAATGATGTTGAACAGAGAATCTCTAACATCCTCATTGACTCTTAAACTTCTGATTCTAATAAGTACTAGAAAAATGAGAAAGTGAATTAAAATATTGTATCTATGCCTTTATCTGTCCAGACAGGTATAACAACATATCATAAACTGTCTTATAATTAATAAAAGTTTTATTCTCCTAGTTCACTCATGAGGGTCTCACCCTTAACATCTAAGTATTTTCTTTTAATGCTATCATCTTGAAGTTTTGGCTTAAAAATAGGAATTTTGAGGAATACACATATAATAACTTGAATATAGAATAGAGTGTTATTGAATTCCATTTATGTTCAAAGGAGGTATAATTCAAATTATGTTGGTAAATGACCATGTGCTATTTGTGCTTGTTGAAAGCTGTCTCTGAGAATAAGAGATCCCTTATCTCAAATTCCAGAATGTTTAGTTCAAGTATCCTCTGAAATTCTTCCCTGGGGAATGATATCCCCTACATCTGTGAAAGAGAGAGAACAGAAGACAGGAAAAGTTTAAATTGTTGCATCCTTGACCAGAGAATAGTTAGAAGGTAAACTATGTTCAACCAGAGGTTACCATTGTTTATCACATGGAATAAAAGCACCTGCTGGAAGGATCAGAAGTCATAAGCTTACCCATAAAGAGAATGCTGATCTATTAGAGAATGTCTTAATCAGAAACTCCAGCATGATGACTTCATGCTGAGTGTTGTCAATAATTGATATAACAATGTTGTCTTTGTTTGGTCTCCTAGTTGGACTTTTCCAGTCATGCCTGATGGATCTTGGAAGTACCTGACTTGATGCTTTGCTATCAACCTGCTGCTTTTATATATCTGATACTTTTTAGTTGCTCTTTTACTTTTGTTTGATACCTGTTTGATATATTCACTTACTGGAAACCAAAAGCATAGACATTGTACATCATTCTCTATGGCATAGAGGATAAGATAAATGTCTTGGCTCTTGGGTCATGGGAGACATTGGATTTGTTTGTTGATTACTATTCAAAATGAATATCTAACCCTTGCTTTTAAAAATTTATAAATTAGTAAATTCTAGGTTTACCACATGCCTTGGGTGCATGGCTTATGTCTAGGGGTTAATAAAAGTAGTATTCAAATCTGATCCTTTAGAGAAGTATAGATTTGAGTTTAAACAAAACAATGACTCCTTTAGGCCCTTAGAAATCATGAGCCTGCTAATATTTTTACATGTCTTAATATGTTAGGAACTCGGCAGTAATGAGTTGGATCACTAAGATAAGGGCAGAATAGGTTTTGAGCACAAAACACATTTATTGTAACAGGACTAGAGATGGATAGACAGTTATTGACATGGAGAAACTAACATATAGAGGTGACAAGTGAGGGGAGTTTGCATCAAATAGCTCCTCTGTCCTCAGAAAGGTTACCACTTTTGAGAAAAATAGGAAGGAAGAAAAGGAGGGTTATGGAAGAAGGGGTAGGCTATAAAATATTTAATAGTGGGACAAAGCAAGTTTATTAGAGAAACTTAGTAGATATTCCTGTAATTATTGTTTGTCCACCTGATATTTATACTCCTAAGTATAAACTAGTTTTCCTACCTAATCTAAACACAGAGACATTCAAATTTAAGCAGAGATTTTTAGGTATAGTATACAGAAGAAGAGAGCATCAAGAACCAAATATCAGTAACTGAGCATAATGTTTAATGTTGAAAAAAAAGTAAGTAAAGATAGAAAATGGTAACATCAGCCATGGAGAGCAGATCAAGGTGGAAAATTGTGTCCATGGATGAAGTTCCTAATAGAATAGGTGAACTCAGAGGCAGAAAAGATGGGAGTCAAAATGGCATCTCTGAGATTGTGATCCAGAGCTGCAGAAAGGAAGGGCCAATGATTTGAGACCATAAAGGAAAGCATGAAGGATATTTCACTTCCCACTTTTTGTGTAAATGGGGTATAAAAAGGGATTCTTTTTGTTTATTTGTTTGTTTTTGTTGTTTTTTTTTTAAAGATTGCAGGAGAAGAAATGTGTGAGAAATAGCTTGGCTTCATTTATAGTAAAAATGTAAAAAAATGTTGAAGGATGTTAAAAACCCAATAGGATTTACAGAATTATAAAGAACATAGAAGGAACATTTGGGAAGAAAGAAGCAAATACTGCTCCATATTCAAGGATGCAATGAACAGAAAAGAAACTGCAAGTCCTATGGTAAGGTCCAAGAAGGCTGAGACACTGGGAACAGTTTTTGGAGCCTTATATTTTTAATGTTGGAACTGTGAAGGGTACCAATGAAAAGAAGAACAGTATGTGGAACCTAAGCCTTACTCAACTCCAATCTTAACTTGGAGATAGGCAGAACTCAATATAGTTATAGATTTACAGCTCAGAAACAGAAGGTACTGATGGTTGGGCCTGCCCTATTGCTGCTCACCAACTTGTTGGTAAACAGAAAGTCACTTATTTTGTGCTTTGTTTTCTCAATTGGGAGATCTTTACGTGGCTCTGATTTACTGGAGTAAGAATCGATAATTTTCATTATAAGGTTACTAATCACTAGTCTACATCATCAATCAAACGTTTGATGAGATCCCTTTTTTCTGAATTAATTGAAATTTACATCGGTTAATGAGTTTTTTCATACTTGGACACGATCCTTAATCTTTAGTTTACATAATTGAATTCTCTGGGAACTCTTGTTATGCTGTAATGAGAAATAGTATGCAGAGAACCTTAGCAATTTCCTATAATTACCAAGAAAGCCTTCTCAACATATTGTACTTCATAAATCAGTGACTAAAGAAACAGAGCCATGGCAAACAGACAGTGGCGTGCAGTCCCTGTGAATACTCTTGATTGCACCATAAAACATCTCCATGGCCTACATGGAATGTATGTTAATGGTTTTGACAGTGAGGTTCAGAGCAGGCAAACACCCCATTAACTGGCATCTTTAGTATTACCAATAACTCTGATCTGTAGAATGGGTTAATCTTTGCCTTTGACAACACATTTGCTCTGAATATTAATCATATAAACTTGACAGTAGATAGATTGTTTCTTCAAGCATTTTGAAAACCATGTTTATGATATCTGAATAATATAAATAAAAATATTAATACAAATTGAGTGTTTATGTTTTAAACAACTTAGAAATTTTTAATCTTTTTTTTTCTATTTATTTTTGTGTATTTGAAACAAAGCAAAGAAAAGCCTGGTTCCACATCCTAGCCATCCAACTGTATGACTATATTAACAATATATAGAGTCAAAAATCCCCCTTCATCCAGTCAGGATATATGTGTTACGTTAAATACATTATAGCATATGGTTCTGGTGAGGCATGCTGGCAGGATTCACTGAAAGAGGCAGAGGCAGGAGGACCATGAGTTTGAAGCCTGCCTGAACAAGACATTGCCCTGAATCCCAGTACTCAGGAGTCAGAGACAGTTGGATCTCTGCATTCAAGATGACCTGATCTTCTAAGTGAGTTCCACGACTGCCAGCACTACATAGAGAAACCCTGTCTTAAAAAACAAAATAAAACAAAACAAACATGCATTATAACTATTATTTCAGTCACTATGTTATACAGAGTAAACAAGAGTAGACACCTTTCCTCTCATTCTTGGTTTTAATGGAAATAGTATTACACCAACTCCTAAGCAGTTGTTATTATACCCATAGATTAGTGAATCTCTCAAACTTCTTTGGCAATGATTCTTTTTGCAGTGCTAGGCAGTTAGTGCAGAGACTCCCCTAACTGCCAAGCTTCAGAGAATGAGAAACTGTGGGGTTCTCAGTCAGAAATGGAATGTCTATATTACATGTACTACCTCCAAGGTTCAGGGATCATTGTGATGATAAAGGGATAGAAAGATTGTAACAGACAGAGGCACTAAAAAAACAATACTTTCTAGACACACTGGAGCAGTTGCACATATGAACTTACAGTGGTAATGACAAGAAGCATAATACCCAGTCAAATTCAAGGCAGAAAAAAAATCTATGGAGGATCAATCATATTTCAGTGGATGGCCACACACCCAAGTATATGGGCAGCACAAATTGGCTCTAAAATTTAAAAATAATGAAGACCAAAAGAAGGGATTTAGGGAAGGGGAGGTAGATATGAGACGATTTGACGAAAGTGGGTAAATGTCAGCATACATGTAGGATATTCTCAAAGAATCAATAAAGATAGTTTCAAATCAATTATTCTAATTTTATACATTGCTCTATCGATTATTCATTCCTTTCAGTCCATAACCATTATGAAAATGGCAATTTTGTTGTAAGAGGCCATTTTGAGGTAGCTAAACAGGTTTGAGTTTCTGAAATTAGCAGTTTGCTTCGGCTCTTGATCGTTTCAGGTGAAATGATCAGATGGTCATTTAGCAAACCAAGGGTGTGAGGCAAGTTTACTGCTATGTACCTGTAATCCAAGGACTTGAGATGAAGGACAGAAGGTGAGGAGTGGAGGATTATCCTTGACTACTAGCAAGTTTGAGGCCAGTCGGCACTACACAAGACCCCGTCTTACAAACAAACAAATAAATAAACAGAGGTTTCAAATTTATGATGTTTTTAAAAATATAGAAATTAATTAATGTTATATAACATCTGGGATCCAAATGACATTTGGAATGGACAGATGAAAATGTGTCTAAATCACCTGGATCATTGTGAATGTACAAATATTTTGCACAATGAGAGAACAAAATATAAGAAATTTCTGACCTATTTTTGGTACATTAAAAAGTGTTGGCAGTTTGGAGAAACACGTTTATGGGGTCATTGGCTTGTGGGTTAAGCAACAGAGCTAAATTGTGCATTTAAGCTAGGTTGGCATATAGAACTAGAGGCTTTCTGGCAGGAATGCACTTGATGGCCCAACTGTATCGGATGTGCAAACACCAAAAGCACCGGTTGTGTATCTACAGGTAGATACAGATATATCAAACAGAAAAGCAAATCATAGCACACAGATCTAATTTTATAGCTACATAATCTTTTGAAAATGGAAATAATTGCTTTCAAGTTTGTATGGATGAAGGATTAGTGCTAAACATATTGAGATTTTAGACAGTAAAGAAATTCTTACCTGTTTTCCTCTGGCTATTGAGGTACAAACTCTGCAGCCAGGTTCCATATGCATATTTATAAAAACTCATTACTTGCAGAATTAATAGATACTGGAAGAATGTATGACGTGTCACATGTCCCAATGTTGGTAGCATCCACATTCCCTATTCTTCACTTATATCAATTTCATTATTCGAAATATAATTTAGCAAATGCAGACATTAGTCCTTTAGTAAATGTTAAGTGAACAAATACAAAAATTTGTGAATAAAAAAATTCTGTGATCTTTCTATGTTTGAATGCACTTATGATTCATCTATTGATTATATACTTATTGAGCATACACTCTGAGCCAAGCACTGTACTAGAACAATTGGTTAGTCAAGACAAAGTAGAAACTTTTGTTTTTCCGTGTTTGTCACATGCATCTTGGTTTATCCGGATCTGTTCTAGTGCAAAATTGTAATGATATAAGCTTTATTAGTTTTATGTCCAATGAATCAACTCTTGACTTCCACTCAAAAGCTCCATGCAGTAAATACCCTCTTATCATGACATTTTATAAGTTAGGAATCTGAGTCTTGAGAGGCTAGCATACTTGCTCATGTTTTCATAATTAACAACCATTATTGAGTTCAAATGCAGTTGAGTGTACTTCTATAGCTGTCTCTAGAATGTGTTTATACTATGAGAAAAAGTCAAATAAGAATCAAGCCTGGTGATAGAGCTAAGCAATGGTTTTACTAACAGTTAAAGACTTAGATGCTGTTAGTATCCACTGCCAAAGCTTTTTCTGCCTTTATGGCTTGAATAGCTGAGTGACTATCATGAGGTATTTGGTAAACATTTTGGTACATGTACATAAGGTTCCAAGACAAAACAGATGTCCTAAAAACATAGATACCAGCAGCATCATACTTACTAAGCTGGTTATATTTTTGTATTTATGTAGAAATATGTGTGTATGTTTGTGTTTGTATGTATGTGTATAACAACGATTAAGGGGAGAAAAGGCCATGAATTTGAAAGAGAGCAAGAGAAGTTTATGGGAGGGTTTGAAGGGAGGAAATAGAGAAGCAAGAATGTAATTATATTAAAATCTCAAACAATAAAAGAAATAATTAAAGTATATATTCTTAATAGGCCTATAGTATATCATTATCAAAAATTCTCATTGCCCTAATAACATTTTCAAAAGAAGAAAAATAGTAATATATTCATAGGAGACCCTGCTGTAGAGAAAACAAACAGATACAGCATTTTGAAGATTCCTGGATGATAATCTGGGTAATACGAGAGTTAATTCTCAGACATTTCTTTTTCCAAAATATTTTAGTTTTTGATTGACATATAATAAGTACACATCATATGGAGATCAGGGTGGCAGTTGTTATTCCTATCCAAATGTACCCTTATACTTTTCAGTCATCTCTAAGCCCCTCCCCATCACTCTCCTAGGTTCTGGTAACTTATTCTACTGTCTACTTCTTTCAAATCAACTATTATCTTTTGCACGAATGTAACCCATGTGGTTGTTTGAGTTTATATTCCTGATTCTTTTGTTTGACGTACTACCTTCTAATACTATCCATCCTTCTTAGCTTTACATAAAACATTATGGCAAAAAGCAACTTGCAGAAGAGAGGGTTTTTTTTTTTTTTTTTTTGGCTTATAGATTCCAATCAAAGTGTATCAATGAGGGGAGTCAGGAGAGGAACTGGAGGCAGGAGCTGATGCAGAGACCATGAAGGAATGCTGATTATTGTTCCTTATGGTTTGCTTGGTGTACTTCCTTATGCCACCCATGACCACAGGGGTAGCACTGTCCTCAGTGGGCTTTGTCTTCCCACATCTATCATTAATCAAGAGAATCCCCCCACATACTTGTCTGTAGGTCAATCTGAAGACATTTTTTTAGGTGAGGTTCCCTCTTCCCAAATGTCTTGATCTTGCTTGTGTCAAGTTGACAGACAACAACCAACCAACCAAACAAACAAACAAACAAACAAAAGAACCATCAAGGATGTTGCTCTAACTTATAGAATTATATTCTATTTGATTTCTGAGTGATATTCTGTTGTGTATATGAGTACTATGTGTTCTGTATCTCGGCTACTGCAGCACAATGTGACTTCAGACAGCTTTCTACCATTTTGGTCATATATCTTTGGAATGTATTCCAAGTATTGGCTTTCATCATATTATAACTCAATTTTCAATTCTTTGGAGAATCACTCTACCATTCTGCATAATTACTCTGCTACTTTTTACTCCCATACACAAGACATAAGAATACCTCAGCTTTTCTGACTGAGTATGGTAGCTCACGCCTGTAAGGCCAACACTGAGGATGCTTGAATCAAGAGAATTACAAGTTCAAGACCAGCTTGAGACAGATAAATGAGTGAATTAAAGGAGATGGAGAGAAAGAGACTCTGAGGTAATTTTCATTTCCCTATTGATAGTGTTTTACATTTTTATGTAATTGGCTATTTAATGACTAATTTGTGAATGTTTTCTCTCATTCTGTAGGTTGTCACTTTAGTTTGTTGATCAATTTCATTTCATTTTTTTCAGTTTTTGTTAATTTTTAAATTTAGTTTATTTATTTATTTATTTATTTATTTATTTATTTATGCATGCATGTATGTGTCATGCACATATAGAGGTCAGTATACAGCTTGCATGAATCAGCTCTCCCCTTCTGTCACATGAATCTCCGAAATAGAACTCATGTCATCAGGCTTGGTGAGAAAACTTTTTGCCCACTAAATCATCTTGCCAGTCCTGCTGGCCATGGCTTTGGCTGTGTAGAAGTGACTTTGTTGTCATCTGACTCATCAGGTTTCTTTATATTTCCTATGTTGTTTTAAGGATCTATTCATATGTGCTCCCTGGCCTACAGCTTTCTCCTTCATTTTCTCTGAGCAGTTTCATATTGTGGGTTCTTACATTTAAGCTTTTGATCCATTTGAGTTCATTTTTACCTGTGAGTGCAATCAGAACCTAGTTTGTTTTCTTCTATAGCTATCCGATTTCCCCAACACCACATGCAGAAGATGTCTTACCTTTTATAATGCATAGCTTTCTTCTTTTGTTGAAAAATAAAATACATTTCCAGTGGAGTTACACTAAATCTGCCTACAATAATTCAACGAAAACTGCCTAGTGACTTACTATCACATTCCATCTAAATCTGAGCATGCATATACGTGCTCTGTAAATTCATAATACATGAACTAAGTTTCAAAACCAAACTGGAGTTATGACTAGAGAAATGAAGCTAGAGCCAGTTGAATTATTTGGTTGATGTCTACATAGCTTCTCTAAAAAGTTAGAAAGAGGGGAGGTTTGGGCTTACTGGAAAAAATTAGATTGAAGTCTCCAATGACTTAAAAGGGGGGAATGATGAAAAGGACAAGGAAAACATATATTACTTTATCAAGGTTGAGAGCTAGTATCTGTAATGTGAGAATAGTAGCCTATCTCAGATAGGCTTCCCAGCCATAAAGCTTTATAATGCTCCCTGGAGAACAAATGACTAGAAGAACAAGAAGGCTAGATCATTACAAGCCAACAGAACTGAGCCCTGGCTAGCCTCATTCTTGCTCTGAAAGAATCAGGGAGTTGGGGCTCCAAAATGACCTACCTGAGTCCAGCCCACACTATTTTTCTCTTAGTAATTGGAATAGAATTTGAAGTCCTTTAAGATACTGCTTTTAGCTTCCAGTATATTTTCAAATGCATGGCCTTTAACGTGGCATAGTTCCCTTGCTTTTCCGTGATTAGGTATATTTATTAGGACAACTGAAACTTTAAATCTCCTACTTTTGTTGCCAGTAAAAGCGGCAGAAATGACAGCAATAAAAAGTCTTGGCTTCTTTTACTGAATGACCAATCATTTTATACCAAGTAAACTCATGTGACAATAAGCAATGGTCTGTAACACCATTATCACTAAAGGCCAGCCAGCAATTTCATTATAAACTCTTCTGAGGCAGCTTGCAGTTTGGCTGTTTTAATTAAACCTTGCCAGCCCAGACTGCAAAGGAAAAGAACTGGGAATTTTCCACTGGGCTGTCACTCTAAAACAATGCTCCATCATGGATCTAATGTCAGGAATTGCAACAATATTTTATGCCAGATCATTGGCATAACAATAATCTTGAGTGACAGCTTGGGTGCTTGGGAAGTTAAATTAAAATGGATATCCTTATTTATCTTCTGAACTGTCAAGTCAATACATGCATTCTTTGATTTTTCAACTGCTCCATCTTGGGGACAATAGTATGACATCAATAATTAACTCTGTATGTTGGCAGGAGACTGAGTTTGACTCCATATCTTTAATCATTTTTTTTTTAAATTCTAGTGGTAAGACAGATGGATCCATGGTTAAGTACACATACTATTCTTGAAGAGGACTTAGTTTGTGTTTCTAGAATCCATATCAGGTAGTAATAACTCCCACAAACTCTATCTTCAAGGGATATGACACCTCTTATGTCTTTGAACTCCTACCCTCATGTGCACATACTCAAACACAGACCCACATACATGTACAACTAAAAACTATAAAATGTTCTTTAATGATTCTAGATGAGGACAATGATAATGTCAATGGTAACTTTACTGATATGGACTGTCACCACGGATGTATAACTGTCTGTTTTCTGGGCTTAATCTATCTGTTCGTAGTTCAGGATGCAGCTAATGGCAGTCTTACATTGGCAGACTGTTAATGTTGTGCTGGCTGCTAGGCTTAAACTCTATACTGTTCAAACACTTAAAACTTTCTTGTAGAGAAAAAGTACTAGGGCCGTTTAATAAGCAAGGAAGTTGACAACAGCCAATAAATAGTGGGGTTTTTTTCCTGGCTGTGTGACTTAGAAGTGTATGTTTTAACTATGATGACATCAAGATGCCTCTGTTCATGAGCTAATTACTCACCCCTAGAATTAAAAAAAATTCCTTTTCTGAGAATAAATTGGATGAAGTTTTTAAAAGTGTAATTTTAGATTTTATTCATTTAAGTTACATAAACATACATACTAATGGGGTGCCATGTAATGTTTTGATATATGTATATGTTATGTATGTTATGTGTTGTTCAAATCAGGGTAGATATATTTACTGCTTCAAACTCTTATACTTCTTTGAGGGAAAATATTTAGAATCATCTCCTCTAGCATCTGGGACATAGAACATTTTCATTACGCATACTACCGAGGCATACTACATTTTCCTATTTTTATCTACTTGTGCCCACTGTTCCACCTTTTTTCCTCCTGAGAAGTCTCCTTGGCATCTAGTTGTGAACTTTCTACTCTCCATGTCTGTGAGATCAATTATATTCAGGTTTTATCAATGAGTGAGCTCATTCTGCTTTTCTCTCAAATGAGAAAAGATGGCTTATGGAACTACATAGAAAATGAGGTACATGTGAAACACTCACTCACTTTGCTTTCAGCTTAAGGCCAGGATTACAAGAATACAATCTTAACAAAAGTTAACCCTGCTGATATTTATGTTCCACTTCATAATCTAATGTACAAGAGATGTACATGAGGTGGGAAAGAAAGGAAAGAAAAATTGCCATGCTGAAGAATGAGGTGAAAGAAGGGATCATGGAGACCATCTCCCAAGGCAGTGGAAACTGGGCTCTGGAAGGCTGTGTACTATCTTTGGTTTTCTTTCTTGGAGATTTTTTTCTTTGTACCCCTCCCCCTACTTTGTCTTTTAACATGATCAATTTCTCATCTCTATTGATTTCATCTGTTTTGCCCTCAAACACACATAACTCTTCTACACATGAAAAATCACTTTCTGTGACCTTAACTTTCTTCCTTCATTGGTTGAGTTAGAGACTGATGGGATGGATAGTTAGGGTCAGAGAGTCCTTTAGCTAATACATTAGTTGATCATTCCTAGACATATAAAATAATCACAAAGCGGGCTCTTCCTCTTTCACTAGGAAACTTCCTGAATCATTAGGATAAGCCATGGGTAGCTGGATAGCTGGGATCACATTTTACAGTGATAAATTAATAAGACTAGAAATCTTCCAGACCAGCTGTTACAGAATTCTATAAATAGCAACTATCGATTCACATAGCAACTGCTTTCCTAATTTGCACCAACTTTTTCTTTTCATTTTTTACGGATTAAATTCTCTATCTTTATATCTATCTCTTCTGCCCACTCACTCTTAGTTTGGTGCAAATTCCCTTCCTTCTCAGTCTGCAGCTTTTAATGTCACCAATTTCCAGTTACTTCCCTATCCATAAATCAAATGTTCTTTATACAGATACATGAATATAATAATGTCTTATACTTCTTTTTCTTTTGTGTGTATGTATGTATGTATTATGTATGTATGTATGTATGTATGTATGTATGTATGTATGTATGTATGTGATTTGTATATGCAGATGTGCATTTGTGTATATGTGCACATGTGCACACATGGCTCTCTGTGTAGAGAATGAAAGGTAAGCTGAGATGTCATTCCTAAGGCATGACCCATAGAAATTCGCTGGCCAACAAGCCCTAGGAATCCATCTGTCTCCACATCCCCAGAACTGAGATTACATGTACACACTACTATGCTTGGCTTTTTTCTTACATAGATTCTAGGCAGCAAGCCCAGGTTCTCATGCCTACAAGGCAGGTTCTTGGGCAACGAAGCTTTCTCCCAAGCTCCTTCACTTCTTTTTCTATGCTCAAACTATTTATTTTTCTAGAACTTCAGCAGAAATCACATTCTAATTCAGAAGCTTCATTGCAAACAGAGCTTTGTTAGAAACACTGTGTCTTGAATCAGATGAGGTCACTGAATTTGATGCTAGCATTTCAGACTCAAGCTGAGAGTCTATGTGATGCTGATCTATCTGCCAGCACAGAATGAATTATTTTCAAACAGAGCATGTCTTGTGATGATTGCCCCTCTCTTGTTTTGTTTTTTTGAGACAGGGTTTCTCTGTATAGCCTTGGCTGTCCTGGAACTCACTCTGTAGACCAGGCTGGCCTCGAACTCAGAAATGTACCTGCCTCTGCCTCCCAAGTGCTGGGATTAAAGGCGTGCGCCACCACCGCCCGGCTGCCCCTCTCTTAAAGGTGTATAATTATTATTGTGTGCAACATGGGCTAGCTCTGTTATGTTTGATGTACACAAACATAAAATTTGTTGAAATTTTTTTCATATAATCACTATTTTTTAAAAATTTAGTTAAGTAGGTTCTTATTTCCTCTATTTTAATGAAGGTAACCTAGTTCTCATCCAGTAAGTTTGAGTCCTAACTTTCTTGAAGGACTACCTTCTCATAATTTAGTAAGAAGACTATCAACTCCCTTGTTTTTACCACAGGAATTTTCCTTATGATCCTTGAGTAACAAAATTCTTACTGTAAGTCCAGAAACTGGCTGGTGAGAGATTTCAAGTTTACTTTATACAACACTCATCAGGTAATTGAGTATGTCATTAAACTGGGAGTCAACTTGAAGGGCTCTAGCAAGTTAGAGCATGGCCAACATGACTCTGGCAGGCGTTGCCCTTTCTCCATTCCTTCTTCTCTTGCCATACTGTTAGATAGCATTCATAAAGCTAGTCACCAAGGTCTATTCTCTTATTTGGCCACTTCCTCCTCCCGAGGTGAATACCAAGGTCAAAGTATTGAAGTCCAACACCCACCCCACCTCACCCACACCCACCCTCTCCACCCCATTCCCTATTCACCAAATTAATAAAAACAAACCACTCCTCCTAACAGTGAGTTTCCCTGTTTACCTTTATAAACCACCATTTGCCTATAGGTCACATCTGTCTCCTCTCTATCCAGAGGCAGTTCTTTGTCCGTCTAGAATAAGTATCCCTTCTTTTTTCTTCCTTGTTCCTTCTTCTTGCAAGTGGTAAGAAATAGGGTAAGCAATTTCTATGGTGATTGATTTGTCTGTATGATGTCATATGTACAAGTGGTATGGCAGATTTCTATTATTAGTTGACTCAATTACTTCTATAAAAGATAGTCTTAGAGGACTACCTACTCATAATTAATTTTTGACCTCTGTTTCTGCTTTCCATGATAATTTGCCAATAGACCTAATAGCTTAAAAATGAATACCACCTAATTCTGACAATCTAAGCCCAGACGAAAGAAGCAGGTATAATTTATGTAATGAGACACTAAGTCTTTAAAGTTTAAGATAGTACTCAATGTGAGATTTTTGATTTCCTAAGAATGTGACTTGTATTTGAATTCAGTAATCAAAAAACCAATTATATTCATTTTATATAACTGTTGTTTCAGTAGAGCAGGTAAGAGCTGAGTTTACCATAGCTGTGTATAGTAAAAAGAAATGAGATAATACATGTGGGCATATTTAGTGAACTGTAATTTCCAAATAGCAGTTACTAATAGCAGTTATTATTTTAGATACAGTGGAAAGCCATGCTCTTTCCATTGCTAACATAAGAAGAAAGAAGTATGCTTTGGAATGTACAAATCAGAACTTAGAAAGCAAACAAGGGAAAGGCTCACTAGTATCAAGAAATGTAGTTCGTAAAGGAAAAATTATAAAGATGTAGGCAGGGAAGGCAAGGACAAAGAGAACCAGTAAAATAAAAAGATGAAGTACTATAAAGCTAGCAACAGTGTATTTGAAGTTTTAGAAGAGAGAGAGAAAGAGAGAGAGAGAAAGAGAGAGAGAGAGAGAGAGAGAGAGAGAGAGAGAGAGAGAGAGACCGAAACAGAGATAGACAGAGAGAGACAGAAACAGAAACAGAGACAGAGTGGCAGACAAAGTCAGAAACAGAGATACAGAGACAGTGAGAAAAAGACAGAGACAGAGAGACACAGAAACAGAGACAGACATTCAGGAGTTGAGCCTTTAGTAGAAATAGAGCCAAAGAAATAAACTAATGTTCTAGTCTCACTGCCACCTCCTCCCTGCCCCCTTGGCTGGTGTCTTCCACTGTTCAGCCTCACTGGAAATCAGACAGCACAGCCTGTGATACAATCTAAACAAATGGTCTCTGTGTACAGAACAGAAAACAAAATGGCAAAGTATGAAGTTGCACTCAGGTGCAAATTAAGGCTAGTCATCTGTCATTCCATATATCCTGAGAAATTAATCATTGAACAATGTATCTGAAATGGAAGCATCATAAAATATATTTGCACAGATCAATATGGCTATGGCATCAATAATGGATGTAATATTGTGGGATTCTTGTCATGCTTAGCATCTGTCATTGACAAAGAAGCCATTATGTCTAAACTGATAACATGACTGTTCCTGGGGTATGGTTGGAGGGAGGGGTATTGCAGATGTGAAAGTGAGAACAACTAGAGGGATCTGGAAAGAGTCCAGAGCAGAGAGAGGAAGTAATAGGCTGAACCTGTCCGGCAGACTGAACCTGACCAAGAGAGAAGTAGAGACAAAGCAAGGGGGTGGGCATGGAGAGAAGGAGAGTGTAGGGTTTTTCAAGAGAGGGAAAGGGGGTAGACAAAAAGAATGTCTTAGTTAGAGTTTTACTGCTGTAAAGAGACACCACGACCAGGGCAACAGTTATAAAGGACAACACTTAATTGGGGCTGGCTTCCTTGTTCTGTCCATTATCATCAAGGCAGGAACATGGCAGCTTCCGGGAAGGTATGACACTGAAAGAGCTGAGAGTTCTATATCACGTTCAGAAGGCAAACAGGAGAAGACTTGTTTCCACGCAGCTAGGAGGAGGGTCTTTCAATGCCCACTCCCATAGTGACACACTTCCTCCAACAAGGCCACACCTCCTAACAGTACCACTCTCTGGGCCAAGCTTATTCAAACCACCCCAGAGAGTGTAGCTACAATCGTAGGGATGTAAGTAGAATGAGTAGCTAAGAATAAGGAAAACATCTGGAGAAGTTTAGGGTAAGTGGGGAGGTGAGAAAGGCTAGAATGCTAATATGGATTCTGAAATTTCTAACAGGTACTTGTGACACTGGGGGAGCCAGCATGCACTTTGGTATGCTAATAGACATCACAGATAGCCATTTGTTCCTTTCTCCTTTTGGAATTTGGGGAAATGGAGTTTCCTTTTCAACTGGTCCTATTATACTGCACATGGATGTATATGCAGTTCTCCGAGTGAGTCTACTCAATTGCCAACCTCAGTCCACTTGCGATTAACTTTTATTAGACCAGACATTGGCATCACTCCTGCCCTAAAATACCACCAACAAATCCTGATAAATCAGATCTATACCAGAATATCTATACCTTAAATTTCTATATCTTAAATTTCAGCTTGCTGAAACTGGGGCAAGGAAAAAAATCATAGACCTAGAATCTATCTGATGCTGTCTCCAAAAGGATTTCAAAAAAAAGAAAGCTAAGAAAGCCTTGTTACTCTGAGTATGTGCTTGTACCATGGCAGCTGATGTCTATGATACTGTGAGTTTAAAGCCTGTCAACCCTAGTGTCACACCAAAGTACACAGCAACTATCTTTATGAGCCACTAGTGACTTTAACAGCCTCTCCTAAAAAGGTGTCAGACAGAACGGTTGCTTCATAAAAGCAGAAGAGTCAAACAGCTTTTGGAATTTACATAGAAGCTGCTGTGTTAGGGAGCTTTAAGCCGTTAAAGTCTTTTGTTGTCTTTAAAACATATTCTAAAGTAGTATTGGGCTCTTATCTTTGTCTTGGTATAAACAGAGCTAGTATTTGGATAATAGCTCTGGGCAAGTTTGCTGAAGTAAGATTACCTTCAGGGAGGTATAATTTAGCCTCTGCTTCCCCCTCTGATCTCATCTTTCCCATTCTCCCCAACAATCATTGTGTTCATGAGCAAAGACAGATAAATACCCACAGACAGACGCCGCCTCCTTATTTCCCTCTTAGGCTGCCTTCTTAACTCTGGCTATATGATAAGTGCTTCTTGCCCAGAACACTCTATTCCTTGTATTTTCCTACCCTATCCCTTATCATAGTGTGTTACATTTACTATTTTTTTATGACACAAGCAGCAAACACTGTGAGAATATGTGCTACTTCATAATTCTGTTTTCAAATCCCAGAGACTTTGCCCAATGCCTGACACATTATAGCCTCATTGTTTGTTGAATTGATAAGAGAATGAAGCAGAGAATAATGAAAAAACACCTTATTCACCAGTGTTTATGCCAGTGACGGGAATGATTCAATTCATAAGTGGGTATGAAAATTGGGAGGTGTCTGAATAATTCAAAAACTCAGGTCTGTTCCTGAGTAAACAGTCCATGAGAGATAACTGGTACATTTTTGAGAACCAGATATTTTGCTATTGATGCTTTTTTTTTTTTAAATTGATACATGCCCGACTCTGTAGATTCTAAAAAGTGTTTAACGGACTCCTTATAAGTCCTGGTTTCACCTCAGTAGTAGCTCTAGTGGCAGAAAAAGCTTTGTTCAAGCCCTGCAAGACCCTAGCTCTTTACGGACTTGCGATGTTGGGATGGGATGAATCATCAATAACTTTGAGTTTGCAAATGATATTTGTAAATATTCATAGATTCCTGTTTTAATTTTTATGACTAGTGGGCTTATCCCTGGGGGAGATGTTTAACTTCTCTTGGCTGTTCTGTATTGCATGGTCTTACTCAGTTGGTTCATTTTTAATTGAAGAATCATGATTCATTCTTTCCAGGCTGAGTGGAGACATCTCTGTACTGCTTTCCTATGGGGAATTCTCATTAACATACTTTCCCTGTCATCCCCAGGGACTTCCAGGTTTCAAATCCTCCAGTCATAGTAAGAAGACAAAAATTTTGGAAAAGCGAAACACAGCTCAGCAAGATTGAGGCACACCTGGTGATAGAGTGTTAAATTTGTACCATAAAGATATGAATTTAATTATACATTCCAGGGGAATCACCTAACATCGTTTTCCCTCTTTGTTTTCTTAACCACTTGTTTTTATTGGAAAATTGCTTGCTCTAGATTGAGGCATGCCCACACTTCCTAGTATGACTCTCAATCTTAAGAATGATTGTTAGTCATTTGGATCAGATAGTTCTGCTAATTTTTCTACTTAGCTTGTTCTTACAATCGAGTCACAAATGCTCTTCAACAACAGACCTCTCCTGTGGTTACCTAGTAGCCTCTCTAGTTCTGCTATCAGACAGAATCTTCGTACATAACTGCATGGAATTAATAGATAAGAAAGAAACATGAACACTGAGAAAAATACTTCATTTGTTACCTATTGCCTTAGAATCAACAAATCATAAAACTTAACAAGTAGCAAGTAGCTCAAATAATGCTTCATTGACAATTTTGTAGGCCAGAATAGAGAGGGGGAAAAGTGTTGGTCTTAGAGGGTTCATTCTGGATTTTGATAGAATTCTACTGATTGCAATTTTACAACTGAAGTCGTCCCTTCCTTGTTAACTTCCAGCTAAGAGTCTTACTGAGCTCTTTGAAGGTGGCCATCAGCCTTGCATGTGACTATCTCCATATCAAGAGCACCTATTGAACATTGAATTGTGTTCAGATTTCACATGTCTTTGATTTGGTTCCCTGCTAACAAGCAGATAAATGGTGTCTCTTGTTAGAAAAGGCCCATCTATACTACTCTGTACCATAAGGTCAGCTAAGTCAAGGCTTCGGGTTTTAAAAAATATTTTCACAACACCTCAAAAAGAGCATAATTGAATAAAGACGATATGAGAGTCTTTAAGACCCATGTTAAAATTCTGCTCAGTAGTAGTGCAAAATGTTTGTAAGCCCATCACTCAGGAGGCAGAGACACACAGATCTCAGAGTTTGAAGCCAGTCTGGTCTACAGAAGGAATTCCAGGACAACCAGGAAGAAACAGAGAAACCCATGTGTTAAGAAAAACCCCAAAAATCAATAAATAAGCAAAACTTAAAATTCTACAACAGCAGACATGGACATTATTTAAAAGAGTGTTATGACTTACAAATATATGATTATATTATTCAATTTGCGTGGTAATATGGCTTCTACTTTTAGGAAAATTATACATCTGACAATATATGTTATTGGGGAAAATATACATAGGCGATAAACCCTGGTACAATTGTACTGAGTTACCTTTCTCATTGCTATGACCAAAAGTCCAATGAACTACAATTTACGCAGGGTGAAAGGTGGGTGTCACAATGTCTCAGTGGGAAAACGCACTTTCTTTCAAACCTGATGTTATGAATTCAGTCTCAATTCCTCTGGTGGAAGGAGAGAACTGGCTCTAAAATGTAGTACTCTGACCTCCCCTTCTCTTTCCTGGATGTATGCAATCAAACTCAAAACCTAAGCTCTAGATTTGGGATACAGATCCAGAATTTGGGGCGAGTTCTCAAAGAGCCATCTGAAACATGGGATAGCAGTCCACAGTGGCACCCAGGACTTTGATTCTAAACTTAACCTTTTATTATCAAAAATTTCTCCATATAGATTGCAGTCAGTGAGAAGACAGTTTCATTATAGTGTTGACCTATATGATCTATAAGGAGTCAATTCAAGGATAAATTGATTATATTGGGAGCTAAAAAGGATGTATCCTAATACATATACTTATTCACAAGAAAAGTCAACAGGGACCTGATATGTAACTATCTTCCCCCACCCCGTTTAAAAACTTTTCTTTCTTTTATACACTTCAGGAAACTTTATAGTACAATTCTTAAACCTGTCTATCTGAGAAAAATTGTTGAAAGGTTTGCTCATTAAGCTGGAAGTTCATCCACGCTCACATAGTTTATATTCCTGAGTATTTAAATAAGTAAGAAGGAGCCTCAAGACACTGTTGAATCAAATAGCAACCTAATAATTGATGAAGTGCAAATGACTTTGAACTGGAAGTGCAGAGCAGCAGAGCTTAAGCCTCGAAGGCATGATAGTCAAGAGAAAGCACTAGAAAATTACCATACAGTTATGCCTGGAGTATCTTTGCAATGGCTGTACCACCAAAATTAACCTACAGATTCAATGTAATACACATCAAAATTCTGATGCCGTATTTCATGGTCTTTAAATATAAATCCATGGAGGCTAGAGAAATAGATGGCTCAGTGGTTAAGAGCATTTATTACTCCTCCAAAGGACCAGAATTTGGTTTCCAACACCCATGTCAGGCAGCTCACAACCACCTGTATGTAACTCCAGCTTCAGAGGTTTCTGGTGTCCTCTTCTGACCTATTTCAGCACCTGTACTTGTGTGCCTACTCACATCCTAAAAATAAAACAATTATTCTTTTTAAAATCCAAGAAATAGGGAACCATAAAAGATAGTGGGTAGACTAAAGAGATTTTATGGAGAAGAACACAGATGGAGATATCTCCAAAACTGATCTCAGATTATACTAAAGCCTAGAACTGGCATAAAAACAGACCAATGTGATTTAATAGAGGATCCGGAAATAAACTTACATTGCTATTGTTAACTAGTTATTTTTAGGATGGTGGCATCTTTTCTATTTAAGGACATTCTTGGGACTCTCAGGTAAGTATCATTGTACATGGACTGACACAGAGAGGAACAGAGAGTGTTTGGGAAATCACTTGCAAACAATTTTACGAAGAAAACCTAATATTCTGATGAAAGCATCCATTTGAATTAAGCAAAAATTAATTAGTTATCATGGTGAATAAAATTTATAAATCATTCAACATTTCTTCATTATATGTTCTATCCACATGAGCATATTCATGTTTATAATATTAATCACAACAGGTATTCAGAATACAAAACATTTTAGCTATACTATTTCATTCATAAATAAACTCTGTGATGTAGATATTATTTTTAAAATATACATGCCTTGTATACAAACAAATTAAAGTAACTTTTCCAGGTTAGCCATATTGTGAAGGACAGATCTAGGATATCCTAGATACCTCCCCCCCCAACCCCCTGCATTATGGATTACCTGAAGAAATATCTCTGCTCCATCATCTTTAGAACAATGTTATGAGCTTTGTGCTCTGTTGCTCAGAGGGAATACTAACATTGTGCTTTCGAGTGATGCCCTTGGGGGTCCGAGTAGCAATACCAGGGTCAAGGGTAAGTAAAAGAACCTTCAGGCATTGGAAGAGCTTCCTCAGGTGGTACTCAATGGGTATAGTCATGTGACAAAGGCCTTACTTACTCAATATAAGTAGACTCATAAAGGTCACTTGCTATGGCACAGCAGCATATGGTGTTTAAAAGATATGTCCATTGTGGCCTGGCTATATTAAACTTATTTATTAAAGACCTCACTAATTGATGCTATGATTAGGTGAGTTCACCTAAAATGAACTCTTCTAGTTTCATTTATGTGGCTGTGATAAAACACCATGATCAAGAACAACTTAGAAGAAGAAAGTATTTATTTCAGTTTACAGATTGGAGCCTACTATTGAGTAATTATATTTAACTGGATTGAATTTCACAAGTCAGAGCAGGAACTTGAAGTAGAAACTATGGAGGAATGTTATTTGCTGGTTCATGGCTAGGTTCACGTTTAGCCAGCTTTTTTATACATCCTAACACCACCTGCCTAGGGATGGAACCCACTACAGAACCCTCCTAAGGAGAGTAACAAACAAAGCAACTGCTCTACAAGCATGCCCATGGGGTAAACTATATGAAGCAATTCCTCAGTCATACTTTTCTGTATCTATATCCTGAGTATGTGTCAAGCTGATAATTAAGGCTAAGGAGGACATGTAGTCTATTGGCAGTTTCGGGTATGCTAAAATTGTTATCTGTAGTTACTACTCTGATCAATAGAACTCTTTGCCTTTGTCCTTTTATGCGTCTGCAGTTTTACGTGCCTCTCATAGGTGTTTTTGGTTGGCTTGTGGGCATTTTGTTTTGAGAGAGGGATGCACTGTGTAGCCCAGACTGTTTCTGAACTCCCAGTTCTCAGTCTTTTCACCAAAGATTCTCAATTGCTAAGATGCCATGCAGCTTCTACAATACCTAGCTGAAATTTTATGTTCTTTGACCAGTATCTATTTAATATTTTCTCTCTTTTTCTTGGACTGTGAGTCCTGGCAACCACGATTCACTGTGTTTGCTTCTGTGATTTAAGCTCTTTCAGATTCCACTTAAGACTGAAATCATGTACTATCTTTCTTTTGGTGTCTGGCTTATTTTACATAGCATATTATCTTTCATGATTTGTCCAGGTTAAAAATGACAGGATTACCTTTGTGACTGAATATCATTCAGTGGTACATATCTATATCTATATCTATATCTATATCTATATATATATAGATATATATATATATGATATTTAGTGAGATATATATCACAATTTCCTTATTCATCTGATCACTGATAAATATTTACATTCTTTTCATATTTGAACATTGTAACATATTTCTTAAGTGAGAGACTTTTGTGCATAAGTAATCAAATGAAAAATTAAAAGTGGAATATTACAGAGTGTTTTAACCAGGTAAATGAAAATAGATGAGGAAGGAACACATTTCAAAAAGCTCTCATCCACAGAGTCATTGTGGAAGCTGAGACCTGAATGGCAGGTGCTTGTTGTGCAAGGATACAAAGGGAAGATGATGAGTGTGTTTGAACTGTAGAGTCTGCACTGAGCAGCCAAGTGGAGCACAATAAAGGTGATTACATAGGGCCTTAAAGAACATGACAGGAATTTGAAGTTTATTCTGTTTATAATGAGAAATTTCTGGAGGACTCGAACACTGTAAACATAAGCTCTGATTCATATATTAGAAGATAGTTTAGACTCTCACAGGAAACAAGGTGCCATGGGGAAGCTCCTACTGGAGTTGGTGGTAAAAAGGAAAAAAAAAAAAAAAACAGTTATCAGTGGAAAAGATAGAAAGCAAAGTTTGAAATAAATGTCCTGAAGGTAGAACTTTGATGAGCTAATTAACAAGGTTGAAGAATGAGTGACCAGGAACAAAACCAACTGGATAATTCCTAGCATTTGGGCCTGATTGACAAGTAGGTGGTAGCGCTTTTGTCTGAGCAAAGAGTTTTAGGTATATCTTATGACTCAGAAAATACTGTTTGTAAAGAGAAAAGATAAGATACAGGAAAGTCTAAAGCTACGATGCCAGAAGCCTGGGCTATCTCTGACCTCTTCCTTCTGAGGTGTGTAAGTCCAGGAAGACATCATTATTATTCATTGATTCATTGTGTCTTTTTCCTTTCTTAAGAAGTGACAAGAGGAAAGACTTAAAGAGAATATATGCACAAGAGTTTCTACTAATAGCTCTGAGTTCCTGGGATTGGGGGATTATACAGTGTAAATGGTCCATCCGAAAGCCAGGCACTTAATCTCTCCAAAATGATTTATGTGAGACTGGTTAGTTGTTTTTACCTCCAGGACTGTAATGCCAAGAACAAAAAGAAAACTTGAGACATCTAATTCTTTATTAGAGTGTAAGGAAGTGGCTTAAAACTTCTTTTGAAGTTATTAATTAACCACTCAACTTGGCTCTTCCATAAAACACAAGGAACTCTTTCTATTCAGTTGATCAGAATATTTCATATGAGAAAATTAAAATATCTCAAATAAACAATGTGGAAGGAATTACTAAAAATAGCATTTGCTTCCTCCTCAAAGTTCAGATTGCTTGAAAAACAAAAAAAGAATTGAAAGCCTTGAATATCCATTAATTTGGCTATCATTACCATTTTCATTCCATTTACTGGAATAAAATAAACTGTCATCAGAAGATAATGTTTGGGTGCTAGTAAAAATGTCATCTCTGAACACTAGATTGTCTTTAGATTAGTCACAACAATATGAGTTTTAGTGAAGTTGGACAAAATGCTGACCTCCCAACACAGTGATTTGTAAGAAGTTTATCTTTCTTTCTTCATATACTTAATACTGAAAGACTATGATGTGTTTTCTGTTTGTTTGTTTGGTTTTTACCTTTTTTTTGTTTTTGTTTTTGTTTTTGTTTTTGTTTTTGAGACAGGGTTTCTTTGTGTAGCCTTGGCTGTTCTGGAACTAGCTCTGCAGACCAGGCTGCCCTGGTACTCACAGGAATCCTCCTGCCTCTGCCTCTGCCTCTTGTGTGCTGGGATTAAAGGTGTGTACCACTAATGCCCAACTGTCAAGTATTTTTATGAATTATAGAAATAATCCATGAAAGTATAAGTTTATATGTGGATATTTATTTTCCCCGGTGACAGAACTATCTGGTTACACCCCACAATTTAAAAATAACACACATATATTTTGTTAATCTCTGTGATAATTGGGAAATTGAATCTATAGTATCATACACGAGTGTGTACATAAATGCATACATATGTATACATGAACAACACATATCAATGGCTGTCAAGGGCCCCAGCCTTGCTAGATCAACTCCTACAAGCCCCAGATGTCATCTATCTCTATCCAATGATAAGATGTTAGCCACCTTAGAGCCAAGTCAGGTCCTCCCATCTTCTTAATCAGCACTGTCTAAAATCTGCTGTGTTTTTTTCATGTGAGTTCTGTTCTGACTGCTCCCCTGTTTCGGAGTCCACCAATACAAAGCTCTTACCTGCCTTTTTAACATAGACCAGTTAAATTCTTTCATATAAGCATCTTCCCTTCCAGTCATAGAGCCTGCCATACTCAATAACAACCTCTTCCTTTCTAGGTGGAAACACAGAACTGCATCCTAGACTGAGTGTGATGAGAACGTAGACCGTAAGTCAGCCGTCTAGTTTCTTAGAATAGGGAAAAGCTATCTTTTATTCCTCAGCAGTGATTTCAAAGATGGGTGTAATCTTCACTTTCAACTTAACTAGATTTAGAATTACCTAGGAAACACACCTCTGGGCATGGCTGTGAGAGTGTTTTCAGAGAGGTTTAATATGGGAGGAAGAACCGATCTGAAAAGGAATGAAGAAAAAGGCCAGTTGACCACCGGTATTCATCTCTCTCTGCTTCCTGGCTGGGGTTACATTGTGACCAGCTGCCTCATATTCCTGTATCCCGTGATGAATTATATTCTCCAACTGACATCCAAAAAAACCCCTTCATCATTTTGTTACTTTTGTCTCATGTATTTGTTACAAGAATAAGAAAATAACAAATACAACAAGAAGAAAATAACTAATATAAAAGCAACCAAAACTGATTTTCTCTAGGACGTTCTATTATCTTGCTATCCCTAAATTCTTGAGTTTACTTTGAGAATAGATTTGAAATTTAACCAACTTCTTTTTAGTATCAATTGCATGAGTCATACAGATTTGGGGTTTCCACCCCTATTTTGATGGAATTGATTTTTTTGCTATTCTTTAAGCACCCTTTACTTTTAATAAAAAGTTCTATTTAGTCACAATACTTTAACATAGTATCCACTGTAGGAAGTTTGGTTTATAATGTCTTTAAAAGTTTTGTATGTTTGCAATTTAATCTATGCTTTCCATACAGATTATCTGAAGCAACCTTTATTTACTTTGATATTATGCTAGTCTCTCTGAACAAGTAAGGATGCTTTATGCCTATTTCATGTCCCCAAACAATTTATATAAGATGCTTTAAAAGTGTTTCCAACCCAGGTTTAGCAGAATTCACTCAGGAAATAGTATGGCACTGATGCCTTTCTTTAAGGATACATAATTTTTAAATTATGTGTTTTATTTTTTCCCTTGACAACTTACGTGTTTAGTTTTATGTTATCTCTGGTTTTATTTTGATACTCTATATGTCCCTAAAATATTTTTTCTATAAAATTTTAGGTTCTCTGGGATGAACGTTGTATAAAATTCTTTTGCTGTCTCATAAATATTATTGGTATGTATGGAGACACTTTTGAAAAGTTTATTTTATTTTTATTTATGTGCATGTGTAGGTAATTGAGGCTATGAGTCACTGATATGGATGCTGGAAATCTGATTCTGGTCCTTTGCATGAGCAGTACATGCTCTTAACATGGAGCCATCTCTGAAGCCCAGATGATTATGCTTTTAATAAACATTTCTGGCTCTTTCTTTTATTCTCCTCCTCCTCTGTCATCAGAATTGCCAGAAGTTCGTGTTTTATTAAATTTTCAGAGGACTCACTTTATCTTAATTAGTCTGGATGGGGAAGATTAGTGTATGTTGTCATTTTTTAAAGAAATCCTTTCTACATTTTCCTTTTGTTTGTTCTCTTATCACTATGAGTTGAGAGATTATTTTGTATATTTTTTTAATCTCACTCTCAAACTAATGTACTTTCCCCTGTATATTTCTAGAGTGTTGCTTTGGCCATATGCCACAGTCAGGAAGTGTAACACTGGTTTTAACACTACTTTCAAATGTGATTTCTTCTTTAACCCAAGACTTATTTAGAAAAACAGTTTTAAATGTCTCAAGATGCTTTGATTTTACATTCACATCTGTTTTTCAATGGACTGGTTTAGTTGTGTTCTTTAAATATCACAAATAGGCCTTTAAGAACTATCTAGCATCTTCTTGTTGGGTAGCTGGGTGGCTCGCAGATGTTACTCATTTTCCTGCTGAACTATGTCTTTATCAGCTAGAGACCATTCAAAGCTTTAATCATTAGCCCTTGTTAAAGCTGCCATGCTTTCTGAACTGACATTGCTAAATTTAATGCAATTTTCAAGTTTGTTTGTTTGTTTGCTTTTCAAAAAGAACAACTTAGGCTCCTGAGACCCATCTAATCTTTGGGGATGTACTTCGCACCCAGCACTTTTTGAGTTCAGGAAACCCATTCTCCTTATAACAGTGGTATTGTTGTTAGGTGAACACAGCTAGACCTCATGTTGTAATGCAAGACTAGCATCAAACCTAGGTGATATCTGTGGTAACTCTCTACTACCTCCCTATTTATGAACCAGGACCTAGTTATGTTTTTCCCAACTAGATTCTACATCGATATAATCAAGCACTCATCTTTAGCCCTTCATAATAAATGAACATTCATTCCATCCAGTTAGCTAAGCTCCATGACCTTTGCCTTGAAATGGGATAATACAACCAACAAAAGAGACACCCAGCTAAAAAAACAAAAAACAAAAAACAAAAAACAACAAAAAAAACAAAAACAAAAACAAAAAAACAAAAAACAAAAAAAAAAAAAAAAAACTCATCTCCCAACACTCAGCACATAGAGAGTCAGGCAACCAAGGGGCTCTGCTAAAGCTCCTCAGGGAACAGAGAGAACAATAGCCTTCACTGGTGACAAAGGGTTTGTACCAGGATTCCTCTGCTGAGTCTGTTTCTCCTCTGTGACTCTCAGGTTGCAAGCTGTTTCTTGGTGTCATCTCCCTTCTTGCTGGAATTGGTCAGAACCTTAGCCTAGCCACACCCTCCATCCCTAGGGCCTTTTGCCTGGGAAGCTCCTGACCACGGATTGAATCCCCCCACCAAGTGAACTGAGTCACAGTGAAAACTGAGCACACAATCAGTCTCAAGTCACCACCTGTCTTTCACTCTCAGGCATTAATACGATTATCAGTCTTAAAAGTAAAACTAGCATTTTGTGGTGTTAATTTGACTTTTCAAAAATTGCTCATAAGTTTATGTGTTTTATGTAACCATTACAATTCTCTTCTGTAAGTTGCTAATTCATTTACCTGTCTATTTCCCTATTATATAGCCTTTTTAAATAAATTTGAAACACACACACACACACACACCACTAACCCTGTCTTATTAAATGCATACAACTCTCAGTTGATGCCTCTCTTCATTTTGTGATGTCCTGTTATACATAAGAATTTGTGTTCACCTAAGTTATTGTCTTTAGAAAAGAAATAAAATTGAAAATGTCCTCTCTCTTCTTCTATCTCCAATTCCTAAGAAAATGTTAAAGGGGGAAAATTAATGATTCATTTCCCTGACTATAGTAATAAATAATAGGTAATGTTAATGGGGGGAAAACCAGGCTGTCTTAACATTTTTACATGAGAGCTTTAAAAAGCTGCTTAAATGTCAATTTGTGCTAAATGACAGGCTTTAAAAGAGGTCTACAAAATTAACTGTCAGGGTTATAAATTCTAAGAAAAATCTCAAACCTTAGGTCACACAGATGTCTGCCAGGAGTGGGTAATTTTCCCTTTAACCACATTATGGTTGTCAGGAGTAATCTGTAAACAGCCAGACCTTGTTATTCACAGGACAGGGAGGCTAAGTCATCCTGATCCTTAAAGAAAAGAGTTAAAAGTGTGTTGTGGACCACCTTTTATGCTGCAATATTAATGGGGAAGACAGATGTGGAAGCAGCAGTCAGAGACAATGGCCCCACAGAGTCACAGAACATCATTTGAATTCTGGCCACAAAGGAAACTGTTTGCGGGTGTAACCTCATTTGTCACTAAAGGTTCTAAATGGATGACATATAATAAAGATGCCAAATTTCGCATTTTTAAAAAACAAAAATGAATGCCCTTACGTATAATAGTCACAATTGCACATCTCATGGTCAACTTCCTAACACACAGCTCCTAGCCTGCACATTTAAATTTGATGGGAGCTTGGGCATGTTTTTGAATTACTCATTCTGAAAACTTGCTCTGAACAGTTCTAGTAATTTAAAGTATAGCTTTTGGCTATCATCAGCATCCATTTTTTTTTTTTTTAATATGGATGTGTGACATAAGAAGATGACTCAGCAGAATCAACTCCTAAAGTAATAATTTAAGTAATGTATCTGATCAATTTAAAGCTTTCTGTAAGCTCCTTCCACTCTCCCAAATTTCCAGCTAAGCTAATCCCTATGTCTTGGAACTGACCCCTCCCGTGAATAAAATGTTTTTATTTTATTATAGATGACTAGGTGGTCAGCAGAGCTGATAGACTCCGGTTTGTCAGCTGCTTTCAGTTTTAACACTTGTGGATTCCCTAGCATTCCGTTCTATGTGACTCTGATCCCAGCCACATATAACTTCTAGACCTTTTTCAGCTCTGTGACATTCATTACTGTCACTCAAACCCTGGCCACTGCCATGAAGCCTCATTCTTTCTCCAGAATGTCTTATGTTGCCCAGCTTTTTTAAGGACCCCAAGTCTTTCTTCCTTTGTTTGTTTATTTCTTTATATCTTTCTTTTTTGTGTGAGTTCGTGTGTGTGTGTGTGTGTGTGTGTGTGTGTGTGTGTGTGTGTGTATGTGTGTGTGTGCTTGTGTGTCCAGAAGAATGCAGGTATACATGCAGGGGTGTACAAGTACATATGTAGGCCAGAGACAGATGTCAGGTATCTTTCTCAGTTGCTATCCACTTTATTTTGTGAGACAAGGTCTCTCCCTGAACCTAGAATGATCTGATTTTTCAAGACTGACTGGTGAGTGAGCTTTGTGAGCCTACCCATTTCTGTTACTCTTGTGCATGGGCTATAGACATACACCTCTTCACCCAGCTTTGGTATAGGTGTTGGGAATCCAAATTTAGGTCCCCATGCTTGCACAGACTGAATCGGCTCTCCACTCCCTACCCCTTCCCTCACCAAGGCCGTTTCATTCTTGCCTAATATTAGCTTTCTGCTTTGGATCAAAGGTCAACCTGCTGATGGTAATAGTGAGAGTTGTCTGCATTCCGTTGTTCACCTTTTCCCTCAGCTCTCTCAAAACACATCAGAACCCCATCACCTGGATGGTCCTTCTCTTGGGAGCTGGCTTTCATGTGAAAAGCTTCACATTCTCCCTCAAAATGAGGCAAGTCCAGCGTTTCACAAGCCAAGCCCAAGCTACATTTTTAAGAAGAAACAAACAAAAAGTTCTTCCACTGAGGAAGGGTGAGGGTCAGGTAAAATGCTGTGGGACAGTCTTCACATGATCTGAGTGACTTAGGGCACAGAAACAGAAACTCTACCTTTTATATTTATAATTGGTAGGCTTTCAGTCCACGTGCAAACAGTCTGCCTTCAGAATAAACGTGAGCTTCCAGGATAAGACTTAAATGTACTTAGTTCTCAAAAAGATTTGCCTACAATTCCTTCACTCATTATCACAACTACCATGAGCTGCTTTTCAGCAGCTTCTCTCAAAGGGGTCCAGTAGGCATTCTCCTACTCCTGCCTTTCAGTTGCACCCTACCCAACTGAGCTATATCGAGAATCACACCTTTTATCCACCCAAGTCTGGCCTCTTGCCAAACTCTTCCTTCCTTAATTGTGGATTCATTTGTGAGGCTCCATCAGACCCTCTCAGGTCTCCTGTTTCTTACTTTGATCTATCACATGAGTTTGAATTCTGTACATTTAAATTGAACTTATTTTTCAGAATCAAAATTTCCCCCAAGTGCCTTTTTATCTCAAGCACGAAACGAGGAAAAGTACATGGGGAGAATTCGAAGGTTTCTATAAAGTACCTATAGCTCTCGCTACTCAAAGAAACTATGATCCCCAAATGTAGTCACCCTTTGTTCCCTTCTTCTGTCCTACCTTTTCTGAAGCATCTGTCTGCTTCTCCTCACTGGGTCCACAGGTAAAGAGAGAAAAGGAAACACAGGGACTTAGTTTCTACCGTGTGAGTACAGGCTGGCTTACTGTTTTATGTATGTCCACATTCACATGTATCAGTCACATTTCCTCTGCAGAGATATGTTCAAAGGCATGCACTACTATGACTGTATTGCTCGTGCATAGCCATCTTCTGTCCTGATGATCTGCTGATTAGGAAGTGTTCTGAACTCTGTCCAAAAACATACGTACACAACTATGTGTCTAGATGTTTTTATACATAATGTCAAAAATATAAATCTAAGGTTATATTTATTCCCTTTAAAATAAAAATTCTTAAAATTAGAGTCATATGTGTGTGTGTGTGTGTGTGTGTGTGTGTGTGTGTGTGTGTAGGTGCAGAAGTGTTTGGCAGATGGGAAAATTCTCTGGTTTACTATGGAAATCCAAAGACTAAATAAATAAATAAATAAATAAATAAATAAATAAATAAATATAAAAAAGACAATGTCTACCCCAAATTCATATTCACCAAGTTGCTGTTTAGTGTTCCTGCCACATGTCATGCTGATTTTTGACAATTTTTACCTGAGATCCAAGTTTAAAGGAAAATAGACTTCTGGGTGCATTTATGGCAAGTTGCCCTCTGCCTTTCAACAGAGCCCAGTCATTGTAGTTGATTGTAAGCTTAACTGACCTCCGCATGTTACCCATAGCCAGCAAACTAAAAGCAAGGCAGTGTGGAACTTCACCTCCCAAGTGCCTGCTTTCTCGCCTCCTCCCTGGCATCCTCCTCTTTGACATTCTCAAAAATGGGGTGATCTCTTGCCAGATGATGCTCCCTGAAAACTGCCCAAAGCCTCTGTCTCTACTTGAGTTTCTATCGATAAGTTTTTCATAAACAGAAGCATGATTTTTTTCTTTCCCATTCATTTCCATTTATGTTGTCAATGTTCTATTCCATTTATATTTACTAAAACTTAGTATGCAATAGTTATAAATCTTCTAATTTCACATGTCATAGATAATATAGCCTTCCTAAATTTTCATAAGCGATAATTTGTCAAAGATTATTTTTAAGACAATTGAGATACAAAAGAGGATTTTCCCCAAAATATACCTTTTAAAAAATAAATAAATTTTTAAAGAATAGGAAAAATATATTTAAGGAACAGCACAATTTTGATGTAAAGTATTTTGTCTGTCTCTTTATATACAATCTAAAACTGAATTTAAAAATACCTTAAATCCACTTAATTCTAACTTTAAAATGCCATCTTGATAAGCCTTATGATTGAATGCAATTTTGAGATGTCTCCCATTCATCTTTGTAGTTTGAATCACCACCAGAATCACCATCAGAATGTACAACGGCAGGTGTTTTTCTTTCTTTCTCTTAGAAAATGGAAAATGAGCAATGGCAGCTGTTGGTTGAAAAGGGGGAAGTCTGCACTGTTATAAAAACCGTTAGACAATTGTATGTGGTATTCAGAGGGATTCTGCTATCAAAATAGATGATAAAACCTAATTGAAGTGCTAAGCATAGGACAAACTTTAGGACCCCGAAACCTCCATTTGCTTTTAGGCTAAACACACTTCCCTTTTATAATAATTACTTTTCCAACCTCGTTTCTTCATCTGCACGTACTATAGACACAACTTTCTCTAAACAATACCCCTAAACCTCATCAGAATCTCCTCAATCCCCCACCTGCTTTAGGCTGCATGCACTCTCATCTCTTAACAATAGTACAAGTTTTCCACCCGTGATAATAATTAACTTTAGACAGAAACTACTCAAATGTATTCCCAAGGTATCAAGGTATAAATAATAGAAGGGTGGATTCAGCTTCAAAAAGGATTTGGATGCATGAACATTAACACAAAACTGTCCTCTAATAGTATGTTAGGGAGAAT
The DNA here is from genome assembly GCA_030674055.1 of Rhabdomys pumilio. NCBI lineage: Eukaryota > Metazoa > Chordata > Mammalia > Rodentia > Muridae > Rhabdomys > Rhabdomys pumilio. Next base: position 22,800,890 of record JANHMN010000016.1, read on the forward strand.
GTGCTTCCTATTACTATCATATAATTACCTATGTATAATTGGGTATACCTGTAATTAAGATCAGATGCATCATGAAATGATGTATTATGTCCAAGAGAAAATATGAATGTATGACCTACTATATCTAGAAAAATAGAGAATCGCCTATGCTACTCCCTCCAGCAACCAAACTCCTTCTCTGGAATCCTATAAAAGGAGTTCCCAGACAATACCAAAGGCTCTTGAACACTCACTCTGACTCACTGTGGGGCTTGATCGTATATCCCTCTCTAGCACACACTGACTATGGCTAAACTTTAAATAAAGTCATCTTGCTTCTTTAGCAAATCTGTATGAGTTCCTATTTTCAGTTCTTTGGAGAAGAAGCCAAGAACTTGGGAACACTTAGCTCAGCCCCTGAGCACTGATAACATGACCTCATCCTTCCCAAAGTGGAGTGCTGACATCTTGCTACTAAGTATAAATTTAAATAAGCTTAACAAAAGTTCAATAACATATTAAGTAACATTGTGTATACTTCTAAAATCACCTAGCAGTTGCTTGTGCCATGTATTTATCCTGTGGTTTAAACTGTAATTCTAAGTAGACATCTCTGTAAACTCTTGACTATGTAAAAGGGGACCATAAAGAATGAAGGAAGGATTGCCGGCCCCAAAGGGGATAGGAACTCCAAAGGAAGACCAACAGAGTCAACTAACCTTGGGGCTCTCAGATTCTGAACTACCAACCAAAGAACATACACAGGTTGGACCTAGGCCTCCCCGCTCATATGTAGCACATGTGCAGCCTGGCCTTCATGCGTGTGTCCTGAACAACTGGAATGGAGGCTAACCCAAAAGCTGTTGCCTGTATGGGGGATATGTTTTACTAGCTGGACTCTCTTGTCTGGCCTCAATGGGAGAGGAAGTGCCTAGCCGTGCAGAGCTTTGGAATTCCAAGGTGGTGGTGGGGAATACCCTGGGTGCCCCCACCTGTTCAGAGGAGAAGGGGGAGATAGAGGAAGGATTGTGGGAGGGGGTGACTGAGAGGGGTCAGTGACCAGGTGTAAAGTAAATAAGTAAAAAAATTTAAATAAAAAAAAGAGGAACCCATGATACTCACTTAAAGATATTATTTCTAGCTGGACAGAAAGATAGATTGAGATATTTTGTCAATATTAAATATATGACTATACACTAACCATCATTTTACAGTCTTTACTAAGTGCCTGTGCAGCAGAAGAGAGTTCAGGATAAAAGTCATGATGTCACTGTTGCCACCTTCTGATAATAAGCTTCTTATTTTATGTTATGTGCAAAAGGCTTTGCCAATACCATTTCTAGCTGTGTGTCTGTTGCAAGAATACATCACAGTCCCCTGTAATACTATACTCTTTCAGAGTGTGGCTTCCTTAGTTGCAGATGTAACTCACTACATTTAGGTCCCTCTGAAATAGACTGTTCCTTGAGTCTGCGGTAATGTCACACACTGGAGAACACACTCCTGTAATGATGAGGAGAGACAATGGAAGGATGCGTCTAGAAGCCAAGGAGGAGTGGATTGCAGGCAAACACCAAAGGCTAGAAAGTGAAAAGAAAGATCTTGTAGAGGTTTCAGAGAAAGTGTGCTCTGCCAATTCCCTTATTTTTTTTTAAACATTTTTTATTGGTTATTTTATTTATTTACATTTCAAGTGTTGTCCCCCTTCTTGGTTCATACAAAGCCCCTATCCCATCCCTCTTTCCCCGGCTTCTATGAGAGTGTTCCCCCACCAACCCACCCACCCACCCACCCACCCACCCTCACCTCACCTCCCTAGCATTCCCCTAAGCTGGGGCATCAAGCTTTCACAGGACCAAGAGCCTCCCTTCTCATTGATGCCAGATAAGGCCATCCTCTGCTACATATGCAGCTGGAGTCATGAGACCCTCCATGTGTACTCTTTGGTTGGTGATTTAGTCATTGGGAGCTCTAGGGAGTCTGGTAGACTTCCTCATCTGGAGATCCATCCCATATGCAGACACCAAGCCTAGACACTATTGCAGATGATAAGAAGTGCTTGCTGACAGGAGCCTGATATAGCTGTCTCCCAAGAGGATCTGCCAGAGCCTGACCAATACAGATGCAGATGCTTGCAGCCAAAAATCAGACTGAGCATGTGGACCACAATCAAGGAGTTAGGAGAAAAATTTGAAGGAGCTAAAGAAGTTTGCAACCCCATAGGAAGAACAGTTCCCTTATTTCAAACCTTTAACATTTTAAACTGTCAGGTCCCAGAGAAAGCCTTCTGCTGTTGAAAGGTTTAGCATCTTATCAAGACAGTCTAGCAAACCAATGTCAATTATTAACTTATGAGTTAATTAACTTGTGAATTAGGCAGTATTCATACATGTATTTGTATTTTTGTTCATCATCACTGTGTCAGAATACTTAAAAGAAGTATGTTTAGATATTACAGTGAGAAAGGCATGGTGACAAGCTGCTCTATGATAGAAGAAGCATGGGCTGTGACTCCTCACCACCTCTCATGTTAGAAGAAGACAAGACAGATTATTAATGTTGAGTTCTGCCCCTAGGGAACTACCTTCTACAATGAGGCCAATGAGGCTGTACCTCATTGTCGTTGTATAATTTCCCAAAATAGTGCCACCACCTGAGGAACAATTGTTCACACACATAAGACTGAGTTTCTGTCTCGAAGTTAAATGAAAACCAAACAAATATACATGACTTTGTGGGAACATGTCACATTCAGACAGCAGGAAACTTGTTGTGGGGGTTAGGAAATGAAATAACTCACCTAAAATTACATAACTGGTAAAGGAAGAAGAGGAGAGCTAGGATTGAAGAAAGATTACCTAATGTTGTCCTTAATTGATCCAGTGTCCTCAAAAAGAAATTCAAGAATTTAAGGGTTTTCCAGTGTCAGCTAATAATGTTTTGTGATTTTCTTCAAATTATTTTCTGCATAGACATTTTATTTTTGGTTTGGTTGTGATGAAGAGTTTTGTTCTTGTTCTGAGATAATGCCCGTGTTTATAACATTTTTTTAAACTTTTTAATCTCTTTTTTTTTACAGTCCAGACTTTATTCCCTTCCTGGTCCATCTTCTGATTGTTCTTCATCCTGTACCTCTTCCCTCTGTCTCCAAGAAGATGTTCCCTACCCCCACCCCACCAGACCTCTCGACTCCATAGGACCTCAAATCTCTCTAGGGTTAGGTGCATCTTCTCTCTATGAGGCCAGACCAGGCAGTCCTCTGCTGTATATGTGTTGGGGGCCTCATATCAGCTGGTGTATGCTACCTGGTTGGTGGCTCAGTGACCAAGAGATCCCCGGGATCCAGGTTAGTTGAGACTGCTGGTCATCCTATTAATTTGCTCTATTCCTCAGCTTCTCCCAGCTTTTCCCTAATTCAGCCAAAGGGGTCACCAGCTTCTGTCCATTGGTTGGGTATAAATATCTGCATCTGACTCTTTGAGCTGCTTGTTGGGTCTTTTGGAGTTGTGCTAGGCTCCTGTTTGTAAGCACACCATAGCATCAGTGTCAAACCTCAGGGCATCCCTTTCAGCTAGATCCCAATTTGGGCCTGTCACTGGACCTCCTTTCCCTCAGGCACTTCTCCATTTTTCTTCCTATAATTCTTTCATACAGAAACATTTATGGGTCAGAGTTTTTGACTATGGGATGGCAACCCCATTTGTTGCTGCTAAAGATGGCTCAGCATGCTTACATTGACTGTGATGTTTATTCTGTGCTTCTGGTAGAAAATTATATGAATTAAGAAAATTTCCTGCTAGTCCTAGCTTCACTCAAATTTGTGTTATGTTGTGTTTGCATTTAGGAGCATTTAGCATCATCAAATGATCTTGAGCTCCATTCTCCATAGGCCATAAAAATATCTGTTGATGTGAAAACTCATATTAATTGGCTGACTAAACTATCCTAATTGTTAAGGAAGCTTTATCATTGTCCTGTGATTGTAAAATTGTTGATTTGGGAAAACTGAAGGGAGGCAAAAGCTTTGTAACTCTGACATGTAGTGCTCTATTTCTCGTAAGGTAATAGTTAATCTGAACTAGTATTCTGAAGCCAAAGTTATGTCCATGCCATATTCTTTGGTCTTATTCTGTCTTCTTGTGCTTATCCCATAATGTGCAGCTGTCGCCCTGGTTCTGACTCTCGAGCTTTGCCTAACATTTTAATCATTTGTGTTTCTTACTTTTTCTTTTATCTGCTTTGTTCTACAGCAGAAATCCACTTATATTCAAGCATTGCCATAAGGCGGGATAAAGCTGTGAAACATTATTAAGTTTTACCTGAGTTTTTATGGATTACTGCATGGATTCATTTCTTTTTTCCAAGTGAAGATTCTACAATTCTGCTAAATTCTAAAGAGGATTTTATATATGTAAACAACTAAAGTTTTTCCATATGCTAAAATTTCACTAGGCCAAATACTTAAAGGTCTGTAAATATGAACCATATTATTTGATATCATAGAAACAGTGTTTATTAAATTGTCTTTGATGTTATGTCATGTCTTCATAATGAGGACTATTATAATAAATAGCTGGATGACACATACTCATACTTAACATAGGCAAACATGGTCCCACATCATATTCTTCCCCTTGTAAGAGAGTTCATGGGAAATATTCCTCTTAGAACCCATTATCTGAGAAACAGAAAACTGAATTCATTTTCTTCCTTTTATGGGAAATAGGATATTTTTACATACAATATATCCTAATTATATTTTCCCTCCCTCTTATTCCTTCCAGTTTCTTCCTCAGCTCACCTCCTCTCTGGATCCACTCCCTTTGTGTCTTTCATTAGAAAAGAAGAGTCTAGTTCCTTCCAGTCTGCGCCCGAGGACTGAAAAGATCTTGAGCCTCAGCTCTAACCCCAGCAGCAACAACCACCCCAAACAGTTCTGACACAACCAAGATAATAGGAAAGACAGGCTCCAATCAGAGACACTGCAGGTAACACTAAGGAGATCCAAATGGTAAAAGACAAGCACAAGAACCTTCACATTCAATGAGTTGTATGTATGTTGTCACCTCAGTGACAAAGACAGACACTACCTTAGAGTAAAAGGCTGGAAAACACAATTTCAAGCAAATGGTCCTAAGAAACAAGCTGGAGTAGCCATTCTAAAACCTCCAGCCTGGGAACACAAAGGGAGGGACTCATGGCTCCATCTGTATAGGTAGTTGAGGGTGGCCTTGTCAAGCATCAGTGGAAGTGGAGAGCCTTGGTGCCTGAAAGTTTGGATTCCCTAGTGTTGAGGAATTTGAGAGCAGGAAGGTGGGAATGGGAGGATGGTGGGAGCATGCCCTAATATAAATAGGGGGAGGGGGATGGGATAAAGGGTTTTTGGGGGGGAATGGGAGAGGAGATAACATTGAAAGATAAATAAATAAAATATCCAATAAAAAAAAAAGATAATGGGTCGGGCAATTGTCCTTGAGCAGTTGAGACTTTTTGCCAACAATTTATCATGGGGATTTTGTATAATCCTCAAGGACAAGGTATTGTGGAAGAGGCCCATGGAACTTTAAAAAGATTGATGAGACATACTGTTGTAGAGATAAAGAATGATGCCGACCTGTGAGCTTGCTGAGTGCCCTGAAAAAAGTGACTGGGGAGCTGTATTGGACATATTTTCCTGACCCACCTTTCTTGACTATATCCTAGATGGGACAAGCTGCCTTGCCTCAAGTTTTTGACCTTATGTGAGAGAGAATCAAAAAGAGAAATTATGTTTCTTGTATTCTTCTTAAAGGTGACCAGTTGTTAGGACTCAATCATGTACTGGTCTAAAATCAATCCAATATGGGAAATAACAGTCTACTTTTGGAAGACTGGATCTGGACTTTGTCAGCGACTTATTTGGAAGCTAGCTGTAGCTTGCTGTGATGTTAGGATAGCAAGAGATAATGTTGGGACAGGATCTGGATTTCAAACAAGGGTTAGTGCATGCTTTAAAGCTCTTTTAATTGTCAAGCTAAAATTGGTTTTGTCTCTTCTACAGTATTTATTGTAAGTTGCATTGACTATATAATTTCCAATTATGTTAGTGTGTTGAAACCTGGCATGTCTGTCACGGGTGTTTATCAACCAGCTTTCGTCTCACTGCCCTGAGTATTAGAAAACCTTGATTCTCTGAGAAAAGTTTGAAAGTGCTGGAAGAAGTGAGTTAGGTTTTAAACAGAAGCAAGAGGGTAGCAGGCTTGGTTATTGCTGGTATTACAGCTTTGATTCCATTAATTGCTAGCACCACTGCTTCTGCAATAGCATTGACACAAGGAGTTAAGACAACTATTTTTGTTAACCATCTAGCAAAAAAAAAAAAAAATTGTTACTAATGTATTGATTTATATAGGTATCTGGAACAAGAATGATGCTCTATAACCCATTCAAATTTTCCGAAGGAGGTTCATGGCTCAAGAGTTAGGAGCCATCCCAAGTGTCATGACAAATATCATTGGGGTAGTGTTACTTTTGAAATTCACAATGATTGTCATTATAATTAGAAAAACATTTAAAGCTACCTGTAGGACATTTGGCATAATCCTAACACCTCTCTGGGTGTGTTAACTTTGCATAGTGAGATTATGAATTTAAGGAATGCTGCTCTGTTGACCTCTGATGCTGCAGATAATGCCAATAAAATTATCTATGGCCTGAGCTCAGTATTTCCATTTTGGTCAAACCTCAGGAATGGCATATATAGCTTGATCATGCTAGCCCTTCTTGTCCTGGTAATACTTTTATTCCTGCCCACCATGTTAAAGCTTATCTTTAACAACATCAACACGTCTCCAGCCTATCCAGTTTCTAATTCTTGGTTATCAAAGCAGTGTTGAGTATGAGTTCATTCTCATGAAGTGGGCCTTAAGTAAAACCAGAAATTGGTTGACTATTCCCACAAGTGCTGTACCACCGATGTACTAGCATAATTTGTAGGCAGGGCAGATAGTAGGTTAAGGGTTTTTTTGACTGGGTTGGTGCTTGTATTTCTCTTTCAGTAGCCACAAAAGTGTCTGCCTAAGCCAAAAACACTAGAAAGTAGTGATGAAAGTTCTATGTAGGCACCAGCTTGACTTCTTCACATTCAATGAGTTGTATGTATGTTGTCCTCAGCAACAGGGCCCAACTGTCAATTTGCAAAGAACAACCTTTAGTATTACACATAGCCTGGGTTATTTGGGAATTTCTCATGGAAACTCCTTGACCAACAATTCAATTGAATCAACCCAGACAAGCCACTGGAAGGCTTACCTAGCAGCAAGATATGGCCAGCTGAGACTCCTTATAGCCCATTATTAGGAATCCTCATTATGATCACTTCCATAGACTCTACACTAGGTTTCCACACCAAATCCAACAATTGTAGCCATCTCTGTCTCCATTCTCTCCCTCCACCACATTTCTCCTATCTGGCCCCTGTCCACACCTGCACTCATATCCCCACTCATTCCTAATCCATTTGTAAAATCAATTTTCCCCTCTCCCAGGGAGATCCATGGGATCCATAGACCCCCTCCTCATTATCTTACCTCTCTGAGTTTATGGATTTTTAGCTTAGAGATCATTTTACTTAGAAGTTAATATCTACTTAAGTGAATGATACCAAATTTATCTTTCTGGGTCTGGGATACCTCACTTGGAATGATTTTTTTTTTTTTGTATCATCTATTTGCCTGCAAATCTCATGATGGCATTTTGTTTATTTCTTTGTTTTTAACAGCTGAATAATACTCCACTGTGTAGATATACCATATTTTCTTTACCTATTTTTTAGTCAAGATACATCTACGTTGTTTCCAGTTTTTGTCTATTATGAATAAAGCTGCAATGAGCATGGTTGAGGAAGTATCCTTGTAGGATGGAGCATCTTTTGTGTATAAGCCCAAGGGTAGTATATCTGGATTTTGAGGTAGGTTGATTCCCAATTTTCTGAAAAACTGCCATATTAATTTCTAAAGTGGCTATATAAGTTTGCACTCCTGTCAGCAATGGAATTTTCCCTGTACACCACATCCTCACTATCATATGCTATCATTTGTGGGACTGATCTTGGCCATTCTGATAGGTAAAAGATGGCATCTCAAAGTACTTATGATGTGCATTTCTCTCATATCAAATTATGTTGAACATTTCTTTAAGTGTTTCTCAGCCGTTAGAGTTTACTCTTTTGAGAATTCTTTATTTAAGTTTGTACCCCATTTTTAATTGGTTTATTTGTTTTGTTTGTTTGTTTTAATAGCTAGTCTCTTGAGGTATTTTTGTATATATTTTGAATATTAGTTCTTTATCATGTGTCAAGTTGCTAAAAATCTTCTCCCATTCTACAGCTTCCAATTGGATTGACAGTGTACTTTACCTTAAAGATGCTTTTTAGTTTCATAAAGTCCCATTTATTATTTGTTAATCTTAGTGCCTAAGCTATTGTTGTTCTGTTCAGAAAACTGTTTTCTGTGCCAATGCATTCATGGCTATTTTCACATTTTCTTCTATTAGGCTCAATGTGTCTTGTTTTATGTTGAAGTCTTTGATCTACTTGAACATGACTTTTGTGAATGGTGATGAATATAGATGTATTTGCTGTCCACTACATGCAGATGACCAGGATGTCCAGCAACCTTTGTTGGTGATGCTCTCTTTTTTCCAGTGTGTACTTTTGGCTTTTTTTTTTTAATCAAACATCAGGTGCCCATAGGTGAGTGAATTTATGTCTGGGTCTTTAGTTCAATTCCAATGATGGACATGCCTGTTTTTATGCCAATACCATGTGGTTTACTTATTAACTGTAGCTCGATAGCACAACTTAAAAATCAGAAATGGTGATACTTCCTGAAGTTCTTTTATTGTACATAATAACATATTATTATGTATAATATTGGTTTTGACATCTTTTTTTTATTTTTTTTTTATTTTGTTGTTGCTTTCAATATAAAGTGTAGAATTGTCCTTTAAAGATCTGTGAAGAATTTATTTCTTTAAAGACTTGAAGGATTTATCATTCAAGTGTTTAATTTGTTTGGATAGAGCTACCCCAAGATATTTTATATTATTTAGCTATTGAGAATACTTTTTTTCTCAGTCTGTTTGTTCTTTATATACAGGGAAGCTACTGATTGTTTTTGTTTATTCATTGGTTTGTTTGTTTTTAGTTAATCTTATATCTGGCTACTATGCTGAAAGTGTTTATTAGTGTTAGGAATTCCCTGGTGAAATTTTAGGGTCACTAATCTGCAAATGAAGATATGTTGACTTCTTTCCCATTTCAATACCCTTAATCTACTTCAGTTAACTTATTGCTCTAACTAAAACTTCAAGTACTATATGAATAGATAAGGAAAGAGTGGACCACATTGTCTTCTTCCTGATTTTGATGAAATTGCTTTTATTTTCTTTCCATTTAATTTGATATTGGCTATAGGCTTGCTAATAATTGCCTTTATTATCTTTATATATGTCCCTGTATGCCTAATATCCCAAAGACTTTTTATCATAAATGGCTGTTAGATTTTGTCAAAGACATTTTTAGCATCTAATGAGATGATGATTTTTCTTACCTTCTCTTAGTTTGTTTATATGGTGTATTACATTGACACATTTTCATATGTTGAACCAGCCCTGCATTTCTGAAATGAAGCCTACTTGATCATGGTGGATGATCTTTCTGATGTGTTTTTGGGTTCAGTTTGCAAATATTTTATTGAGTACATTTTGCACCAATGTTCATGAGGAAAACTGGTCTGTTATTCTTTTTCTTTGCAGAATTCCTGTGTTGTTTAGGTGTCAAAGTGACTGTAGCCTCATAAAATGAATTTAGCTATGTTTCTTCTGTTTCTATTTTGTGGAATAATTTGAGGAATATTGTTATTAACTTTTTTTGAAAGTCTGTTAGAATTCTGAGCTAAAACCATTTGGACCTGGGCTTACTTTTTTTTTTGTGACTTCCTATTTTCTTAGAGGTTATACATCTATTTACATTATTTATTATTTATTTTATCTTAATTTAACTTTACTAATTATTATCCATCAAGAAAATTATTCATTTCTTTTAGATTTTCAAATTTTGTGAAGTACAGGTTTTTAAAGATGGCCTAATAATTCTTTGGTTTTCCTTGGTATCTATTATTATATCCTTCTTCTCATTTCTGATTTTTAAAATTTGGATATTTGTTAATTTGTATAATCTCTCCCCTGTCCTTTAGTTCATTTGGATAAGAGTCCTTTCTACCTTGTTAATTTTCTCAAACAGTCAAATTTTGTTTCATTGATCCTTGATTTTTTGTATTATTCTGTTTGTTTTCATTCTGTTAATTTCAGCCCTCAGTTTAATTATATCCTGCCACCTACTTCTATGTGTTATGTTTGTTTCTTTTTGTTCTAGAGCTCTCAAGTGTGCTGCCATGTTGGTAGACTGAGATCTCCCCAGTTTCTTTATGAAGGTGTTTAATGCTATGAACTTTCCTCTTAGCAATACTTTCATTGTTTCCCATGCGTTTGAGTATGTTGTACATCCATTTTCATTGAAATTTTAAAAGTCTTTAAATTTTTTCAAATTTCTTTCTTGACTCAGTGGGCATTCAGTAGGGAGCTGTTCAACTTCAGTAAGTTTGTAGGCTTTCTGCTGTTTCTGTTGTTGTTGAAGTTTAACTTTAATCCATGGTAGCCTGATCAGATATAGGGAGTTATTTCAATCTTCTTATATCTGCTGAGATTTGCTTTGTGTTCAAGTATGTAGTTAATTTTAAAGAAATTTCTATGAGATGCTGAAAATAAAAAATATATATTCTTTTGATCTCAGGTGAAATGTTCTGTAGATATCTGTTAGGTCGATTTGGTTTATCATGTCTATTAGCTCCAGCATTCCTGTGTTTACCTTTTGTTTCTCCATTACTGATTATTATACTGATTGTTATACTATAATACTGGGTATTATAGTCTTCTATTATCAGTGTATGAGGGTCAATATGTGATTTAAATTATAAAAGTGTTCCTTTTACAAACTTAGGTGCCCTTGTGTTTGGGTTACATATGTTAAGAATTAAAGTGTCATCTTAGTGGATTTTTCTTTGATGAGTATGTAGCGTCCTTCCCTATCTCTTTTGATAATTTTTGGTTTAAAGTGTAGTTTGTTGGATATTAGAATGGCTAAACCCAATTGCTTCTTAGGTCCATTTGCTTGGAATATTTCTTTTTAACCCTTTACTATGAGGTAACATTTATCCTTGATGTTGAGATGTGCTTATTGGATGCAGTAGAAGGATGAATCCTGGGGTTGGGGATTTAGCTCAGAGGTAGAGTGCTTGACTAGCAAGCACAAGGCCCTGGGTTCGGTTCTCAGCTCTGAAAAAAAAAAAAAAGAAGGATGAATCTTGTTTTCATATCCATTCTGTTTGTCTTTTGTGGGGGAATTGAAACCATTGATATTGAGAGATATAATGACAAATGATTATTAGTTCCTATTATGTTGATGGTGGTCATATGTGCACTTATGTACACATATTCTTCCCTTCTTTTGAATTTATTGGTGTTAAAATTATTTATATTTTTTGAGGTTTTGGTAGCTAACATCCTTAAGTTGGAGTTTCCTACTAGCAATTTCTTACTAGCAAAAAAAAAAAAAAAATGTTTATCCTTTACATTCAACTTTATCATGGAATACCTTATTTTTCTCAACCTGTGGTAATTTTACATTATCCTGGGTTTAGTAGTCTAGCCTGGCATCTGTGGTTTCTTAGAGTTTGCAGCACATTTGTAAGGTTTTTCTGGTTTTCCCAGTCTCTATTGAGAAATCTGGTGTAATTCTAGTAAGTCTGTCTTTAAATATTACTTGGCCTTCTCCTTTGAAGCTTTTAGGATTTTTAATTTGTTTTATACATTTAGTGTTTTGATTATTATGTGCTCAAGGGACTTTCTTTTCTGGTCCAGTCTATTTGGTGTTCTGTATGGTTCTTCTGCCTTTACAGGAATTTATAACAAGAGGATTTGGGCAATGTCTTTAGGAGGAGAATGGAGTTGAGACAAGGAGTGGGAGAAATCTAGGGTTAAAGCCATGTGTTCAAAGGGGAATGATTGCTTGTATTCAGGGTACCAGTGAGCTTCTTTATCATAGGCATAAAAACTAAGATCATTAGATTTCTACTTACCAACTAGGGAATATTGACAGTGAATACAGAAGAATGAAGGTTAGAATCTATCATAAGAGAGTCAGAGAGAATAGAATGTTTCTTATATTTACTTTTCATTTAAGATTGGGTTGGGTTTTGAAAGAAAACAGATTTAAGGAGAGTCATTTGGTTTGTTTTTGTCTTCCTTTCCCTATCATGAAACTAATTGCTAACCATATGAAATGTGTAGAGAAACATGATATTCTGGTGTTCTTAATGTAAGGAAATGACAGAAATGACCAATGAGAGCCCAGGAAGTTGATGAGTTTTGAGGGAGGAAATAAAACATATACAACAAAAGGCAAAAAAGGCCTGTAGTCCAGGCACTGTGGAGATTGAGGTAGAGGGAGCGTTTGAGTCCAGGAGTTGGAGACCAGCTGAAATAGCTTACCAAGACCTTTCAAACAAACAAGGTGAGGAACTTTCTAGTGTTGATAAAAACGGACATGAAGCAATGTACTGATGATTATTAGTTTTTTTCATGAAAGAGGAAATTTTAGTATGTGTTCCAAACAGAGGGCAAGCAGCTTCTTATGCTGATATGAGCAGCTACTGTGGAGTAAAATGAGTCAATAAAAGAGAAAGAATAGTGAGAAGTGAGATTAGCCTGTCCATTCCAGAAACTTCTATGCACATTTTACCCTGTGCTGGGCTTAAGATTTGGTAATATATAACCTCTTTCTTTGGGCAATTCACATTTAATGGAAAATGCCTAAGATGGCCAGGTAAAAGTAGAAACGGTATAACCACAGGATGTTTTTCAGCACTGTTTGCTATACTTAGCATGGGCTGTCGAGGAAATCTGAGTTGGAGGCCACCATGACTCAGGTTTGTTTAAATGACCACATGGATTTGTTCAGGTCGGCATTTACCTTGGTGAACCAGATGCCCAACTAATGAATATACAGTAGGAGTAGGCACTCAGCCTGTGTGAAGAGTGGAAAAGGTGTGGTTCTGCACTTCTCCAAAGGAGATCTTAGGTTAGATTCCTGTGAAGGTCTAAGAGGCCAAAGTGTGATCCTTGTGGGTGGTCCCTGAAACTGCAGAGGGAGAGGAATAAACAAGATAGGCTGTGATGATGCAATAAGGGCTTGTCTATGTCATAATATGATCAAAACCAGCAGGCTGGGTGCAGGGCAGTGGTCGGAGTGTACAGCCCAGGAAACTATGACCATAGCATGTAAGATCTTGCTCATCCACAGATATCACTATATCCAGCAATCCTGATTCTTAAAACATCATCTCCACAGAGTTGCTTATCCTGCTGGAATGCTTTGTTGTTTCCGTGCTGTTTTGCAATGAAGATCCATTACTGTTTCTTAGTGTTTCTCTTTCTTGGCCTGTTTTTCAACTCAGGTAAGACCTTAGTGACAGACAAGACTATAAGCCAGTGAGAACAATGTGAGAAGTAACGTGCTCATAACCGGCAATGTGTCTCAGTACACACTCAATGTGCATTTGGTTTAAAAGAATTCATGAAATGGATGAACTCAGGTCTATACAATTAGCTGCTTGAAAGTAGAGTAGAATCTGGAGAATTATCGAACTCTCTACTTCATACAAATGTTCTCATCTCAGTTCTAAGAGTAGATTTATATATTTATAAGGAAGGGAATTAGGGACTTGTTTCCCACTCCCTTATCTCTGTTTTAGTTTGGTTTTGGTGCCTCTTTTTCAAAAAAATTTAATTTTTAAAATTATATGAATATATGTTTTATGAGGGAACGGGGTTGCTACAAGCATGAATGCATGTAGAGACCAGCAGAGGACACTGAGGCCCTGGAACAGGAGTCACAAGGCCCTTGTAAACCACCAGTTGTGCATGCTAGAAGTCAAACTCAGATCTTCATCAAGAGCAGTATAAGCCTTTAACTGCTGAGATATCCCTATTCTCATAGTGCCTTCCATCCAGTCTAGCCATTCAGTAACTTCTTCTTTAAGTTCTGAATATCTTCAACCAGAAGGAATATGACTCATTAATGTATATGTTTTATGTGTATAAGTAGATAGATAATAGCTACATCTGTAACAATAATAGTTAAGGAATTAGATACAATGAATTTGAAAAGAATGAGAGGGCAAAAGAGGAAGGAGTGGAAAAGGGAGAAATGATATAAATACAATATTCAGGTATAAATTATCATAAAATATACCCAACAAAAAGAATTTTAAAAAGCTACTTGGAAAAAAAGTAACTCTGAACTTATTAGATCTTAAAGCATCAAGTCCCAAAGAATTAATAAATGTCTGATAGGATTAAGAATAGAAAGAAAGATAAAATGGAAGTAAGAGATATTAGAAGGCTTTAAAAAGTGATGTCTTAGAGAGAAGAGGCAAGGATGAGTGGGGGGCACATGAGTGAACAGGCTCCTAAGTGACTTAGGAGACGAGCCAGTTTTCAGGAATGACAACTCTGAAGTGATAAGGAGATGCTCAGATATTAATAATGTAGCAGAGATATGAAGATTCTGTGGCTGAGGACCAACATGGCAGAACCTTAGAAAGAACACAGGCATTTCAAATTATGAGAATGCATAACTACTGTAAAGATCCTTCTATCTCTGTACTTTCTTTGTCTCTTAAGCGTCTTGTGCCCTGTTCATGATGCTGAAGAAAAAGCTCTGTGTTAATGGAGGAAAAAGGCAGTTCAGAAATCATTCATTCTTGCTTTCTCCTTTTCTAGTCTTTCCTTCTTTCATCCTCCTCCTCTTCATATTTGTCTCACTGTGTCTTTTCGTGTGTGTGCTTCTCTCTTGAACTCTTTCTCTCTTCTATGCCTAACTATATAAGACATTTAGAATACTACATAAAATATTATTTTTGAGGTAAGAAATTATCAAGATGCAAACAAGAAGGTAAACTAAGAAAACAGTACGTCTGAAGGGTAATGATGGACTAGTGAGATGGCTCAGCACTGAAGAGCATTGACTGCTCTTCCAGAGGACCTGAATCCAGCTCTGGATACAGCTCACAGCACTTTCATTGAGCAACTCACAGTCACTTGTGACTTCAACACCCTCTTCTGGCCTCTTCAGGTACTGCAGCTCATTATGCACACACACACACACACACACACACACACACACACACACACACACATGCACACACAAATTAAGGTACATAAATAAACTTAGAATGGTGATGGTGTAACATTTCAAAATGGTCTCTGACTGAAGTAGATGAAAGGAAAACATAGAAGCCCTGGTTATGAATTTCAGACCACTTTCTCAGAAAGACACATGAGCTTTATGTATGCTCACCCTGACCTACCTAGAATGACAGAACGTTCAGCATGGTATCGTGTTCAGTCTGAACGTTCAGTAATGACCATGAATGCTTACCCATTGATGTTGGGCTTATTCAGTGCAAAAGGAGATCATTAATTTTCTATACCAAGTCAAACTACAAACCATGTCGCTCACTTTTTAAACATGTGTTCATGTTTCTTTAACAACTGTGTTAAAAATAATAAGAATTAATATATTCTTATTTCTCACAGAACTTTATTTTGAAACCATTGGTAAAACTTTGCAAACAAAGGGGTTTTCTAGGGAGGGGAAATGGGGAAAGGGGATGGCATCTGAAATGTAAATAAAATATCCAATAAAAAATGTAAAATTAAAACTTTGCAAACAAATATGTTTCAAGAATGTTGTTGTTTATGTTTGATTTTAGGAAGTGATTATATTCACGAAGTCAACAGTACCCTGGACTGTAAAAACCAAATGTTGTGTAGTTCTGAAAATATAAATGGAGACTGCTCTGATGTTCAGAAAGTAGGACTGTGTGTCTTACGTCTTAGTCGATCTCATCAGCAACAGACCTAAAGAAACTGGAAACCAGGAATGCAAGAGGATCACCTTCTTTGATGCATTAAATTAGAAAACATATATTTCTGTCCTTTATTGTCTAAGTGACACAAACATGTATTTATTGACAATTTAGGCAAAGGCTTATCGAGGAGCATTTATGTTGAGCTATGAGAACTTCCATGTTTTCTCTCATTTCTACAGGTCAGGAAATAGTTGAGAAACAAAAAGAAGACTTTCTCTGCTTTTGGGGTTGGCAAGGTTTGCGGCAGGGAAGTGGGAAAGGGACTATTAGAAAAAGGCAACAACAATATGTGGTGTGTGCAGGAGCTAGAGAGACCAGGGCATTGGGAAAAATCATTTTTACTCCTAGGTTTTCAGATTCAGATAAAATTATCTTAGCTTTCTAATAGGTATTGTTGTTATAATCCTTGTGAGGTGCCCAACAGTACTTGCATCACATCCTGGAATTTCTTTCTCCAACAAGCCACACACGGCAGAAAAGATCTGCTGAAGGAACGTGCTCATGGTCCTAGGAATCTCTGGCATTGCTCCAGTGCTTACAATAGATATCCCTGCTACCCAAAGACAGTTATCTTACCTCCCAGATTCCCTCTGAAACAAGTATGACCACTCAGATTATTTTTTTCAAACACCACACAATTGAATACTCTTTAACTTGCTCAAAAAAGATAGTCTACTCATCAGAAGTGTCTGTGTGCTCAGATAGGAAGCTAGTTGCTGGGCAGTCAATTTTTCTTCTTTATTGACATGAAGAATTTCAGGCCAATACAGGCCAACAAATCAGGACTCAGACTCAGAACTAATGAGATTTTTGGAAAGAATCACAAGCACATGTAGTGCTTAGATGGAAAGCTGGGAGCCCAGGAGAGTTCCGAAAAAAGGAGAAGGAATAAACAGATACTCACCTGAACTAGAGGCTCCAGTGATTTCCAGAGGGAAAAAGAAAGTTTCTGAAACCAATAAGAAATATGCAAGGAGCATAGGCAGTAAGGATAACAAGGTAAAACAATAGTGGACCTTGTTTACTTATTGAGCAGCTGGGGACAAATCCAGGGCCCTTTGTATGCAAAGAGAGAATTTCCCACTAATTTATGGCCACAAAACTCTCTTGTCTTTTATTATTAATAGGACTCAGGGCAGCTTAGCAGTGGAAATACCACTAGTGACACACATAGAGAAAGACATGTTTAAGAATGCAAGGCAGGAAGTGCAAACCCTACTTTGGGAGCTCCATCTGGCCTCTATAAAGATTCTGTACCCTACCTTTTCTCTTCATCTGCTGAAGCAATCTCAAATCTTTTGTGATGCTACTGGAGTTCCCAGGATAGATCTGTAAAACATTAAAGTTTCCACTACTAACCCTCATATTCTCTAACTCAGCTAGTTGGCTTTCCTACTATCTTTCATGGCCAGTATTGAACCTCAGGGAATCAGGTACACTTGTTCAGAAAGTAAAGAATTTTTGGCTTTGGACTAAATGATCCTGATAAGAGTAGGAGTCAGCCTCTCTGTCTTTGCCTCTCTGTCTCTCTGTCTCTGTTTTTCTGTCTCTCTCTCTCTCTCTCTCTCTCTCTCTCTCTCTCTCTCTCTCTCT
>JANHMN010000016.1:22835587-22856798 GCA_030674055.1 Rhabdomys pumilio
AATAAAATAATATAAAAAGCCTGGGCTAAGTAGGATACTAACTTATTCATTCAGTAAACGTGTGTGGAGTATTTTCCCTAGGTGTTGGAGAAACTGAGATAGGGAAAAGTTGTCTCTCAAGAAAATTACCTTCGAGACAGTGGATGCATGAAGAAGTTGATATAAATTGTACCATATGATACAACGTGTGTGTGGAGAGCAATGAAGGCAGATAACGGAGAAAAGGAACTGTGGTCTAAGGCAACATGATTGTTGTGATAAAGAAATCAGAGAGGATCTAAAAATAGAAGCTACAAATCCTGCTCTATAACGATGTACAAATAAATGTTAGCAAGAGTATTCAAAGTAACTGTGTTGCGCAGTTATGAAGTCACTATTAGATGTCACAGAAGAGAAAACAGATGTGGATTAATGATTTTAAGTTGACACTGTTGCTTACATTTGGAAAGCCAGAACTTGAACTCATGTTTTCTAACTGTAGAGTCTATCAGATCTTCTCTTTGCTCTTGCTATTTCACATGGTTATGGACTATAGTTTCATGAATGCAAAGATATTGAAGATATTATTGATTAGTAGATGGACCCAAACCAAAAGTATAGTTTGCATTTCAATAAAATACATTTACAGTCAGCTGTGGTTTCTGAGTCTGTTAAATGCATTGGGAAAAATTATAGTCTGTAAGGATGTGAATTGTTTACATTAATGTATACCTTATGTTATAGTTAGATTCCTTTTACACCCATGGGTTTTCATGCTGTTTCTAAAAATGAATGCAGCTATGAAAACACATTTGGAATGGTGGTGTAAGTCAGTTCTGAAGGAAAAGCAAACATCCTGGTAGTAATCTTGCAGTGTCTTATTAAGACAAATAAGATGGATGATTTAAAATAAAAAAACCCATTGTACTTTAAAGGACTTTTATATAGAAAAATTCTAGTTCATTGTTAAATTTAACTATTTTCCCTAAAGTTAAAGAATATGATTAAAAAGATGCTGTGACTCAGTCAACAAAATGTTTTAAAAGATGCCATGAAAATATAACCACTTTATCATGCAAGTTGGAAGACCACACTTTCTTAAAGAGCAAAGAGGAGATCCTCGGTCCCATGAAGACTGAACACTGAGTGGGGGGGGAATTCAAGGGTGGGGAGGTGGGAGTGGGGGAGGTAGGTGGAAGCACATCCTCATAGAAGCAGGAGGATTGGGGGAATGGGATAGGAGGTTTTTGAGTGGTAAGGGGGATGGGGTAAGGGGCTAAAATCTAAGATGTAAATATAATATCCAATAAAAAATAAATGTTTTTAAGGAAAAAAAAGAGCAAAGGTAATGTGAATCAAAACACTGAAAATTCATGAAATTTTATCTAACATAAACTTATAGAAACATTGTCCAAAAATACTTTACTGAAACAACAGGGAGGTATTATTTAAGGAGGGTGTCCATTGCAGTATCACTTACATCAGCAAAACTATGGCCAACAATATTATAACTAATAGAAATAATAAAAGTGACTATCACATTACCCATAGAAATGCCTGCCTTATTGGAAACTTTAAGTGAAAAATGAATACATATCAAAGTAAGAGTTCTATGTGTCATTATAAAATTCATAGAAAAGGGCAATATAAAAGTGTCTGTATGTTATCTAAGGATAGTGAACTTATAGATGTCCCCTTCTGTTTTGAAATTTGTTTGAAATATTTTTTAAAACCTTTTAATTATACAATATTAAGCCCATAGTTTACTAATGCTATTCTTTTATTACTTCCAGAATAAAATAACTCAAAGATAAAACCAAGAGCCTAGAAAGTAAGGCTAAGAAATGATTTCTTCTCTTTGAAATTCAAAGGAACTCCTAACTTTGATCTGGCTGTACTGTTTTATGAACTAGTAAAAATCAGTAACAATGTGCCTTCTACTTTCCACATTTGTGACCTATAACTCTGGAATGGCCATTTCATGCCTATCACACCATTTCATGTTGAATACATCATAATGAATACCTTGTTTATGAGATTCACAGGTCCATATATGGAAAACAGTGGTTGCCAGGGTGTTCTAGTTAACAGATCAGACTCTGGAGGTTCCTCTGCTCTTGAACCTGAGCTAAAGCATTAGAATTTGGACTATGTACTACTGCTACCATGGAGTAGGACACTCAAGAATCTTAGGAGTGAACATGTACTTTGTGTGTAGAATGGATGGGAATAATTTGCATGCAAAGTATGTGGTTAAGAGACTCTAGAGTGAGCAAGGACCCAGTTTGTTGCTATATTCATCTCCCTTTGAGCAAAGGAAGACCCAGGGGATTGATTCAAACCATTAGGCTATGGACAAGTTGATGACCATTCCTAAGATGACATCTTGTTAAATTATAATTTTCTCTAGCTAACCACCACCTCATATTCCCATAACTGGTTTTAAACAGCCTCCGTGAATCACATAGACAAAGAGAAGTAAAACCAGTACTTTCAACATTATCCATGTTCTCTTACTTGAACCTCTAGGTAAGATTCCATCCTTCACTAGACTCAACATACCATAATAACTTGTAACTCAGCAACAGATAAATAATATGTGTAGTGGTTTGAATAGGAGTAGCCCCCATAGACTCATGTGTTTATATGTTTGGCCCAAAGGAAGCAGCAATATTAGGAGGTATGGCCTTGTTGGAATATGTGAAACCTTGTTGGAGGAAGTATGTTATTGTGGAGCAGGCTTTGAGGTCTCCTATGCTCAAGCTAGGTTTAGTGTGGCAGCCTCCTTAGGCTACCTGCAGATCAAGATGTAAAACTCTCAGCTCCTTCTCCAGAGCTATGTTTGCCTGCATGCCTCCATACTTCTAACCATGATAGTAATGGGCTAAACCTCTGATACTGTAAGCCAGCCCCAATTAAATGTTTTCCGTTATAAGAGTTGTCACAGTCATAGTGTCTCTTCACAGCAATGAAACCTTAAGACAATATAATAACACAATAAGCAACCACCTTGGTAATCTCCCATTTTAATGCCTAATTAAACAAATTGTTCCAACTGTACAATTAAGATAATTACATTTCATGAAGAAACAATTATATTGTATCAATCTTGTTGCAATGTACTATTTTTGTTGCCACTTTATTACCTTTTTATTTCTTCAAAGAAGCAGAGGATTATTAAGGCCAACTTTCCAGTCAGGACAATAGTTTGTATTCTTATGCTCAGACATGTTTTAGCTTCTGGTTTTCACACCTAGTATAAGCTATGTCCAGTGCCAACTCTCCTAGATAAGTCTATGGGTCAACTGCTTTTAGACCCCAGAAGCCCATTTTTAATTTTAATTTTTTTCTCACTGTGGAGATTGCAGCATATCTTGAGGTATATTTTGAGCTGCTACCACCTACACATGCCACATAAGTGATATTAATTAAAATAGTATGTGAATCTATAGTCCATTGTCTCCTCAGAAATAAAAATTAATGAGAGACTATGTAAAAGTGCACTTACTCTCAGCATTCTCTACTTTTATTCAGGACATATAAGAGACAAAGGGAAGAATGCTAACAAATTTCTTTCTTCTGACAATATGAACCTAATAGGTTTGACAAATTGTAATGTTATAATCAATGGCAAATAGTGTGGTCTCACATCTATGATTCTTGCTATTATCACCTATGCTTACTATTTTATATATTACACTTACTTTTCTATATCCTATACATGCCTATTTCACTATATATTTTTACTTGTTTTTAAGTCAGTAGAAATTTTACGTTTTGTAGGTTTTTAAAATGTCATTTAAAAAAAACCTAAGTCTCTTAGGACATGGTCAACATTATTACTCAATACCTGACAAATTCTGCATATTGTTTCTGAAAATCATAAGTCTTAAAATTTTACTTCAGTTATAGAGATTACAGAAGTATGACATGAACACTATTAGCAATTTGTCCCAAATAATATTTATGTACACTTTTCTGAAAAGATAAGCAGAGCTGGTGAATGTGATAAATAAGAATACACAAAGAAGGCGATTTCACTTCCAAAGCCAGAGAAGTCAAAACTATGTTACAGTCAGTCCTTTGGTTTTGCAGATAAGAAGGGGGAATCGGGAGACTGATAGGTTACATTTGTGTCTAAGAGTATAACATGTAAGTATGTCATCTAGGCATTTTTCCTCGTGGACTGACAACCTGTTTATTGTATTCATGTGGCAAATATTTAAGTCTCTCTGTTCCTGGGCTGGAGTTCTGTTGTTCCATAATGCCCTAAATCATTTGTTGAGAACAGGCTATGTCCTATGCTAAGTCACTCTTATTGTGTGAAACAGTGGCTTTTCAAGATGTGCTTTGTTTGCCCGAGAGACTGTTTTACAAGCAATCTTTGACTCAGTTTTGAGGATAAAGGATGATTGTGGTAAACAAGCAAATACCACCATTTGTCAGGAATCACCCATGCAGCATAGACCGATCTGGAAGGACTAATGGTGAAATCCTATACATTTATCATAACCAATTGAGACTATGTAGACATGTGCATTTCTTAAAATCACATCAGGAAAAAACAGGCCCAAGATCAGTAATCTAGATCGAATAAAATAAAATTATGCAATCACATCATTCAGATTAACAGAGTCAGCAGGATTATCTGACAAATTAAGAACACTGAAGCCATGTACCTTCTTAATATGAAAAGGGGACTTAATTAACTGTTGCATATGAAAATGAACAATTCGCTGGGCAGTGGTAGCGCACGCCTTTAATCCCAGCACTTGGGAGGCAGAGGCAGGCGGATTTCTGAATTTGAGGCCAGCCTGGTCTACTGAGTTAGTTCCAGGACAGCCAGGGCTACACAGAGAAAAACTGTCTCAAAAAAACAACAAAAAAAAAGAAAGAAAATGAACAATTCATATAATAAAGATAATTAAAATGTGCATCTAATTTTTAGAAATCCTCTAACACAATGAGTTTTATTGTATATCCCTTTGACTCTGTTAAGAACTGTGCTGTTAATAACACCTGATTAGTAATTGTAGGTTTTAAATAAGAAAATCAGGACTGATTGCATGACAAAAGCAATGACATAGGCAAAGGTAAATGATGCCAGAGAATGGAAATGTTTTGTGTATATTCATGAGTAGGTACATCTCATAAATTCTCAAATATAGTAAACCAAATCACACTTTGAATTTTAAAATTTCTTTAAAAGATATTTTAATTGTCAACTTTTAAATATTTTTGAAGCCAATGTTAGAAACATTTAATTCTTTATCTGTTATGGCATAGTCCCCTTGACGGCCCCAATCTACCATTCAGCGTAAAGCATATACAAACAGTCCCTTTCCTTTTCATCATTGGTGACATTCTGAATCAGCACCCTTTGATATCATGGAAGAAACAATACCCTGACAACCTGAAGTCATCTCGTGAAAAGCCTTAAAGCTAAAAATATAATATCAAGGGTCTTTTGTTACAGTCAGATCCATTGCCAGGAATCAACCCCAAGGTTCTTTCTAGTTCATTCACTTGAACTGTCAGATTGGAAGACATACTTAATCTGGTCTTTGCCATTTTTCTTTACCTAAGGGTCCTCATTCTTAACACCACTGGTACTTTCACCCTATTATTACTACATAGGGCCCTTTTTCATGCTGCAATGTATATATATAGCAGTAGCCCTGACATTTAGATAGATACCAGCAGCACTGAGAGAGAAGAGCAGAGGTTCTTCAGATACTTCATAGGGTCAGGGAGTGGAGAGGGAAGTTGCTGCAGGTAAGAATCAATGCTTTATTACTTTGTTGGCACAGATGTAATGTTTTTGCAAACTTCTCTGAATAACAATGATCGTGTGCTATTTGGTACAATAAACACAGTGATACTTTCCTAACTTTCTAAAATATCATATCTGAGACATTATATCCTTTTAAACCTTGTGCAAACTGACCAATTTTTACCTAATCTCATCTCTCTTAAATCTCTTCCTGAAAAGCACCAGGCAGATGTGAGTGTGATACCTGACTGGCTTTCTCCAGCTACTTGCCCTAGAGCTGGAACCACAATAATCAAACAGTCTACGTTCCATGTTTTTATAGGACACTTTCATCAGATGTTTCCTTGTAGAAAAACGAGTCACTAATATTACAGGATATAAATGAACCCATTTCTAGATAGTGTGTTTCTCAGCCCTTAGCAAACACCTTTAATCCATCTGTCTGGAACACAGACCTGCCCTTAGTACATACCTTTAATCCCAAACAACGAAAGCAAAGTTCTAGAAGAAAGCAACCATGTTTGAAACTGATGTCTAACTGAGTGACGGAAATAGTGATGAATCAGAGAAAGATTTGACAGAACAGGATATGCCCATCTCTCAGGAAAAGAGAGAAGAAAAGGAAGCTACTTAAGGGAGAGGCAGACAGTACAGAAGGGAGAGAGTGCAATATAGGAATACAGTTGAGTTCATGGAGAGCACTACAGTAGAGTTGAGCAGGAAGGGAAAGCATCACAGAGAGGGAGAAAGAGGCAGTTTTACAGGGACAGTTTTACAGAGGCAGGTTTCAGAAAAGAGAACAAGCTAGACATAGGTCTTAGACCTATGATCTAAGACAGAACAAGCCAAATAATGAGAAAGAGACAAAAGATTAGAACAGATTCCTAGATATGAGGCCAACTAGGGAAAATTCAGGAGAGGCTGAAAGAGAAAAGCCAGACTGAATCAGTTAGCTTGGAGAGGAGTCTGAACAAAAATAGCTGAGTTGAACCAGCCAACCAGAGATCAGAAAGAACTAGAAATGGTGAGCTTTTTCAGCAGTAAGTCTCAGACGTTGAAAATATTCTAGGCCTAGATTGGGTTGTATAGAGACTAGAAGATTCCAGAACTAGGCCTAGGCCTCAGAGACTAGTAAATTCTTTCAATTTATTTGACAATTATTTGACAATTTTTTCAGGCAAATAAAAGACACTTTTACCCACAGAATTTGAGCTTTCTATGTCTTATGTTCTTCATCTCTGCTGTCACACTGCTTAGCACATTCCATGTTTGAGGTTTTCATGTATTGATCATTTTACCAAGCATTAGGCATTAGTCACTATTACAGGAAAAAAAAAAAAAGTCATCCATGTGAAAATAGACGGCACAGAAAAATAGACACTGGAAATATGGTATGAAGAAATAGTGTGTGTGTGTGTGTGTGTGTGTGTGTGTGTGTATGTAGCTTAGTAAACAAATGGAATGGTGTGAGATCATTTATAATGATAGGCAGCAGCCAGATTTATAACACTTTCTTCATTGTTCAAGAAGTATAAATTGTATTCTCTAGGAACAATGGGAAAACCATTTTGGGCATTGTAACCACACAAAGTAACAGAGAGGAGCAGCAAGGAGGAGCAAGAGAGAGGAACAGCAAGCAGGAAGACAGAAGTGGAGGAGATTAAAGAACTGATTACCATGGGAAAATGGATTAATGTAAATAAGAGTAGAAGTAAGATTTCATCAAGAAGTTCTTGAGTCATTATGAGTGGTTTTATATAGACTATATCTAGAGACAGGCTAAGATGAAGAAGGGGTAGAGCCTTTTGGGCTCCTTGATCAATTGATTACTTTAAGGTGAATAACTAGAGTTTAGAATAATTCTTGGGTTTTATTTTAAGTAATAGGGAATCAATTTTATTAACTCAGCTGTAAAAGACTGGAGAGACAACAAGATATACATTTTAGCAAAATTAAGTCTGAGATGCCATTTAGCTAATAATGGGGTTGTTAAGAGATATGATCTAAGATTTCCAGGAAAATGTCAGGAACAGAAAAGTTGGTTTGAGTCACTGGTATTTAAGACTGTCAAGAGTCATGGACCCAGATGAGATGACTAAGGAAATGAAAAGAGATGTTCATCTTATACACTGAGGCATACAGATACCTAGAATTTGAGCACAAAGAGAACACGTAATAAGATAAGAGTCTGACAGGGAGAAGGAGGAAATAAAGTTTGGGTGTCAGGGATCTATAACAAAAGAAATTTCTACTAGTGGTTTGTGACATGTTCTCCCAGGAGCCATTTCACTCCAGAAGATGTAAGTAGAAGCTTATGCAAGAAGATTGATGTTTTCTAAAGGGACTCAAATCTAAGCCAGAGCACTTATCATTTAGTTTATCTTGGGCAACTCACCAGATTAATACACTAGCTGCTTCTTTTTATGACATCATACTATTTGAAACTTGTCCTCAGGTCTAAGCCACCCTCCATTTTCATATAAGTCTTACAAAAAATGTTCTATGACTATGTACACACACAAGAATGTACACAATGATACAAAGAGAAGCATGTGTCACTGGAACGTAAAACATTCCAACTTGAGTTATTGAGTACTTTCAAACACCGAGCCTGACCTAATTTGATAGTTTGTAATTGTCAGAACTGAGGACTCCAGAAGATCAGCAATGATGTTTTCAATCTCAAAAAGACAGGAGTGTGTGTGTGTGTGTGTGTGTGTGTATGTGTGTGTGTGTGTATGTGTGTGTGTGTGTATGTGTATGTGTGTGTGTATGTGTGTGTATGTGTGTGTGTATGTGTGTGTATATGTGTATGTGTATGTATATGTGCATGTGTATGTGTGTGTGTGTGTGTGTGTATGTGTGTGTGTGTGTATGTGTATGTGTGTGTGTATGTGTGTGTATATGTGTGTGTGTATGTGTGTGTATGTGTGTGTATATGTGTATGTGTGTGTATATGTGCATGTGTATGTGTGTGTATGTGTGTGTGTATGTGTGTGTATATATGTGTATGTGTGTGTGTATGTGTGTATATGTGTGTGTGTATGTGTGTGTGTATGTGTGTGTATGTGTGTGTGTACACACGCGCACATGTGAGTGAGTGGGAGGAGCGACTCTATGTAATTTTCATATACTTGAAAGCAGTAGCACAAAAGTTAAATGTTCTTTGCCGGAGTGAAGAACAGTTATCAAAATCATTCAGTGCTAAGTCTGATAATGGAGCCCTTTTTGCTCCATTTGAAAAAGCCAACCATTTTATCCTAGTTTTATTGAATTAGAAGTACAATGATCTAATCTCTGTTTCTAGAGCTTATTAATAGTTGTTGGCCTAAAAATCTTGCTCCATATATCTGAAAAATGTGTCCCTCATGAACATAAAGCATTCAGCCTAATCAGAAGAAACATGGCTGGCATTTTACATTGCCGACAAAGTATTTATGCTCATATATTAGATAATAATAGTAAAATTTGTTTTTTAATGTTACAAATAGATTTTGTATTTTTAGAAAATATGCCTGATTAATAATCATTTCTTGGTTGCTTACAGACCTCAACAGTCTTTAAATAGCTGATGTCTTGACATGTGCTAAAAAGATAAGAGATTAAGCTATGTAATGTATTATGGTAAAAAAATAACTCATACGTTCTAAGAGACTGAGTCTTTTACCTCACAGATGAGTTAATAATTCACCCTGGGGTTACTCAAGACTGCAGTACTACTTCGTCCTCAGCCTGCTTGTTTAACTTGCCTTTCTGAGAGCAGGGTAAGAACTGATCCTTCTTGCTTTGGCTTTCCACTGTAATAAATTTTTACAACCTAAGCTAATGCATAGTTGAGATCTCTAATTATATACTATCCATGCCCCTGAGTAATGCATGTTTTGTGTGCATGTTATGATAATCATTTGCTGGGAATAGCCAATATAGGTTGAAAACAACCTTCTAAACAGAACAGTTACCCCAAATATTGAACACAACCTACAGGTATTGGTTGATAAGCAATGATGTTTGTACTACTTTTTGCTATTTAGGTCAGTTGGAGTCAGTGACTTGATCCCTTATAAAAATCTTAAAGACATCTATAATATATTTCTTATTCTACATAATTTTGTAGTGATGTTCTATAAAACACAGAGAAAACCACTTTGTTAAGGACAGACACAGGGACAGATTCATAAAGACAGTCTTCAATAGGCACAGATTGATTCAGACTCTTATGGCAGGCAAAATGAAAGACATGAGGAGAGTGAAGTAGAAAATTCAAATCAGGGCTCAGTCTTGGATAAATTATACCAATGGGGATTGGTTTTATTTCTTTCCTCAATGAGACACCAATGAAATACTAGTGACTTGGGGTTTATTACTAATGTGCTAAAATCTATGAATTAATCTTATTATAAAACTAATCATGCTAGAGATATGAATAATTTTTTTGCCACGTTAGTATAAATATCCACAGACACCTGACAGCCTGGAGAAAGGCATGAGCCTGGGAAGCAATGTCATATGTTCTTCCTTGAAACTACATCCTGAATCTGCACACCCAGCATCCTCTAAGATGGGAACTTGTTCTCCCCCATTCTCACACTCTGACCTGCTGCACAAACCCTTATGGCTTTTGGGTAGTATCTCATGTTTTCTTTACTCCATCTGGTCAAGTTTGCATGTATTATCTCAACATCTCTGGATCTTTCCTTTCCTGGTGATGACTTTGGATGTATTTCCTATGCCTGGATCATTTGCTCGTTATACTAAGGGAGTCTTACAGGTTTCAGCACAAATGACTTCACTAACTAAAGTAAGTCTTATGGTTTGCCAGACTTAGAAGATCATTTCCTTGGAAGTATCTTATTTTAAGGGGATAAGAGACAAATCAAATCTAGCAAACTATTCCTCCTACACTGAGATTTAAGTTCTGGGTTATAGAGAATAAATTCCTATGCCTTAAAATATTAGAGACTTTAGGCCTCCAGGCCTAAAGTTATATTTGCCTAGCATCCAACTGAGGACCAGCAGAATGCCACAAACTCACTTGAAGCAGTTTTGATAATTGATGTTTGGCATATAGAATGTCCATTTGTGGTAAGTTAATTCTCTGGACACCACCTGGTCCTAGTGTGGTTTTCTCAGAGAACTTAGTAGATGGAGAACTATCTATTTCCACTATCTTACTTTGAGAGTATTCATCTTTTCATTGTTTTTTGAGTTGAGGCTCTGTCTCCCCCATTAATTAATTTGGTGATTCCATTAGATCATCTTCATGTGTATATATTTTTAGAAGCTTCTACTATAATAGGTTTCTATACTATTCCTCAAATTGACCTTAGTTTTTACTGTGTCTCCTCATACTGCTCTCCTCATCCCTCTCTTCCCTTCCCCTCCTGACTTGATCCACCCACTCCAGCTGCCCCATCTATTGGGCCCCATTTTGGCCATGGTTTGGGCCTTGAGGACAAACCCGAGCCTGGCTCAAGTTTTGAGACCTGTCTCAAAACTTCTGTACCAGGGTGACTCAACAAGACCCATTTGGTCCTGCCTCTGACCCGCCGTTGCTGATGTAGAGCTTTGCCACTGGCTCTGTCAGTCACCCTCTCCCACCCCCTAAGTCATCTCACCCCACCCACAACTCCTCCTCCTATGCTCTGAGTTTATATAAGCAAGAGACTGATACATTAAAGTTAAGTTCCTGCTTTGACAAGACTTTCAGCTTGGTGCAGTTGTTCACGGGCTGCTGACACTCACCATCCCACTCAGCACCAGAGAGAGACCAGGCTGGACCAGGACCTCTCTCCTCTTGCCTGGACCTTCCGTGAAGGATCTGACACCCATCCATTTGTAGCCATTCTATATCCCTTTACTAACAGGACCTATCCCTCATTGCCTGCCAAGTCCCTTACTCTATACCTAAGCACTGTGCTCCTACAGATTGTAGTTGGTTAATCATTTCATTTTTTTTCAAGCTCCAGAACTACAAAGGGAGAAGTTTGTATACTTGTTTTGACTCACAAAGATATAATTTGAAATATAAAAGACATATATACATATTTCTTTCAGGAAATGTAAACATTTCCTAAAGCACATGATTTTTTTTTTCTCAACATGAGCAAATTTTACATGCACTGAGTCAACAAAATGGTCTAATGCCTACCAGCCCGGTATTAGAATACTAGATTACAGTCATGTATGACATTATAGCTGCTCTCCAGGTGGCTGTAGTCTAGTGAGAGAAGACAAAAATACAAAGGATGCACTTCACTACCTGACTCAATGAACTGGGTGGACTCTTAAGAGAGAATTCTGCCATTTCACACAGAGAATACACAGTAATAATAAAGGAAGAGGTTCAGCTAAGTCTTTACATTGCATCCCCTGAAGATGAGAACAGATGGATGACTGTTTTTTCTTCCTTAAGCAAAATGTTTTTGAAATGTTGCCTGAAATTCAAACGAAAATTTTGCCTAAAATATCTGGGCTTCAGAGAGAAAAATGCATAAATATTTGGCACCCTAAGTGCCTATTGTTATGTGGTTAGGAATCTTTAATGTCTCCTTAGTCTACTCTTCAAAGGAAAGATTTCCTTCTGCTATTCAAATGGAAAATTCTCACTGAATTCAACAGCTGTCTCTTCTGCTTTAAGCTCTGAGTTTATTTTTCCCTTGCTCTTTCGAAATGAATGTTGTATGTACAAATTACTGGGTCTGTGTGATAAGATGTAGGCATAAATGGTACAGTGTGGGATTGTTAAGATACATTTTACCTAAATAGCAGTACCATGGAAGAATGTTAACCATGGTAATTTTTTTTTTACTAAACCAAGAAAAGTTGCTATGTTTATTTTAACTCAATATCTTTTAAAGAATGTGTTCTTAGTATCTTGTCAAGATTTTTCACTAGAAATTACAATTCTATATTTCTTTAAAAGCACAGGGTTTTTTTCAGTTTTCACTTTTACTATGTTCCATCCTCCATTCAAACAGGCTGACAAGTTCATCTTGTATGTGTCATTTTTAAATCCATGGTAGCCTTTGTTTTCTGTAGCTTGCTAACTACTAAGTTTTGCATCCATTTGTCTACATACATGACCTGAGATAAATAAACTCAAAAACAGAAACATAAAAGAATTGTCTGTCACTATCTGTCTTCTCCAAACACTTCTAAAACAAATCTGTAATAGTAATCATCTCTGTTCTTTGAGAAACCTTGGTAGCCCAAGGTTATCTATGGGCTAAAAGAACCTACATTCTACCTAAAAGCATGTAAGAGATTCTTTTATCATGGAAGATCACCTACCCAGTTAGCAGGTTTTACACATCTTTGCAGCTATACAAACCAGAAGTATGCTCTGTATAGATTTCTTATATTTGGGTGTCTGGACAAATGTATTGAGCTAAAGACTCCTGAATCCAGCCCAAGACTCTTCTGTAATGTTGGCACTAAATCAATTCCTTCCTGTCTTGATCCATAAAATAAGTATTCTATAGTCTAAATGTTCTAGAGGTTCTATTTGCAGGAGATCAAGTAAAAAAGCTAAAGGTGGCTCCTTCTTGGATGTAACTTCGAATGTGGTAGAAAAGATGTTAAGTCAAATAATTATACAAATAGGTGTTCGTGTATCATTTGAGTCAGCACAGTGCTATGACAGGGAAGAAGTAAGGAACTAGATCTGGTTATGGAAGTTGGTAAGCACTATTGCTGGAACAATGCTTATGGCGAGCTAATATGGGGAAGACAGACTGTGAAGTGTGCATGGCAGGACCTACTTACAATGGAGTGGAACATATACAAAACCAGAGTGACTACAGGAGGGGCTGAGGACCTATGGCTTCAAGACAGAAGGTCAGAAGGTATAATGTGATCCTTCAAAATTTTAGACTATGTATAGTTATTGTGGAATTTGAGATGCTAACTGCAGAGGGACCAAAAGCTATCACAGTGTTTTATAGAGATAATATTTAAAAAATTTTTAAAAAAAATAACTGAAGAAAGCTATAAATGGCAGTAATACCCCTAGTAGATAATTCATACTGACAAATAGAAACTGCATGCCAGGTATGGCTTACTTTTCTTGGCACTATTAGCTAGTGAGGGCCTATAAACTACTCATATACTACATGTTATTGTCAATGCTCTTGGTGACCCTCCAGAACTTCATGGTAAGACCCAACTGCTGAACACAAACACTACACATATGAGTCATAGAAAATTGAGGAAAAAAAGACAGTACTTGCATAGAAGATCATTCTTGACAGCCAGCTTTCATAGTGCTGCAAGGTGTTGTGCACATTTCCAGAGGAGAATAGTAATCAGTCTTACCCAGCTGTGTACCCTGTGGCTACAATAATGACATGGTGAGATACACCCAGTGATACAATGGTAGCATCAATGTCGTCGGAGTAACCAGTCACTTTCTGACTGTATTTAAGTTCTGCTCTACACAATGGAACTCATACTTGGCACTCTTATCAGAGACAAGAAGCTATAGATAGATAATTTATAAGCCTAGGGATAGAACTTACCACTGTTATTCTACTACATAGAAATATTATTAAATCTTGCGAACTTATTCTTCCCGTATATTAGTGTGCCACACAATTCTTATCATAAAAGCTTATTTTTCCAGTAGATTAATATGATTAATGTCAAACACAGGGTCAAGGTGCAGAGAACAAGACAGTGTTAAAGGTTCAGCCCCAAATGTGACATCTGTATCACAACCTCTCCTCCCAAGGCTCAGGGATTATTGTAGAAGTGGGCTCTGAAAGACTGTGAGAACAAGAGGCAGTGGGTGAATACCAGGAAACAATACTATGCAGTTGTATGTATTAACTCACAATTGTTGGGACAGCATGCATAAGACCTATGCAGTCTTAAGCCAGATGAAATTCCAATATGGAGAGGGGAGGTGGATATTAAGTCCCACTCCCTGCTGAGGAGTATTGCCAGTTGGTAGCTTCTGGGAGATGAACAGTCAATAGTCAGTTTTGCTTAATAGTATGACCCTTGGTAAGTCAACCATGCTTCAGTAGACATCCACAGTATATAGGCAGCATAAACTGGATTTAATTTTTGTTTGGTTTAGTTTGGTTTGGTTTTGCTAAGAGGGGAATGGAGAGGAAGAGAGAATGAATGTAGAGGTAAGAAGTTAGGAAAGGAAGTATAAAATGGATTTGGGAGAAATTATGAGAAGGGTGGACGTGACTAAAATATATTGTCTGAGCTGCTAATAAAAACTAATAAAAAGAAAACAAACAAAATTCGGGTGAGTGATCTTCAAAGACCCCCAGCCTCTTTCTAATTTTAGCAGTTACAAAACACAAATTTTCTAACCCAGTTTCACTTTTTAATAGCATCTATATGTATATTTATATTTAAATCAGTGGTGGATATAAATTTTCCAGTAGACTAATGTTACTGAGAATAGAAAAATGCATTTTTCTAGTAATATGAATGTCATGGGAGTATAAATATCAGCAGTAGTGCCTAAGCTGGAAGATCTTAATTTATTTATTTTTAATTTTAGATTAGTTTTGGTTTTCAAGGAAAACTATAAATTCATCTCCTAGTCAAATAATTTAGTTCCTTCATAGTTTTTATGTGGGTTCTTGAGATTTTACATTCTCTCAGTGATGTCTGGATGAGAGGAGAGAATCTGTATGGACATCAGTTGACAAATATCATCATTCACACAGCATCAGACAAGTGGCATCTCATGGTCAAATGTTTACTTTCTGATTTCTCTACCATGGGTCACTTCTACCACTTGTGGCTTCAGCTTTGGGAGGAAAATTGTGGGAAAGTGTTTACATGTGAGAAAGTATCCCACAGCAATGTTTGGTTAGGCCTAACAGATCAATAAGAACTTGTTTACGAAAATAAGTGGCTCACCAGAGTTCAATAAGAATTGTAGACTCTCTAAGAACCCACAGACCACTCTGGCCAGGTGAGTATGTAGTCTAACTGAAAATCTTCATGTCTCCCTCTGCTCCAACAGATTCAATAACATAACAAACACAGACCTATTAGAATAACAGCTGACTTTTCAATAGATACTCTATTAAGAACAGATGTTCTACAGACCAGAGATGCCTGCCCAGACTACAAGGTCCAGCAGAACTGCAATCGCTATAGCTGGAGAGATGATGACATCCCATAATAAAACAAAATTTTAGCATATCTATCTGCAAATACAACTCTACATAAGATGCTAGAAGGAAAACAACCAAAAGAAATTAACTACATCTAAGAAAACACAGGAAGTAAATAATTGGAGACCTGTAAAATACAAAGAAGGGAAACATACCATATCATCACACACACACACACACACACACACACACACACACACACACACCTTTTACCTGAAGAAAATGTTAAATGGTTTATTCTGTACCTAAATATTAGTGACTATGACCCAAGAATATGGATCAGGCTACCCCATGCATCCTATTCTAATGTGCAATAACTCAATGAAGTTTATATACTTATAGAACAAAAGAAAACTACATGTAGAAGCGAGCTCAGCCAGTTACTGCACTTTCCATACAGGTCTGACGACTTGAGTTCAATCCTGAGATCCCACAGTAGAAAGAAAGAATCCCTTCCTCTGACCTTTACAGGTCTGCAGTAGCACACAGACACACACACACGGACACACAGAGACACGCACAGAGACATGCAGAGATACACAGACACACATACACACACATGCACACACAGGGGTGAAGATGAGAGAGAGAGAGAGAGAGAGAGAGAGAGAGAGAGAGAGAGAACAAACATAGGCGATTGATTGGAACATTGGATGCGTTACAGAACAGTAGGGAAACCTCTTCTATAGGTTCCATGTGTTGTCTGATAATGTTCTTAGCTTTTCTGTTGATGGAAGGCAGTGGTTTGTTGTACGCTCTAAAATGCTTCATCTGATATTCACAAGGATGATAGATCAGACACAGAAGTGCAGAAGTGGGCTATAAATGGGTATCAAAAAAACTGGTTCAAGGACAAGAAATAAGACGTTGACACCTGGTCCGCATAATTCCTACTCTCAACAATCACAGAAGATCTAGTCATTCACACATGGGTTTGAATTTTTTGTTTCAATTCACACATTTAGTGACAGGTTTGGCAAAGGTGTGGTCTTAGCAAGCTATATGTAGTATAAAAGACAAACAGCCAAATTAAAGGAGAATAACCAAGCACAGAAAAAAAGATTTGTTACAGCTATTGTTTGGATAGCAGTCCACCTATACATATTAAAGCTATGCAAATGTTGATGCCTTTTAACTCGCCATCATTTGCTTTAGAATAGCAAAATATGTATTTAACTTTACATTTTAATACATTTTTAAAATTCTTCTTTTTTTTCACTTGATAGTACTTTTTACAAATTGTGATTTTGTGGAATTTAAACTTTAAAGTATATTTCAAATTTTTTTTTTTACTTAGGAGTTCAAATTAGAGTATTTTCTCCACTATTCTTGAACATGGGCAGAAAAGTCTGGATGCAGGTTTAAGCAAAGAATCTTGTTCACTGACTGACAGCAGCTCAGACCTGACCTTCATCCATGCCCCTGCCTCATCTCAGAGTGCTTTTCACCTGAAATTTTTATCAGCCTTAGTACCAAGTTTTGCACAGTGAAAAGTCAGTTCTTTAATAAATATTTCAGGTTAAATTATAACGGCTTTGTCTTGTATGAAAAGAGAGTAAGCATATTCCACCATGGAAGATGGAATAGTTGTCCGCATGTGGGAAGTCAGACAATGAACACAGACAGAAAGTTCTCATTGATTACTCTCTTAAACAAAAATGTAAAAAATTGAATTGAAATACTCATGATACATTGGTATTAGAATTTGTGATAAGCTCTGTATTCATAAAACCTACTTTCATTGCTTGTTATTTTAAAAAAAAATTCCAAGACAGAAGTACTACAATTCTAAATTAAAACTCATTTTTCTTCAAGACTAGGCACTTCTGTCTCAAAACTGAAAAACTGATCCTCTGTAAAACAGTGTGGCTCGTGGCATTGATTTAAATGCTAAGAACCAGAACACAGTTGTGAAGATTTCACAAAAGCTAAAGTAAAGATTGAGGAATTAGCAAGTTAAATGCACACACAGACATGCTCACTAAAGTTTGCATTTGAGTAAGCAGTTACTGGCTCTGGCCGTTGCCACATTTGTATCCCTCTGGCTTCTATTCTCTTTCCATTCGCATCTCTATGTTCATTTTACAATTTCCTTTTAGCCAAATCATTCTGTTGGAAATATTTTTGAATCATGAAATGATATTCTAATTTCCAATGTCAATGTTTCTATAAATAATTTAAACAGAATCTTACCATACATGTAGATAAAACCTAAATCATAACTATTCCAATGAATGCTTTTTTCTTAATATATCAACCATCTTGACCTTTATTTTTTAGTTTATGTATATATATGTGTGTATATATATGTATACATATCAAATTGTGTATATATATATGTATATATATTATATTGGTATTAGAATTTGTGATAAGCTCTGTATTCATAAAACCTACTTTCATTGCTTGTTATTTTAAAAAAAAATTCCAAGACAGATACATAAGATACACACACATACATATTTCAAAGCAGGGTTCAGTATTCTGCCTATCATCTGTGGAGTCTAATTTTCTACTTAGCTGTATTATAATTGGCCTGTTGTTCCGGAGAGTGAGTTCCTTTGAAAAGGAAGAAATGCAAGCCTGGAGTTATTGACAGTCACCTCTGGGAAATAGCATCCTTTATGTAAAGGAAGAGATCTTAGTTCCTTTTGGAAATGGCAATAGGTAGTTTGTAAAAAATTTATACTTGTTTTATCTTATTGAATTTGCTATTTTTGTCTGAGTTCTTAGCAAAAAGTAAGGCACAAGTCATTGAACTAAAAACAAAATATATCAAAATAAATAAGCTTTGTAATTAATTGAATGAATCTTCTATAACTTGTTTCTCTAACACACACACACACACAATTTTACACTTCTTAATAAACAACATTCCCATGAACTGTCTAATAAATGCAGGCAATACATGACACCTGTTTCACATGCTTAATAATCCAGTTTCCAGGCAAAATGGTTCTCATCTTCCTAAAGAAAAAAAATTGATGAGAACAGTAAGGTTTCCTAAACTGAGCCTTGGAGGATCTGTGTTTTGGTATTTTGAAAGATCTTAAAGGCATCACAGAAGTGTAATGACTTGGGGTGAGCTAGTAAGTTCCTGTGCTTTGAGATACAGTGATTAAACAGATTAAACAGAAACCTATTTTGAAGGGTCTTGGAAACTAGGCAGAGAGGTCTGTGGTTTGATGCATCAGAATACTTGGAAAGTACTAGGAGGTGTTAAGAGTGTTGACAAGTAAGGCTTAAGAAGGCTACCTGTGTAGTACTGAAAACACAATGGAGAGATTCGATGAATCTCACATTCACTAACACAGAGACAGCTGAGATGCTGTTGTTGGAGTTCAGAGGGACTTTGGGGTCAAGAAAGATGGGCAGGGATCTATTTTTTTTTTTTTTTTTTGGCCATCTAGTCTTTCCTTGACTCCTCTTTCCTGTACAAATCAGAAATCTTGCTGGCAAGTGATTGACTTTCACCTCAATCTAGAATTTTTAAAGAATAATAATATTGAAATCAATTTCGTGGTATAATTTACTAGATTGGTTCACACGGTTGATAGAAAAACTTATCAAACTTGGATAAACATGAACCCAGTCATCTGGAGAGTTCACATTTATTTGTTTACTGAAGAAGATAGGGTAGGAATGAGACAGATAAAAACTGTAAGAGACATTAAAACCAATTGTAGTAGATTAAAAAAATTATTAGAAGGGCTATTAATGCTATGGACAGAAAGACAGACAGACAACAGCATGTTAGGGACTTTAGGGGGAGTTCAGGCCTCAGCATTACAGAGAGTATGGCAAGGCTCTGAAGAGAGAAATCAGGCACACGGCAGAAGTGTGGGTTTCTCAGAGGGCGATAAGGTTTTATGGCAGGAGCCTGCATTCAGACTTTCTGATTCCCATACGAGAGACCAGGGAAGGGTACAGAAAGGGATTTTTGGCCATCAATACTCTTTTGATATATTCTTACTGCCCAGATGAGATATGAGAGTCCAAGGAGGTCTATTAGCAAGAGATATACAGATAATGCCCTTAGTGGTGTGCTTGTATCTGTGAAAGAACAAGGGCATCTGCAGGTGCTGTCATTGGAGCAGCAGTCTGGTATAGATTCTAAAATTACATCCTTTCAGCAACTGTGATCACATCTTCCTGGAAGCCTCAGCAAAATGGATGGGATTCCTTTCTACAATTGAAGCTCCCAAATACTTTGAGGAAAGAGTGATTTATAACCTTGGGCAAGTCCTGTTCCTTGCAGTGGTTTGAACATGGTTTAAATACATCTGTCAAAAATATGTTGGAAGCTTGCTTTCTGATATGGTAATTTCAGTAAGTGGCAGAACCTTTTACAAAATGGAACTTAGATTAAGATAATCAGGTTTCTTATAAACTTCTCTTGGGAGGAATTAAAATAGTTTTCTTGGAACCTTGGTGAGATCTGACGAGAAAAAAATTATAAAAGGATATTACCAATTTATCCCTGGTTTCTCAGGCATTCCATCACCAAGTCACATCGCACTACCTCCTGTCCTCCTTGCTCTAGCCAAACTGAGGCTGTTGGCATTCTCTTGAGCCTTCAGAACAGTTACTTAGATCTTTATAAAGTATCCCATGTCCTGTTTCATTCTGATAGGTCCTCTTTGTGATTTTGTTGCCTCATTTAAAAATGAGGAAAATAACAGGTGTTGTGTCATAGAATTGATGTAAAGATTAAATAACAAAGTGCTTCAGGTAAGTGGTTGAAATAGAAACGCTTGCCAGAATAAAGCTGTTATTAGCTGTATTCTGTTAGGTCATGCCCGTAGTTGTTAGTTCTTGCATGGATCAACAATTAGTCAGCCATGTGGTCATTCCCAAGTTTAACCTAAGTATGTCTGAAGTTAAAGAATATGAGTAATCTCATTGATACAACAGACATGAGGGAGCAATTTCTCAATCAAAGATAAGAGATAAAAAGAAGTGTCAAACAAAAAAAAAGATAATAGATATCTATCACATTCTTTCTCCCTGAAATAGATTTCTTATTGAGTTGTAATCTTACTGTGTGGATTAGTAATGTACATGAATTGACTGCCATGTAGCAGCCCTTCAAGATATCATAGATATATAATTTACACTTGATTCATTCAAAACCTGACTGGGCAGTAGTCCTATGTTTGAGAGAAATATTTTTGAGAGAAACTGGGACTTTGATTGTTGGGTAGGCTATATTGGTGTCATCACCTTTTGTGTTTTATCTTTGGGGCTATCTTGTACCAAACAGCAGACACACACACACACACACACACACACACACACACACACACACACACAC
>JANHMN010000016.1:22856808-22921832 GCA_030674055.1 Rhabdomys pumilio
TCACAAGAGAATTTGTACTGAGCAGATTGTACAAGCATCCTCCCTATGATAAGGCTGGAAGACTACTCCAGTTCTTACACTGCTACCAGACAACATCCTCATTCTGATCTCTTAATTATCCTCAAATTCTGTTTTTTTAATCCAAACCAACACTTAATTTATATTACAATGTGATGGTTAATTTTATATTAACTTGAATAGACCATGAGATATCCAGGTTGTTAGCTAAGTACTGTTTCTAGTAAGTCCTTGAGAATCTTTCTACATTATATTAGTATTTGAATGTGCACAATTAGAATATCACAGGCTCCTCCCTAGTGTGAGTGAGCTACATTCAATCTGTTAGTGGAACTAGAGAAAAAAAATGGCCACAGGTAGAATTAACTCTTTCTGCTTAAGCTGGTATATTGACTTCTGTCCTTGATGCTACTTATTCTCTGGTATCTAGACACAGACTAGAATCTAGGCCATGTGCTTTCTGACATTCAAAGTTTAGAATTGTGTTGCCAGTTTTCATGGTTTGCCACCTTGCTGATGGCAAATCATATATTGGCTCTAACCACTGCACAAACATATTAAATTTAATCTTACACGTACATGGATTCTGTTTGTATGATAGACCCCTGACTAACAGACACATATTTACAAACGTAGCATGTTGGAAAGCACTAGTATTGTAATCATTGTTTTTGTTTCTTAAAAAAATCCCCTTGTGTGTGACACAAACAAAATGGAGGCCTAGTGTAAACCTCGACTGTTCTTAGCCTCAGAAATGAAAAACAGATTTGATTAAAAGATATTCCATATCTTCCAGGTCTCACCTGAGATGTTATTTTTTTTTTTTTCATTTCAAATCATTTGAAATGTGTGGAGTAGAATAAACAAACACAGACCTTGTATATGTGATGTACTCAACATGAGCTGATATTCTAGGGTACCTTCCATTGTGACATTTCTCTTTCAAAGAATGTATGTGCAAGAAGATTTATAAGGATTTGACTGACACAGATTATCCCTCACAGGGAAAAAAAAGTAGTGAATAAGAGAGAAAATTGAACTTTGTTTGTATGACAGGAGGGCAGATAACCAAAGGGCATTAAAGAGCAGAGGTTGGGAAAGGTGGAGAAAATAAAACAAAGATGCTAAAGAGAATTCTGTGCACAGGAGGCTGTGAACTAACAGTTTAAGATAATATCCTTTAGTGCAGGAAAGTGGGAGTGGGGTTGTCTCATAAAGGATTATCTGACCTCATAGTAAGAGTTTATAACATTCATTGGCCAGCTTTCTCTCACATGCAACATCCTCAGCTCACTTGATATTGCATTATGTCTTTATAATTGTCATCTCTGATAGTGTCACATGTATAAGCACTCAGCTGTGCCTATATGCACAGACATGCCAATGTGTTTACACACATGTTACAGGCGAGTGTTCATAGAATGCAGGTGTCTCGTTGTTATATATCAGTTTCATGTTAATTTTATTATTAATGCCTCTATTAACTTAGGGGTTCCAGTTTTGCAAGTTAGCTAATTGTATTGATCTAATGAATTAATAATCATTAGTCATCATCCTGACTAAGTAATAGTAGCAGCTGTGGCAGCAATTTCCATTACCCCCAATACCTTACAACTTACAAAGTGTTCTCATAGA
The DNA here is from genome assembly GCA_030674055.1 of Rhabdomys pumilio. Lineage (NCBI taxonomy): Eukaryota > Metazoa > Chordata > Mammalia > Rodentia > Muridae > Rhabdomys > Rhabdomys pumilio. The sequence continues at coordinate 22,858,462 of JANHMN010000016.1, forward strand.
ATGGTTGATGTCCTTTGATTAATTCACATGCAAGTGAATGTGGCATGCTCAAAACTAGCCCCTTGGCCAACACAGCACTGTATTGATGTAAGGAAAGGTGTATCTTTCCTTCTAGCCATAAAAACTGACATCTATTTTGTGGCTTATTTCAATTTTTAAAAATGGAAATAGACAAATAGTAGGTGCAACATGAGTGACAGGCTTAATTAGTATAAGAATCACAGAGAGAGCATTCTGACATCCAAAGACCCAGAGCTCTGCCCTATAAGCACAGACTGTGCTTTGGGAAAGAAAATGGAGCTCCATTGCTAAGAAAAGCTTATTGAAGAGAATCACGGAAAGAAAATGCAGCTTGATTTTGCTTTGAAAATATTAAATATATTTAACACATGTGTTTCTTTTCTGTATCCAAATGACAGACAACCACTAAGGAAAAAAACTACTGTCAAAGTTTTTCTTACAGCTATATTGAGGGTGAATTGATACACTGCACCATGTATGTTGACCCCTGGGCCAGCACCAATTGTTAATCATTTTTCATCTTTATCTCCTCTTCTGTGATTAGAGGTGATAACTACCTCAAAGGGTTGTTGAGACTTTATAATGGCTCCTTGTTTATAATCTGTTTAGCACTAAATATGCATAATCGTTGCTTTTCTTTATAAGGTATCCAAAGAATGAACAGAAATTTTCATGACCCAGGATTTGAGAAGAACTATAGAGTAGAGGAGAACTGGGAAAAAAATACCTGAAATACAATCTCAGTGACAGTACAATTATATATAATTAGGGGACAATGTCATAAATTCAATAAAAATGTGAATCAAGCATAGCGCTCACACTACTTGCTTCTTGTCAGCCTCATTTCCTCTTTGAAGAATTGTGACTTAACAAGAAAATCTTCTGGTTTTCCTAATGATCATTGGTGGAGTGGGTTTACAAATTACCACTTTCTACACTGTTAAGGAATCCCTTCTGACACTGTCTCTGCTGCATTTCCCAGTATGATACATATCACTATGATGTATTCCTGTAGTCGTTGACAGGCAGGTGATGGTCCCTAGAGAATGACTGTCTTGTCTCCAAAGAGCTTCCGAGACAAATGAAATGTCCAGAGAATTACATCACTGTCAGTCCCCCTCCTCCACTGAACTAACTTTATTTCATTACCTTGCATATGAGTATGTGGTTTTTCTCAAAGAGCATTAAATTATTTTATAAATACAGAAGAGGTACTAGTTATAAATTTGCTTCTCAAAATAGTAATATATCTGATAGTGTTACTGTCGTTTTTTCAACATACCTATACTCAAACTTTATCTCCTTCTTTTTCCTTTCGTTTGCCTCCTGAAGCTGTCCTGTATCACTTTCCCTCTAGCTGTTGCATCTCTATCCTCTGTGGCTGTCTTCACTCTGTCCCTGTTGATCTCACTACAGCCCTAGCTTCCAGCACAATTCCCACAGATTATAGTGGCATTCTCTTGTCTGACCATCAGCCTTAAGCATGTTCCCCTTAAATACAGCCTCAATATCCACATGAAGGCACCATCCATCAGAAGGCACCATGTTCCTTACACATTTATAAAAAATAAAAATTACAAAGGGAGCCCGTGGAAATAGTTCAGTTTGGGAAGCGCCTACTTTCTAAGTTCGAAGACCTGAGTTAGATCACTGGAAGCCATAGTTTTAAAGCCAGGTATGGTGGTAGTAGGCATTCATAGGCATTTACACTGGGGATATGTAGATAAATGAATAAGTATGGTTCACTGCTCAGCCACCCACTAGCACTCTTTTGTAACCTGTAGGGCCAATGAGAAACTCTGAAATAAGATTCTGACAAATCAGACCTGAGTTTGCCCTCCTCTAGCCTCAATTCACACACACACACACACACACACACACACACACACACACACGTGTGTATGCACCACATACACATACATATGCATGCAAAAGAATCCACACACACGAATGAATCTTTTTAAAAATATTTTTAGTAGTAGAGTCTTAAGATAAAATTATTTAGTGTCTCTCATTGATTCACTGCCTGGCCCTTTGTCTATTTCTTGCTTCTTTCTTTGGCCTTATTTCCTTATCTCAGCTGGCTTGAGTCAAGTCCCAAACCTTTGCTCATGTTTCTCTCACGAATAACCATTCTTTGTCCTTTCCCTGCTCAGTTCAAATGGCTTTGGCTTATTGTTTAGCAATTTCTTAATAATAAAGCATCAGAATATTAGCAAGAGACTTGACTTTTTTTATGAAACCAGTAAAAAATAAATCCAATGAGTTTCTTGGAGTGAAAAGTGAAGGGCCTTGAGGAATCAGCTAGCAATGGATAGGTAGAACAAAAATACAAAGTCAATTTATTACAATCAAAGACAATTAAGCCTGGGATAAAACAAGGCAAAGAGAGAGCCATACAAAATGAGAGATAGCTAAAAACAAAGATATTTGTCATTCAATTAGAAGCTATTTCCTTTACTGGGATAGACACGTCTCCTCTTTACACTTTGATTTGCCTGTATAAAAACATAGGTGAGTTTACATTTAATTCAACATGGAGTGAAATATTAGTTCACACACTGTGTAGGGGCATAGGATACTATATATATATTCATAATTTTCTACAGAGCCAAATGAGGAGCTGAGCAAACAATCTTGCGTACTCATGATGAAAATGCTTTCAAGTACATAGGCTGTGTGATAATTACAAGTAGCAGTGTGTTCCATATATAAACAAAAAAGAAAATGAATTGTAAGTGTCATCTAAAATGTTTTAATTAGCAACACTAGTTGACAACCTTTTCTTATAAAACATGAGAAAGTCTTTTCAGCATTATGAAGCCGAGGGCTTTGTTAGAACTCTTTAAGGTTGCCTTTTTAAAGGCAACTGTATGTAATAGATACATAACAGTATAAGCACAGTACATTTCTATATATTTTTATTTATGAAAGCTGACATCTGAATTTTATGTATGTTCTATGTGTCATGACCTATTAGTCTTCTTGTGATGACTTTCAACAATTTAAAAATGGAACGCTCATTTTTAACTCATGCACTGTGTAAAAACATTTGGTGGGCTAGATTTGGCTCTTGGATGTCAGTGGATAACCTCTAACTTGGAAGATCTGAGCTCCTTGTTCACATATTTTAAGAAGGAAGCTCTTTTGATTTTATTTAGTGTACTTTCTAGACTCGGAATTTCATGCATAATGTTATGTTTATGGGAAAGGGTTTCCTGATTTGTAAAACATTTGTGAACTCATGACCATCACGAAAAGCTATTTCACTTGAACTCCTATCCAATGTGGGCATTACACCGGAGCTGTCAGTATTAACTCAAACTTGTGCAGAGATGGAGAAAAGAGACAGAACATGATGGACTGAACATTTCTTGGCCTCATTTTCTCTAGTATGGCTGAAGACTGGTTTGATGTGTAACAATTTGTGCCTTTACTTTACAACCTTGTTAAAGGTTTTAAAATGCAACTGTACTAAAGTCTGCAACACCTCTAAGCTTGATATCTGGTGACTTTAATGACATTATAAACTTGTAAGCCAACATTCTGAAGAACATTATTGTTTTAGACTGAGAACTGAAAATGCAATTTCTTATAGAAATTCCTAACACTGGAGCTTTATTTGCCTAGGGAAGAAATGCATAATTCAGTATTCCCTGTTAGCTTTTCCAAAGCACAGAAAAACTGCATTCTAATTCATATGCTTGTAGCCATCAAACTTTTATTTTGCATTTTTCCCTACCAGAGGTAATTTAGTTTCAAAATCTCATTAACCATTTTCATACAGATACCAAAATATACTGAAGGGATTATCACAAACATTTTTAAAAGCATCCTGATAACGCATTTTATGCTGATTACACCCCTGACTCACCATGGTTATGGCATTTTCAGTTCTAAATTTGTCAGAGAAGCCTAGAGATAACATGAGGAAAGTTAGGAAAAAAAAAAAAGAATTGTACCAGAAAAATGAAAACACATGTTGTAAACCTACGTCATTTTCACTCCAAATGACTGCAAATGTATCAGGCCCCTTGGTAGAACAAAATGAAGCTTGATTAATAATCTGTTTCCTCCCAGGATATAGAAATATGACTTGCCTTCTTGGTGCTATATTGAATTTGAATTGTGATGGGAACATGGTTGTTTCTTCCAGATTTAGTGGGTTTTCCTATGGAGGAGATTTTGTTCCATTGATGTTACATAAAAACATGAAATTTGTATCATCTTTAAACGCTATAAAGAAAATGTGAGGACATAGGAAACAATTATCTTTGGCTTATTGAAAGCTTTTCTTCTAGACTCTGTAGTCCCTGGATATCCTTACAGTCAGAGGAGCAGAACCATCTGAACACCTACCTCATTTTTCAATGTTGTATCTTCCAGCCTTATATTGGAAGTCGATATTGTAGAAACCCTGCTATTGATGTTTAGGTCATGAAAACAATGTTTTCCAGCCATAGGTCAAACCATCAGAAGCACAAACAGAAGCAAAAGCCAAGCTTAGACCCCTGCTGTGAGTTAGAGCAGAGGTGAAGGATGCCAGTTCACTTATAAAAATCCAATCAAACTGTGGTGTAGGTATGAAAATCTATAATTTGAGAAGCTGAATATTTCACCTTTCTTCAAATAGTTTTCTATTTCAGAATAATTTTTAAATTGTATATATATGTACATATATATGTATATATACATATATATATACATATATAGCTTTATATTAAATTCTGCGATTATTTTGTATCTGAGTTTTGACCATATTCACCCACCTTCCCAAACTCCTCCTAGACCCACCTTTTTCTTTCCCACAAACATGTGTCCTGTTTTATCTTTCTCACCCAAGTCTGGTTTGGGTTGTTCATTATATTATATTAATTATATTTACAACTGTATAGCATTTTCCTAGAATACAGTTCACCTATCAATGCCAATACTCTTAAAATTAAGTTGACACACTCTGCCCGTAGCTGTTACTTATCTATGACCTGTGTGCTAGAACTAATACAATAATGGGAATTGAAGACTTCTGAACAACCACAGATGAAGAAAATTAAATTTGTCTTGGCTCCTACTGTATGTGGTTGAGAAGTCTACACACACATACACACACACACACACACACACACACACAGAGAGAGAGAGAGAGAGAGAGAGAGAGAGAGAGAGAGGAGACAGAGAGAGAGATAGAGACAGAGACAGAGACAGACAGAGAGACAGACAAAGAGAGAGAGATACAGAGACAGAGAGAAACAAAGAGACAAAGAGACAGAGACTGAGATACATACACACACACATATACACACAGAGAGACACACACAGAGAGAGAGAGACAGACAGAGACAGAGAGACAAACAGACAGAGACAGACAGAGGCAAACAGAGACAAAGAGAGACAGACAGACAGAGTCAGAGAGACAGACAGACAGACAGAGAGGCAGACAGAAAGAGACAGAGAGAAACAAAGAGACAAAGAGCCAGAGACTGAGATAAATACACACACACACACACACACACACACACACACACACACACACACACAGAAGCACGCACGCACTACAGTGTCTCATTCCCCAAGGATTTAAATTCACTCAGCTGTAGAGTATGAGAATTGGTTTCCAATTTTTGGTCTGCCTCGCAGATTATGAAACAGCCTTGGGGATTGTTTGTATTTGTGTTCTCAGTCAGTTAGAATTAATTTTAATTGGACATGATTAGATTTGAGAGGCTTTTAAGAACTAAGACAAAAGTGCAATGCTTTTGGTAGCTTTCTGAGAACCAACCACAACACCCGTTCTCACTATAAGCTGCCATGAAGAAAATCATTTTCTTTTGAAAGCTACTATTTTTTTTTAATTTTCTTTAGTATTTCTTTAGTATGTCTCTATTTATTTGAAAGACAATTTTAGCAAACTTAAATCCATGGGTCAAACAGATCTGGCTAGCCACCTGTTTTTACAAGTCCTATAACATCAAGATGCCTTCAGCAGGGTGCAATGGCACTTGTCTGTAATCCCAGGATGTGGGCAGCTGAAGCAGACAAATATGAGTTGAAGGCCAGCTTGAGCTACATGGTGAGACTCAGACTCAAAAATAACTATTTTTTTTAATGTTTGAAAGTAATCAGAGAAATTTTACATTAAATAGTGATCATATAAAACTCTAAGAAATTCCAAATACAATGTTAATGTCCAAACTTGTAAAAATATATACATGACTGTTCATCAACATAGTTGTTGGCTTGGCCTAAAATGACAGTGCAGGGTAGAGAAGACATGAAAATGCTATAAAAATTCAAACATTTGCTATTTGGATTTTTTCATAAAAAGTTTATTCATGTTGCAAGATAGCCTAGTTCATAAACTGTACATTATATATGTCTAAATAGCTTTAAATTATCTTTAAAAGCCCAACTACTAACTAACACAATATAAACTATTGAGTCACTGGCGAGTCTGTGGTATAGACCTGATAAATGCTTGTCCTAGAAGATGGAAATTCTGTTAAAATAAAGCAACTAGACAACAGGTACTACACGGATGGATGCTATCTGTAGAGATTTCCTTGTATGTAATAAAACTGTAGGTAGTTGAATTTGTAGAGTGTCATCTTTCATTAGCATAAATTGTACTGAGCCATAAATAGCAAGTCATAGTTGAGTATACTTTATAGCTTTTTAAGTGCTATGAGAGACAAGAATTCGTGTTTCTACTGAAAATATCTAGTGGTTACAAAATTGGTACCCTCAGCAACAAGACTTAACAACTCTTATAAGATTTTAAAAACTTGAAATGTAATTTATAGCACATAACTCACTTGAAATAATTTTAGGTATGTATATATATATATATATATATATATATATATACACATATATATATATATATGAATAGTCACTACCAATTTTAGAATATTCTCATCACATCATGAAGAAATCCTGTACATTTTCATTAATATTCTCTAATCCTATCATTTCTACAACCCTAGTTAACCAGTTAAATACGTTATATTTGCTTATATTTAGATGTTTGGGGCCTTTCATAATATTTACATCATGGTATATACAAGCTTATATCATTAGCTTGCTTATCTTAGTACAAAGTTTTCTGAATTCATCCATGTGGAAGCACATATCCATGTTCTGTTACTCTCTGTGGCTGAAAATTATTTGATCAGATAAACAAGCCACATGTTTTTTTCTACCTTCACTAACTGTTAGACATTGCATGTGTCTTTTTCTTTTGGCTGTTACAAACAGTTTCGCTGCAGAATCTATGAAAAACATAATAAAGAAACCTAAATGTTTCTAATGTGTTGAGTAGACAAGAGGACTTAGATAGGCAGTTGGAACAACAAATTGATGTTCTTTATACTATTCAAATTATTGGAAGGAGGTTCAGAGTTTAAGAGTAAAAAGCCATCTCGAGTGTCATGCCAAATACCATTGGATTCATGTTAGTTCTGAAACTTACAGTGGTAGTCATTATAATTAGAAAAAGAAGTATAAAAACAATTGCAATGTATTTGGCATAATTCTAACACCTCTCTGAATGTTTTAACTTTAAATAGTAAGTAATTTAAATTCATAATTTAAATTTTTTAAATTATGAATTTAAAAAATGGTGTTCTGCCAAACTTTGATGTGGCAGATACTGCTGATAAAATAACCCATGGCCTGATATAACTATTTCTATTTTAGTCAAGCTTCAAGAATGGCATATATAGCTTAATCATGCTAGCCTTTTTTGTCTGGAGAATAATTTTGTTCCTGCCCATTGTGTTAAAGCTTTTCTTTAGCAGCATCACCATGTTGGCAGCCAAAGTACATGGCTTGAAACTGAAAATGGACCCCTAGATAGAGTTATTAAATTAACAGGCTGGCAAGCCAAGGATAGGTAAGGCACAGAGCCTTACAAACCTAAGACAGAAGTGCATTACATTTGATAATGTATAGTCCATGATGGGGAAGGAAGGCATTCTTGTCAGAATGACCTAAGACAGGCTCAATCTAGTTTATGAAATAAAAATAGGAGAGAAACAGAGAGCCTTTGGAGCTGCTTGGTAAGAATCTGACATTACCCAAAAAAAAAAAAAAAAAATGGGCTTCAGATAGGAATCTGACATTAGGCTAGAACAAAGAAGTAATTTCAGGCAAGAATCTAAATATTAGGCTACAACAAAAAAGTAATTTCAGGCAGGAACTAAATTTTAGGCTAGAACAAAGAAGTAAGCTTCAGACATGAAAATGACTTTTGGCTAGAACAGGAAACTTGGCTCAGATATTTTGGTCATCCTGATAAACCCTTAGAAACAGTAATCATGGGAGTGTTCAAGGAATTTTATTTATTGCCTTGTTTGTTCTTTAACTATTTTTATTTATTGTCTTGCTTGTTCCTTGACTGTTTGCTTCTATTGTATTGAAGGTTCCTTAACCTAGAACTGACCTTAATACTTGTATTTAATTAAAATAGTATAAAAGCAAAAGGGAGGAGGGAGAATGGAATAGAGGTTTCTAGGGAAGGGAAATGGGGAAAAGGGATGGCATCTGAAATGTAAATAAATAAAATATCCAATAAAAAAAAATCCCCAAAGGAACAGTCAGGTCACAAAAGGAAAATGGTAAGAGGAAGAAGGAGAGAGTAATAGTTGGAAAACAAGCAACAAGATAGAAAAAAAAAACTTTTTAGTTACGAATAGTCACTTTAAATTAAAATGAGTTAAACTATTCAATACAAAGACTTTGAATGTCAAAAGGCCCTTTAAAAATCATACCAACTCTTTGTTACTTATGAGAGATACAGTTTAGCTTAAAGGTTATGTACAAGTTGTCGGGTGGGTATTGGAATGGTCCATGGATGGCACCCAAAATACAATATGAAGGGCTATGTGTAAATGAAGAATCTTTAGATCAAAAAAGTCATAGAACACCATGAGGCCATCATATAATAATAAAAAAAAACAGTCAATTATAGGCAAGATGTAATAATTATCAATACATATACATTAAGGTTCCAAAAATATAAAACAAATATTAAGTGAACTGAAGGGAGAAGTAAAACAGCTATAATATAACAATCAGCGATATTAACATCCCATCATCAACAATCGAAGTATCAGATAGATAGAAATCAATGGACATAAGACTTGTATGGCACAACAGACAAAGTAGACCTCACAGAAGTATGCAGAGCATCCCATGAACAAATGAGAATGCATGCTTCCTTCAACTTTCTGCAGGATAAACCACTTAGTAGAGAGACAAAAAAAGATTAAGGAAATTATGCCAGGACTGGGGTATATAATCAAAAGTGAATAATAAAAGAAAAATTGGAGATTCATAAATATTTAGAAATTAAATGAAATCATAAGGAAGCAGTGAGTGGGTCAAATTTTAAAACATCAAAAATAATAAATAAATAAATATGCCAGAGTGTTATGAAAGCATTTGTAATAAAAGTAGAAAAAAAAGTAAAATAAATAATGTACTGCTACCACTTCAAGGGTCTATAAATAGAACAAAGAAGCAGTATAAAGGAAAGAAGAATGACTCCAATGTAATAAAATGAGACAGAAGAAAGGGAGAAATGAACAAACTCAATAAAAACAACTGAACCTTTTGTGAAAAAGTAATGTTGACCAACTAGCTAGCAGCACTGACAAAATGACTGAAAAATTATAAATAAAAGATTAGACACTATTACTGATGCCATGGTGATGACTAACATACATACTATAAAATAACAAGATTTTGAAGCCTGAAATTCCTTAAAGTTTTCAACTGCCTGGCATAAGTAATTTAAAAAATCAAGCATGTAAAGAGAATAAACAAACAAACAAACAAACAAACAAAAAAGAGTACATCAGTAACTCAAAGTCTCCTAAGAGATGTCTAAAACTTGGTTGTTTCACTGTGGAATCTATTGAGCATTCAAGAAAAAATAAATACCAATTCTCCTCAAAGTTCAAAAAAATTAAACAGGGTACTTTCCAAACCTATTTTAATAAAGCAAACTGTGTCCTTGTACGTAGGACACACACTGATGCAGCAGGTAAAAAAAAAAAAATACAAGTCGTTGTCTCTGACCAACAGAAGCAGTCAGCAGAATCCCAGCACGCGGCTACACCAGTGACACAAGACTGCACAACCTGAGAGGTGTGTAAATACTTCAACACCTACAAACCAAAACAACTCATATACCCTTACGTATCAAAAAATGTAATCATCTCAAACAAAGGAACCATCTGAGAAAAAAAATCGTTCATGATAAAAGAAAAAAAAAAACTTCAACTGCATTAGATAGTAGGAGAATGTACCAGGAAACAGCAGCCGCAATGGTAACAAGGTATTAGGAAGGACATTGTCTTCACTGTCAGCACTTCTAAACATTTGAAGTTCCGGTCACCATAATAGGCAAGAATAAAAGTAAATCACAGGCACATGTAAATGAAAAAAATAAAATGAGATGATTTTGGTTACAGGTGGCATGACCTTTTAGATAAAAAAAAAAATCTAAGAGTGGCATTTTAAAAGTATCAGAATATTAATTCAACTTGTCAGATTACGTTTCCATTCCCTGAGGGTGATGTTGGTTGAAATCTCTATACTACCCAAAGCTGTCTACAGATAATAAAATGGTAATATTTTTTACATAAATAGAAAAATTAATCCTCAAACTCCTAAAAAGCTAAAAAAAAAAATACCTTGAATAGATATAACAGACTTGAACATGAAGCAAATAATTTTGAATTATATTATAAAACTATAGTAGGGAAAGGAGTCTGCTCCTGTCTTAACGACAGACACAGACCAACAGAACAGAATAGAGAGCACTTTATCCGGGGAAGCAGGTAGACTAACTGCAGATCTGTAGTCTTCCTCCTTTCCTCCAATTCCATTCCCCCATTATAATCCCCTGTGTTGTAACAGCCCACCTGCTCCAGCCTCCCCTCCCCTGATGCTCCATCTCCAGGGGATCATGCATATCCTTTCCTCCAACCTTCCTCACCACTTATCCTGTAATCCCAGCCCCTAACTTCTGCAGCCATACCCTGGGAATCCTCCAGCCAAGCCTGCCAGCAAAGCAAGTAGGCCAGTAAAATAAGTAGGTAAGATTCAGATTTTCAGTCTCCTCTCATCCATATCCAAGACACCATTCTCAGCCCCATCTCTGAAGCTCCAAAACTTCTGCTGTGACCTCTCCTTATTCTCTGCCCTTATTTCCAGGGGGAAAAGCTGATCCTGGTAGATCAAACTGCTTTCCTCCTTCCTGTGGACACCCCAGTCTCTATAGCCCATTCTCAAGGAAGCCATACTATTGTAAAGACTAAAGGCTTTATGAAAACTGACAAGACCCCATTGCTGAAAGCAACACATACACAACTTATTAAACAAGTTGAACTGGTGCCTACACAGAACCTTCATCTTACATGCTAGCATCTTTGGTACATGAAGGTATTCTGAAAGCTAGAGAGTGGGGGAGGGGGAGTAGAGAGGGAGAGAGAACGGGGAGGGAGGAAGGGAAAAAGAGGGGGTGGGTGGGGATAAGCACCAATCCAGCCACAAATTTGATCTACAAAGGTGTCCTGGCTGTAAGATATGCTAGTGCAATGCTGGCACATGGGAGAAAACAACCAATATCTAACATATCTTAAAGCCAAGTCCACAAGATGGAACTTATACCCTACACTGCTTGGGAGACTAAGTCCCTGAGACTAGATAGCCCAGAGACCTAGGGCAAAACCAAATACTACTATTAAAATAAAATAAAATAAAATAAAATACATAACAACAAAATGAGTTCTAACGACATTCTGCTGTAACCATAAATCAGTACCTTGGTCAGCCATCATCAGGGAAGCTTCTTCCTGCAACAGACAGGAAAAAAAATTCAGAGACCTAAAATCATACATTACTCAGTAAGTAGGAGACGTTGAAACATTCATCCCTAATAATGATATCTCCATCAAATCCTTCCCCTTAAGGTTCTGGCAACCCTGCAGAAGTGAAAGTAGCAAGAGTGTAAGGGGATGTAGGATACCAAGAAAACAAGGACCTCTCTGTCAAGAGAATAATGTGCATATAATCCCACAGAGACTGAGACAGCATGCACATGGCCCACATAGGCCTGTACCAGAGAACTAGAAGCATTTTCTTATCCCTAACCCAGAAACAGTGTCCAATTGATAGCAATTTTCAAGCAAATTTTTAATTTTCTCCAAGGGATTCTAACTGAGGAAACAAAGTACACTTAAGGGTAGGCTGTATCCGAGCTGTATATGTTCAAGAAAAAAGGAACTCAACTACATTATCATAGATTCCTTATGTCATAATGTCTGTAAGAATTTTCTGTTTTAAACTTAATATTGATTTTATATTTTTTCTCTCTTTAATCCTATAGATCCTTTATGTATATATTATGGCTTTCAGTTTACTTTTTTTTATAGAAGTACTGGTTATGCAAATGAGCAGCTTTCTTCATCTGTGTTTGTTTCTTCAAAATGTGCCTTTGGGGGCTCATTTTCTTCTTTGTTTTATCCCATTACATTAATTTTTGTTTTATCTTATTATATAACATTTTAGAACCCTAATTATTTTTGAATAAGAGACAGAAACAGGGTAGAAATGGAGAGAAAGGGAGATGGTGGAGAAACTGGGGGAATAAAAGGAAGGGAAACTGTAATCAGAACCGACTATGTGGGGGAAAATGTGTTTTCAAAAAGAAAAACTTTAATTTTAAAAAAGAAAGAGAATATAGGACCAATAATGACCAAACAGCTGGTGTTTTTACACAAGAGGCAATAATATACGATGAGAGAAGAACAAACTTCAGTAAGTGCTGAGAAAGAAACTATATTTCCATGCAAATAACTGTGATTTGAAACTACAAAAACTAGATTGAAATTATTAAATTCTTTTGAAATCAAATCTTGAAATCCTAAAAACCTTCCAGGAGCATACATCTCGGAAAGCTCCTCGATATTTTTCTTGATAGTGACTACTTCGCATTTGACCCTCAAATCTAAGACAACAAATACATGAGCGAGCAAGCTGGGCTGCAGACCAACAAGAATGTGGAACAAAAACTTACTGAGAGGGAGAAAATATTTGTAAACCACATATCCCATAGAAAGAACTGAAACTAACTTGATAATAAGAAAATAACCCTCAAAAACACTTTGGACAAAGGCTACCAAAGATCCAACTTGGAGTTGACCTGAAAGACTTCTCCCTGAGAACTAGCTTCTCCACAAACGCCTTTATTGAAAATAAATTTTTTCTTGTACAGTAGATCCTGCTTACAGTTTTCTCTTCTATACTCCTTTTAGCTCTTCCCCACATTCCCTCCCGTCCAGATCCACTTCTTTTCTATTTCTCATTAGAAAAGAACAGCTTGTAAATGACAACAGCAAAGCATAACAAAATAAAATGTAATAATATAAAACAAAACCATCATGTTAAAGTTGGATAGAGCAACAGAAGGAATAGAGCCCCCAAAAGGAAGGTACAGGAATCAGAGACCCACTTGTTCACATACTCAAGAGTTACATGGAAATGCTCAATTTAAAGCTATACTATATATGCTGAAGACCTGGTGCAGACCTGCATAGGTCCCTGTGCTTGCTTTTTCACTCTCTGTGAGTTCATATGAGCTTGGCTCAGTTGATTTAGAGGGTCTTTCTTTCCTGGGTCCTCCATCTTCTCTAGGTCTTCCTAGACCTAGACCTCTAGGTCTTCCACTCTTTTCACCTCCTCTCAAGAGTTTTCCTGAACTCTGAGGGGAGGGATTTGATAAAGACATACTATTTAGAGTTCTGTGGATATCTAGCTTTCATACTACATTGGAGATACACAAGCTGCTAAGGAAGAAAAGTCGTCAATAGTCCTACCTGCTGTAATGACATAGCAATGATCAGCACAGCAAGATATGCCTAAAGACAAAATAGTGGCACTTATAATTTGGCAGTAACCAACCATTATTTAAATAAACTTAAGACCAACTAAACAAAAGCAAACTCATGCCTGGTAGTGGACAACTTACAGCTAGTGAAGAACGATAGACTAACAAAGTCCCCAGCAAGAAATATGAGAAATCTTCTTTCAAATGCTTTGCCAGGGTAGTGAGTTCCAAAATAATATAGATTATTGATGGAGTTCTTGGACGCCTCTCAGGAGGTTGATCCCTATTACTGAAGATACCACATACTTAGGACAAAGGACTCAGATGATTCCAGCTAGATCTGACCTAAAAGCCTCTTTCCTGTAGTCTAACTTCCATTGTTTGAGAAACTATTCAAGCTGCCAGTAAATGGAAGCCATTACCAGTCCTACCCAGCTGCTACACCTATGAAGCATTCCTTTTCATTTTCTTCTTAGTATCTGATTCTTCAAGTTATCAGTTTCCTCACATTCAATCACCTTACTTGCCCAGACTTCATGTTTTAAATTTTTCATTGCATTAGACAAGGAAATGAAATAAAACAGGGAATGTATTCAGAGAATTGGTCTTCACACAGTTTGATGGTGTGGAAAAAAAATATTTGAATGTATCTTTTTGGTGGTTATCTTTGAAGGGCCCCTTGAGTGAAACAAAGGGGAAAAATGAAGAAGAAAAATGTAAACTGTCAGGGCAAGACTAAAATAAGACAAACCAGACACATGAATCTTGGCTTTCATACTTGGTCTTTATCTTAAATAAAATTTGAACTGTGATGGAAACATTACAGTTGAGATTTATAACGAAGTTGTAAAAGGATCTGTATAGTTCTGGTCATATCCATAAATGTTTAATATGTGTGACTCATACACTCTGGCAGAGGCTGGTCTTCCTAGGAGGGCGCAAAGTGCTGTTGAATGAAGATCTGAGAGAGTCCTGAGCGGGATTTAAGCATCATGACTGTGGATCCCCATATCTAGTGAAACGTCTTAGGCTCCTGAGTGTCTGGTAGATAGAAAGAGTACAGTGTCCTCAAGATCACAGGAAGAGTTAAAGGGTACGCAGAGCTTACTTAGGTCCTTCAGCTTAGGTCTAGATCATTCAGTTCAAGAGACTGAGAGTAATCTAGATTGATACGACTTAGAAAGATCTCCTTTAAAAGGAAACAAAACCAATTACTGCTTATTTTTATTATTCTCAGCATCTCTGCAAAGCATTTGACTGAGTCTGACTTCAGCGACACTGATACTCATTAACATAAAAAAGTTTCTGATTCTTGGACAGATGAACTCCAATAGACTAAGCTATGGAAAATGTGTGTAGGCAACTTAGCATTAGGAGAAGGTAGGTGTTCGCCCAACTGAAGTAACTGCATGTAAAATCATAAGGAACCTGAATATGCATCGCCTCTCTGTATTTTTTCAAACTGGCGATATAGCTATTTTATTTAGCCTGCCTCTGGTCATTGCAGAGAAAAGGCAAGGCATAATTATATTGACAAGAGTAAGCCATTATTTGCCTGATGGGTGTGGGACTCATTTCCTGGAGGGATGGTAAACAATAAAACCAATAGTAAAACTTACTGAGAGACTTGCTAATATGGCAAGAACAACTCTACACTTTCAGGAACTGCCACATCTACCCATGCTGAAGGGAGAAAAACATAGTTCCAGAGCAGAAGACTCACTGCTCAGCCTACACGGGGAGGAGGGTCAGCGATCCAAACGCAGTTGCCTACTGAGCCTCCTCAAATTGGCCTATGCCTCCATTTCATTCTTACTCTCCCTTGAACTATCCTCAGATCCATATCCATCTTTGTGTGCAGTTCTGTGGATGAGAACCAAGGAATCAGATTTAGATCATCAAATAAGCAGCAAGTTCCTTTACCTGCTAGGCCATTTCACTGGTCCAAAATTTCATTTAAAAAAAAATCAATTAGTGAGAAGAAAATCCAACTGCATCCTCTGTGGGATGAACGATCCTTTCATTAACAAAGGGTTATTTAATAGAATAGTAAGATATTTCACTAACAACATGGGTATTTTGAAAAACTGTGTTTCTAAAAGAATCATATGTAAAGGTCACTAAATCAAAACCTTTAGATCTCATTTAAAGCTGCAGTATTCTCAAGATGTTGCTCAATTTGCATAGAGCTGATCTTCTTTCAAGTTAAAGGCACAAAACTTGGGTATAAAACAGAATGCTTATTAAACAGATGCTCAAATAAGTGCCCTCATATGCTCTGCCTACTCTCTCTTTTTTAGATGTTCCATTCTCCTCTTTCACCCCAGAATAAAGATTTCAGTTGCATATGCCCATCAGTACAAGAGGAACTATGGTATTTATGGCTGAGCATACATGTGTACTTATCTATTAGATTGGGGGCAGGAGAGCTCTACTTGAAAATTTAAAAGAGGATTCTTAAAAGATGTTGACAGCAGAGAATTAGAGACCCTATAGTTTACCCCAGCATAAGCACACCATTTGTTAGTTACTGCGTAGAAGGAAGACAAGAAATGTTGCCTCGTCCCTGTTACTACTGTAAGGAAGACAGAGGAAGTCCAAGTTTCGAAAGCAAATGTCTTAGGTATTTGCCTATGCCCCACATGCTTCACCCTCAGCTGTACAGACTTTGACTGTCCATCTACAGAATTACTGCCCTGAGGAAGTCCAGAACGAGATCTGACTTCTAGCCAGTCAATTAAGGAACATAATAACAGGTCACTGCCATATCTGAGGATACAAAAGTATCTCCTCTTTCCTATGCAGTAACAGAAATCAGTGAGACAGAGAATCATAATGTCACAGTCATGTAGCCTTACTGCACCTGAGTTCAAGTAGACAAGAATTATTATCTTAGAGGAGGGAAGGGAATGGTGACACTTGTGCCCTGAAGATCACCATTGCTCTCATGCCCAAATGTCATTTGTCTTAGATTTATGTGAAATAGTCACGTTCCATTTTCTACTCTCCAAGTCTATGTAAAACATAATGTAAATGAGAGAGGATTTATATGGACTGCTAATCTTAGAAAATCCTCAGCCATTAATCCTGATCTTCCTTTGAGCCTCTGTAAGCTTCTAGGTCTGATAGCAAGGCTGCAGAAATTCACATCTGTACAGATTTCTCAGCATCGGGGCTGGAGAGATGGCTCAGTGGTTAAGAGCACTGACTGCTCTTCCAGAGGTCCTGAGTTCAATTCCCAGTCACCACATGAGGGCTCACAACCATCTGTAATGGGGTCTAATGCCCTCTTCTGGTGCGTCTAGAGAGAGCAATGGTGAATACATAAAATAAATAAATCTTAAAGAAAAATTTTTCTCAGCATCAGAATATAAAGTTCAAAGGGAAAGAGGAACAGCCTTCTATACCTGATGTCAAACATCATATAGCTCAAGGTGATCAAGTGAGCACATGTATGCACATAGTTCACAATTAAATATTTGCCTTGTTCCAAAAGCACTAGTCAGATTATAAGGTATAATGGCCTTTTAATTTAATAAGAGCTAATAGAATTTAGTGATAGTCAGTTAATTTTGTTACATGGACAGTTCTGTCTTATTGAATTAATAGGCAGGGATTGCCTAAAGTTTAACAGAAATGTCAATAATAAATATTTGGATATTTATATTCACTCTTCCTATTTATTTAGTGAAACATTTATTTTTGTAGTAGGAAGTACACTTACACAAATAAAAAATGTTTGTGAGGAAAGTGTTCTTAATTACTTGCTTAGAAAACGAAAAGGCAAATATTGAATAATTATTTCAATAATTAAGGGAAAAATATTCTCAGTTTGAACTTGACCATCTTAAACAATGTAATATATATTGATTTACCAAGACCAAGTTTTCAATGAAAAAAGTTTTCTAATTCTCAAAGTGTAGCTGGCGTCTTGATGTGACAAGAGAGTTATGATTCATCAGCAACAAAATATCTGCCACCCCCTCAGATATTTATAACATTAATAAACAAAAATGCTTATTTGATTGGAACAAAACAAACATAGATAGAGTCATCCATGCAATTGTACATCTATATCACTTTACAAAAGTAAGAGCTGAAATACTCAACTTTGTTTCTCCTCCTTCCACTAGGAATTAGGGTATAATTGATCATCCACACTCCTGTAGGCTTGGATCTTATGGAAAGCTTGCAGTCTTGAGGGTGTCTGTCCACTGATTAGCCTTCATTCCTTTCCACCCAAGAAAGAATTTCTTTAAACCTGACAGGTCACCACCTGTATAATTTTATTTTATTTTATTTATTTATTTATTTATTTATTTATTTATTTATTTCTCTCTCTCTTTCTTCTTCTTCTTCTTCTTCTTCTTCTTCTTCTCCTTCTCCTTCTCCTTCTCCTTCTCCTTCTCCTTCTCCTTCTCCTTCTTCTTCTACTTCTTCTTCTTCTTCTTCTTCTACAGTTTATAACTTTTAACATTTTGTGAGAGTGTTTACAAGCACCCTTCTACAGCACACTAATGTTACCTCCCTTGTTCCCATTTCTAGATTTGATATTCAGTCTTTAGTTTTCTCTGCTTAATACCCAGCTTGTTTATAGTGCTCAGATTATACAAAGGTTTAAGCAAAGAAATGTGTTTAGGGTCCTCTAAGTAATTATTTAACCAATACCAAGTTTTATAAGGCAAAAAATAATCAGATTTTCAATACATAAGGGAACCATCATTTTAAAAATTACCTAACTGAAACGGAATAGATATTTCCATGAATCAGACATTTGTTATTTTGCTTATGATTTTAAGGGAAATACCTGATCGTCTTTTAAAAATTGACAAAACGTGCAGAATAGAATAAAGCACTCACTGTATCTTTTCTCTTACAATATAATCTACTGCTATTCTTATTACACTTTGTTTTAAAATACACCATATTCTGAAATTTTTTGCACAAGGCCATAAAAAAGAAATTATCCTCTCTTTCAATTTTTAGAAGACTCCAAAAAGCAATATCAATAAAGAGACTAAGAAGTAGAGGGAGACAAGGAAAACCTATTGTGTAGGTGGCAGGCAAAAACTCATTCTTTTTTCTTCATTTATTTATTTATTTACTCACTTTACATCCCAATCACAGCCTCCCTCCTCCCAGTCTTCTCCTCACACAGTCCCTCCCCTCACCCTTTCCTTTTCTCTGAGAAGCACCATCTGGGCACCACCTCCCATAAGCACATCAAGTCGCTGCACCACTAGGCACATCCTTTCCCACTGAGGCCAAACAAGGTGGTCCAGTGAGGAGAATGGGATCCACAAACAGGCAACAGCTTTAAGGACAGCCCCCACTGCAATTGTTGAGGGATTCACATGAAGACCAGGCTGCACATCTGCTTCATATATGGGGGGACCTATCCATACTTGCTCTTTGATTAGTGGTTGTGTCTCTGAGAGCCCCCATGGGTGCAGGTTAACACATGCTGTTGAGGATGTGGAGTGTGGTGTGTGTCGGAGCGGGGGAGAGATTTCTGCATTGCTGGTGGGAGTGAAAACTTGTACAACCACTTTGGAAATCAATTTGGTGATATCTCAGAAAATTGGGAATCGTTCTGCGACTTCTGGGCATATACTCAGAAGATGTTCCACTATCCCACATGGACACTTGCTCAACTGTATTCATTAGCAGCTTTATTCATAAGTGCCAGAAACTGGAAACAACCCAAATGTCCCTCAACTAAAAAATAGATAAAGAAAATGTGGTACATTTATGCAATGGAATGCTACTAAGCTACTAAAAGTAAGGACATCATGAAATTTGCAGGCAAAAGGATGGAACTAGGTAATGTCATAACTGAGTGAGGTACCCAAAAAGACATGCATGTTATGTCTCACTTATAAGTGAATACCAGCCATAAAGAACAAAGAATGATCTTAGCCATTCTGATGGGTGTAAGGTGGCATCTCAGAGTCATTTTGAAATTTGTTCTTATAATTTTCATTTACAGTATCTCAATATTCCAATGTTTTCTTGGAAAGCAGTTAAGCTCAGGTGCTCTTACCATTTGGCAACCCTACTATAATAATGGTATGTTGTGCTCTATCTGTTGGTGTTTGACATTATTGGTATAATAATTGGAGCTGGGGAGATTTGCATATTCCTGACACATGGAGGGTTCATTCATATCACACTTTTCTGTTCTGTCTCAATCTGTCCATGATTTCAGATCCTTTAGACAAAGCCATTCTCACTATGCATCCAAAATATATCAAGCAAGGCCATACCAATCAACATACTCAGTTACAGCTGCGGCGCTATAAACACATCAGATCTCTGGGCTGAGCTTTTTTGCTGGCTCTCATCTAACACAGGTGCATTGAAAGATGGTCGAATACTTTACTGTCTCATTTTCAGTGTACCGTTGCCCTTCATAGAGCCTTCGTTAAAATCCAACCTTAATAAATCAATATTTTTGGTTGTTTCTTTCAAGATCTACCTCTACTGCTCTCTCTGGCATGTCTTTTTAAATATTTAACTGAAAAAAATTATATTCACAGAAAGAGCATGTTTTCACTTTAAGTCCATCACTGCATGGGTCATAAAACCTTCTGACACTGAGTAATCAGAGATTGTTATAGTGACGTCATGTGGTGACTCTTCTGTCTTGGTTTCTTCTCTAGTATTCCATTTAAGCTTGTTTTCTTATTGTTACTTTTTCCATTACATATTTTCTCCATTAAAAATATTTTTGTCACCCTCATAAATTAATGTAGACTATTGAATACAACTGAATTTCAAGACACTTACATTCTTTATAGTATCATATTTCACCCTTTACTGACATATATACACATTTCACTTTAAGAAAACACTACTATGTGAGTAATATTTTCATTATAAAAGACAAGAGAGATTTTATATATTGAGGAAGAAAATCAGATGCTTAAGGAATGGTGCAGATAATTGATATTAACTGTATTGAAAATAAATATAGCATTGGAAATCCCACAGTTACTACTACTTCCTATTATATAAATAATTATCTATGTTATAAAAGTTTTCATATAAAAATCCAGGACCTCATTTTTACACATAAATCTCAGCTACCTATGCATTAAAAGATAGATAAATACATAGATGTAAAGATGTAAGTACAAGATGGGTTAAAGAATTCTTCTTTAAAAAGTCACTTTTTAAAATAACATTAAACAATTTGTTGTATAGTAAGAATAAATAAATCAACACTAATAAAATAAGTAATTGGATGATTGATTACAGTGCCTAACAATGCATCTCTAAGGTAGGGAGAAAATACTTTAACTAATTTAAACATTGAAGAACAACTTATCAAAATGTGTGAGGTGCCATGAAAATAGAAGTAAGAGAAAATTTTTTGCATTGAATATGTGTTGTAGGCAAAAGGGAAAAGCTGTGATTAATTACCTAGGATTCTATCAGGAAACTAGAGAAAGGAAAGCAATAGAAGCCTCAAGCAAATGGAAAACAAGAAAGGCAAGTTAAATTAAATAACAATTCATCAGTCTCAAAAAATCAATTCATCAAGTGCAAGAAATCAAAAATCCAAAAGCTGGTTACTTAAAGGGACCAATAAAATTAGTAAACCACTTCACAATAGTCACAAATAATATAAAATACCTCGGTGTGAATCTAACCAAGCAAGTGAAAGATTTGTATGATAAGAACTTCAAGTCTCTGAAGAAAGAAATCCAAGATCTCAGAAGATGGAAAGACATCCCATGCTTATGAATTGTCAGGATTAATAGAGTAAAAATGGCCATCTTGCAAAAAATAATCTACAGATTCAATGCAATCCCCATCAAACTTACAAATCAATTCTTCATAGAGATAGAGCAATTTGAAAATTCATTTGAAATAACAATACGCAGGATAGTGAAAACTATTCTCAACAATAAAAGAACTTCTGGAGGAATCACCATCCCTGACCTCAAGATGCACTACAGAGCAATAGTGATAAAAACTGCATGGTATTGGTACAGAGACAGACAGGAAGATCAACGGAATAGAATTGAAGACCCAGAAATGAACCCACATACCTATGATCACTTGATCTTTGACAAAGGAGCTAAAACCATTCAGTGGGGAAAGGACAGCATTTTCAACAAATGGTGCTGGTTCAACTGGAAGTCAGCATGTAGAAGAATGCAAATTGGTCCATTTGTATCCCCTTGTACAAAGCTCAAGTCCAAGTGAATAAAGGACCTTCACATAAAACCAGATACACTGAAACTAATAGAAGAGAAGTTGGGGAAGACCCTCGAATACCTAGGCACAGGGGAAAAGTTTCTGAACAGAACACCAACGGCTTATGTTCTAAGATCAAGAATTGACAAATGGGACCTCATAAAATTGGAAAGCTTCTGTAAGGCAAAGGACACTGTCAATAGGACAAAATGGCAATGGACATATTGGGAAAAGATCTTTACCAATCCCCCATCCAATAGAGGGCTAATATCCAATATATACAAAGAACTCAAGAAATTAGACTTCAGACAAACAGATAACTCTATTAAAAATGGGGTACAGAGCTAAACAAAGAATTCTCCACTGAGGAAGCTAGAATGACTGAGAAGCACCTAAAGAAATGTTCAATATCCTTAGTCATCAGGTAAATGCAAATCAAAACAATCCTGAGATTCCACCTCACACCAGTCAGAATGGCCAAGATCAAAAACTCAGGTGATAGCAGATGCTGACAAGGATGTGGAGAAAGAGGAACACTCCTCTATTGTTGGTGGAATTGCAAGCTGGTGCAACCACCCTGAAAATCAGTCTGGTGGTTCCTCAGAAAATTGGACATAACATTACCTAAGGATCGAGCTATACCACTCCTGGGCATATACCCAGAAGATGCTCCAACATATAACAAGGACATATGCTCCACTATGTTCATAGCAGCCTTATTTATAATACCCAGAAGCTTGAAAGAACCCAGATGTCCTTCAACAGGGGAATGGATACAAAATAATGTGGTACATTTACACAACGAAGCATTACTCAGCTATTAAAAACAATGAATTCAATAAATTCTTGGGCAAATGGATAGAACTAGAAAGTATCATCTTGAGTGAGGTAATCCAATCACAAGAGAACACACATAGTATTCACTCACTGATAATTTGATATTAGCCCAAAAGCTCGCAATACCCAAGATTCAACTCACAGACCACATGACGCTCATGAAGAAGGAAGACCAAAGTGTGGGTGCTTTGATCCTTCTTAGAAGGAGTAACAAAATACTCATGGGAGCAAATATGGAGACAAAGTGTGGGACAGAAACTGAAGGAGGAGTTGTCTGGAGACTCTTCCACCTGGGTATCCATCCCATGTGCAGTCACCAAAGGTAGACGCTAATGTAGATGCCAGGAAGTGCATGCTGACAAGAGCTTGATATAGCTGTTTCTTTAGAGGTCTGCCAGAGCCTGACATATACAGAGGTGGATACTCACAGCTAACCACTGAACTGATCATGGTTTAGATCAGGGTCTAAACCACCAGCCTGGGAGCACATAGGGAGGGACCATGGCTCCAGCTGTGTATGTAGGGGAGAATGGCATTGTTGGACATGGGTGGGAGAGGAAGTCCTTGGTTCAGTGAAGGCTGGATGCCTAGTGTGGGGGAATTTGTGGGTGGGGAGGTGGGAGTGAGCAGGTGGGGGGCACATCCTCATAGAAGCAGGAGGAGGGGGGATGTGATAAGGGGTTCCTCAGTGGGGGGAAAATGGGGTAAGGGGATAACATCTGAAATATCAATAAAGTATTCAATTAAAAAATAAATGAACTACAATAACAACAATAAAAAAGAAAAACAGCAAGAAGATAAAATTACTAATAAATGATAAAAAAGTGAGACTATCACTTCTGGTCATGTGAGCACTAAAGGATTTTGGTTCTCTGCTGAACTCCACAAAGCATAGATATATACATATCAGTGTATACACAGAAGAGTGAAGCATGAGTCACAGAAGAATAATCATGAAAATCAGTACAATGGTGACCTTCTGAGGAGGATCTATGACAGAATTTGAAATCCGAAGCAGATTTTACAAATATAAACTTCTTTTTAAAATTTATTTCTATTCTTTAATCCTTTTTTACAATGCAGACTTCATGGCCCTCCCAGTTTGTCCCCCAACTGCACCACATCCCATACCTCCTCACCCCAACTCCAAGAGGATATCCCCACCCCCACCCCCTCACCACATCCTACCAGGCCTCCCCACTTCCTGGGGCTTCACGTCTTTCAAGGGTTAGGTGCATCTTTTCTCACTGAAGCCAGACCAGGCTGTCCTCTGGTGCACATGTGTTGGTGGCCTCCTATCAGCTGGTTTATGCTGCATGGTTGGTGGCTCGGTGTCTGAGAGATCTCAGGTGTCCAAGTCAGACTGCTGGTCTTCCTACGGAGCCACCCTCCTCCTCAGCTCCTTCCAACTTTTTCCTAATTCAACCACAGGAGTCATCAGCTGCTGTCCATTGGTTGGGTGCAAATATCTGCATCTGACTCTTTCAGCTTCTTGTTGGGCCTTTCGGAGGGCAGTCATGATAGGTCCCTATTTGTAAGCACACCATAGCATCAGTAATAGTGTCGGGCCTTGAGGCCTCCCCCTGAGCTGGATTTAAATTTGGGTCTGTCACTGTACATCTTTTTCCTTGGGCTCTTCTCCATTTTTGTTCCTGCAGTTCTTTGAGACAGGAACAATTTTACATCAGTTTTTCACTGTGGAATGGCAATCCCATCCCTCCACTTGATGTCCTGTTTTTTTACTGGAGATAAACTCTACTCCCCCTCCCCACTGTAGAGCACTTCATCCAAGGTCCCTCACTTTGAGTTCAGAGAGTCTCTCATCTCCCAGGTCTCTAGTACATTCTAGAAGGTCTTCCCAACTCCTACCTCCCAAAGTTACCTGTTTCCATCCATTCTGCTGGCCCTTAAGACTTCAGCCCTCCCCCCTCCACACCTGATCATGTTCCCCCCTTTCCCTCCCTGTCACCTCTACTACCCAGGTCTCTCCATCTCTCTACCCCCTGTAACTGCTTTCTTCTCCTTCCCAAGTGAGATTGAGGCATCCTCACTTGACTCCTTCAGCCTGTTAATCATTTTGAGTCCTGTGGGTTCTGTCCTGGATATTCTGTACTTTATTTTTGCATATTTTTTATTGGATATTTTATTTACATTTTAGATGTTATCCCCTTACCCCATTTCCCCCTGTCCAAGAACCCCTATCCCATCCTCCCTCCTCCTGCCTTTATGAGGATGAGTCTCGAACTACCCCTCCACTCCCACCTCCCCACCATCAAATTCCTCCACACTGGGTATTTAGCCTTCATGGGACCAATGATCTCCTCTCCCACCTATGTTTGACTAGGCCATCCTCCCCTACATATACAGCTGGAGCCATGAGTCCCTCCCTATGTGCTCCCAGGCCTGGGAGCCCTGGTTGGTTGATATTGATGCTCTCCTCATGGGGCCCCAAACCCTTTCAGCTCCTACTCTCTAACTCTTCCACTGGGAACCCCTTGATCAGTTCAATGGTTAGCTGTGAGCATCTGCCTCTGAATATGTCAGATTCTGGTAGACCTCTAAGAAGACAGCCATATCAGGCTCCTGTCAGCATGTACTTCCTGGCATCTACATCAGCGTCTACCTTTGGTGATTGCACATGGGATGGATACCCAGGTGGAATGGTCTCCAGACAGCCTCTTCTTCAGTTTCTGTCCCACACTTTGTCTCCATATTTGCTCCCTTGAGTATTTGTTACCCCTTCTAAGAAGGACCAAAGCACCCACACTTGGTCCTTCTTCATGAGCTTCATGTGGTCGATGAGTTGAATCTTGGGTATTTCAAGCTTCTGGGCGAATATCCAATTATCAGTGAGTGCATACCATGTGTGTTCTTTTGTGATTGGATTACTCACTCAAGATGATATTTTCTAGTTTCATACATTTGCCCAAGAATTTCTCGAATTCATTGTTTTTAATAGCTGAGCAATATTCCATTGGATAAATGTACCACGTTTTTTGTATCCATTCCTCTGTTGAAGGACATCTGGGTTCTTTCAAGTTTCTGGCTATTATAAATAAGGCTGCTATGAACACAGTGGAGCATATGTCCTTGTTATATGTTGGAGCATCTTCTGGGTATATACCCAGAAGTGGTATAGCTCGATCCTTAGGTAATGTTATGTCCAATTTTCTGAGGAACCACCAGACTGATTTCCAGAGTGGTTGCACCAGCTTGCAATCCCACCAACAATAGAGGAGTGTTTCTCTTTCTCCACATCCTTGTCAGCATCTGCTATCACCTGAGTTTTTGATCTTAGCCATTCTGACTGGTGTGAGGTGGAATCTCAGGATTGTTTTGATTTGCATTTCCCTGATGACTAAGGATGCTGAGCATTTCTTAGGTGCTTCTCAGCCATATTAGTCCAGAAGCTCCCAATACCCAAGATACAACTCACGGACCACATGAAGCTCATGAACAAGGAAGACCAAAGTGTGGGTGCTTTGGTCCTTCTTAGAAGGGGTGACAAAATACTCAAGGGAGCAAATATGGAGACAAAGTGTGGAACAGAAACTGAAGAAGAGGCTGTCTGGAGACCATTCCATCTGGGTATCCATCCCATGTGCAGTCACCAAAGGTAGACGCTGATGTAGATGCCAGGAAGTGCATGCTGACAGGAGTCTGATATGGCTGTCTCCTTAGAGGTCTGCCAGAGTCTGACATATTCAGAAGCAGATGCTCACAGCTAACCACTGATCTGGCCAAGGGGTTCCCAATGGAGGAGTTAGAGAGAAGACTGAAGGAGCTGAAAGGGTTTGGGGCCCCATGAGGAGAGCATCAATACCAACCAACCAGAGCTCCCAGGGTCTAAGCCACAAGCCTAGGAGCACATAGGGAGGGACCCATGGCTCCAGCTGTATATGTAGGAGAGGATGGCCTTGTAGGACATAGGTGGGAAAGGATACCCTTGGTCCCATGAGGGCTGGGTGCCGAGTGTGGAGGAATTCGAGCGTGGTGAGGTTACGGTGGGTGGGGGTACATCCATCCTCATAGAGGCAGGAGAAGGGAGGAATGGATACGGGGTTTCTGCGTGGGGGTGAGAGGGGGTAAATGGGGTATGGGGATAACATCTGAAATGTAAATAAAATATCCAATAAAAATTTAAAAGAAAAGCCTAGATAATTATCAAGGAAGCATTATCCAGGGTCAAAGTAAGTATAGCTATTATCATAGTGCATACAACAAAGAGAGTTTCCTATCACTTCAGATAGTACAACACCCTTTCTAATGACCCCAGGCCAGAAAAATATCTGGAAGAAAATAATAAACCAAAATCACACTGCCCTCCTGTTGATGGAGACATCAGTATTCATGGATAATGAAGTACCTGCTCTCCTCCTCAGCAGTCAAGATTTATTGAGAAGTAACCATCCCACTGCTATGCTTGCGTTTTGTTAACATTGTCTCTCTACTTAGTCATCCTAGCAGTTGCATGTATGTGCATGATCCCTGTCGTTCCTGTTCAGAAGACAAAATGCCTTGCTTGTGCTGGGCTTGTGTTTTTCTCATCTGGAATGTAAGGTCCAGAC
This sequence comes from Rhabdomys pumilio, assembly GCA_030674055.1. Taxonomy (NCBI): domain Eukaryota; kingdom Metazoa; phylum Chordata; class Mammalia; order Rodentia; family Muridae; genus Rhabdomys; species Rhabdomys pumilio. The sequence continues at coordinate 22,885,987 of JANHMN010000016.1, forward strand.
TCACTGTGCTTGCTGTCAGTATTGCTTTCAGTCGCTCCTTTCACTCCACACATATGGTGTAACACTGGCTCCTCTTCGTAAGGCCATGGAAGTAAGTAAGGGTACAGACATGATTTTAAGCTGCAGTGTGTAATCATTTTGATGCAAGCTTTATTATTGACATCGAATGGCTTTATAAACAGCGGCACATAATGGTGCCAACTCGAAGAGCTAGATGCATACATACCATCGCAGCTGAAATGGCAATCTCTAGGTTCAGGAGGCCACTGTCCCAAAAGGAAGATGACTTAGCAAGTAAAGGTGCTTTCCACTGAGCCTGTTGACCTAGTTCCTGTTACTGGGGTTCCTATAGCAATAGAGAGCCAGCAATTCTTCACATCATCGATATTCATGCAATACGGTGCATGTGTGCACACATATATACATATGCAAATATATTCAAAAATAAGTAAATGTCAATAAAACTAAGGTAGAGCATGATTGAGGAAGATATCTCGATATCTCTAGCCTGCGCATGCCTCCACATGCCTTCCCATAGGCGTATGCACTCTCAGGTATACATGAACTCTCTCTCTCTCTCTCTCTCTCTCTCTCTCTCTTTTTCTCTCTCTCATGCGCGTGCGTGAGTGTGCGTGTGCGCACACACACACACACACACACACACACACACACCACACATACTTCTTCATAGTCCTCATCTTAAAGAGAGGGCAGGGGAGGAAGCACTGGTACCCTTGACTAAACCCAGGATGTCCACTGCTGATACTTATTTCCTTAGAGGTCATCTTGTTTCCTTATTCATGTTCGTAATTACTGTGTTGGCAGCAGTGTTTGCATGTGGACATACATGCATTTCTCTTTAAGATATGTTCAAATGTTGATGAAGTGTTGCCTTTATCTGGAAAGACTTGCCAGCTGGTGCCTGGGTGCTTAGGATGCCTATTACTCCTGAATCGAGTGCTGAAAACTTCGTAATGAAACCCAAAAATCACAGAAGCATAAACACAGCTGCTTATGCCCATAAAGTAAGTGGTTTACAAGGGGAAGCATAATCAGTCGAATCGAGTGTTTAGTCAATTACATTAACAGCAGACAAATAGAAATCATATGTACTTGACAGGAGGCCATTCTCGGGAACTGTATACTTGCATGCTGCAAGTGAAAGGAGACATGTGAAAAGAAGGATCATCCATTATTCATGATGAATAAAACACAAAAGAATCTCTTTAAAATATCAAAAAAATATCTTTAAAACATGAGGGTTGGGATTTTAGTAACTCATTTTATATTTTAAATTGGTTCAGAGTTGCTTTTTCTAGAAGTGACTTGTATATGATTATAACCAAAGAAAATACATATATTTTAAACACGGAAGAAATTGTTTCAGAAAACCATGGCTATGTGTAGATTTACAAGACTTCAAGAAATATGAGCAGACTACACAGCGTGTGACAGTTGACAATGAAGCTCACTTGTTGGGTCACCTTCAGGTCAAGCAGTAAACCTTATAGGAATCAAATAGACTGCAAGTCCAGAAGTCAGACCAAGAAGCTCAAAGGACCTTATGTTGAATCACTGATAAACTGATAAGAGTCCCAGGGAACCTGAAAAGACGGCCTGTTCTGAAACTAATGGATCTGTTCCTGAGACTGGGTCTTAAGCACTGAACCATTCCCAGGCCACCCACCCATGCAGTGCAGTAGAAAGTTGTTGTCTCCTTCACTTTTACTGACCTACATCTGTTTTGTGAGTTTGGAGTGGACTGCCTTCAGGTTCTAGGAATATTGCCCTGGTTCTGAGTCTGTAGAAAAGGGAGAAAAGGTTGTTGCAAATGAAATTTCACTAACATAAAATTAACTATATAAGCAGTGATAAATCAATAAAATGATATAAATATGAACTGAAAAGTTTCAAAATCATTTTTATACCATTTCTCAATTCTAGCAGCTGTGGGCCTGGAAGTCCTTAGTGGATATTATTTAATAAATATAAGATGGGGGTTGTGTGATAAGCCATAATCTGGTAACAGCTGGTAAGAGTCGGTTGCATCAGAAGTGGTGCTATAAAGGACTAGCTGTCCAGGGCACAGGTCATTCCAGCAATCCAATCTGAAAGGATCTGAGAATCGCACCATTGACAGCCTTTCAGAGACCCCTTACACTACTGGACTTGCCCTTTTTAATTGTTATCTTATTTACTTATATTTTTGTGATACTAGGAACTGAACCTAGATCCTCATGAATATGCTAGGGCATGTACATCGTACTGCGCTATATTATAGCCCTTTTATCATTTTCAGATAGGTTCTCACTAAGTTGCCCACGTGCCCTGGACCTTGTGATTCTCCTGCTTCAGCCTCTGGAGTAACTTGGATGACAGACTAGTTCCAGGCCAGGCCAGGCCTGAATTAAGTCCCTGTCCAATTAATCCCAGAGAGAACAAGTTATGTGTTTCAAAGAATTGAAAAATGTAATGTTTTTGTCCTCTCAAATAGTTTTAATCCCTTTCAAATGGTTTCATGTCCACACATGGATAAGCAGCACTAATCTCTCTGCCCTAACCTGTATTATTTTCCAATTGTTCCCCAAAATGGTCACAAATGCCAATTTAATGAGTCAGAATTAATGAGCCTTTAATTCCTCAAAACCATCTCCCTAAATTCTTCCCATTCCTCTACACTGCCACAGCGTGTCCTTAGAACTATCTTCCACAAAGAAAATGTTCTCTTTCTGTTCCTATTGTATGTGATACTCCTTGTTATCATTCCTACTAAACCAAAATCAGCCTTGTGTGGTAGAGATGAGATGGCAACAGCATCAATCCCCAAGTGGAAAAGGCTCTGTGTCTTGGTAGATACTGCCTAGTTTGCTGACAAAGGCATGGGTTGTGAAGGAGATCATATCTTACTATATCTCCTGCCACCAAACCCTGGGAAAGTCTTTCTTTCTAGCTGGGTACTAAAAGTGGGTTCTGACTGTGTTTATAAATGCTAATAGTTGTTCCATATTCTCCCCATATTAGGAAAGTAATGAGAAGAATTTTTTCATTTTATCTCAAAGTTTAACCTGTTTGAATCCTGGAGAAAGTGACCTCACATTGCTGACTTCTGTTTTCTTGATTAATGATAGGACCAAGAGTTTGAATCTTTTCTTCCTAAAGTTCATGTAATTTCAGGGGAATTATGTTTAATGTTTTGATCTCATTTCTAAGGAAGTGATCAACAGAGAGTCATCTCAGAGAGTTGTTGGGTAACATGTTAATATAACATGTGAAATACTTAATACAGTATCTTAATCAAAGTAAGTTTTGCTATTTAATGAATTTTTAGAGAAGTTCACATGATACAGTCTAGGCTGTCCTTAAGCCCTTAATCCTGCTGCCTCGGACTGCCAAGTTCTGACATTATAGGTGAAAATAAGTTTTCTATCAATGTTAGATACTATTATATTTAGGTAGAAGTGGGGTTGTAGAAGTGCAAAATACATCGAAATGATGAAAATGAAGATGTACCTATGAAATGAGAAAGTATCTATTTAATGTCATGTAACAAATCATCCCAAAGTTGAGCAGCTGAAACATGCAATGTTTACTGTCTGACATAGTGTCTGGAAATAAGTGATTTAGGCTCGTGGTTTACTAGAATATCGTGCATTTGCCAAAGCCTAAAAGTGGGAGCATTCAGGAGCGTTCAGAGTATCTAAAACAACGTGCCAAACAGAAGCCACAGATCATCTCTCTCTACTGCGATAGTGTAAGCACGGGGCTTGGGTGGGGTTTGGGTGAGAGAAAGTTTTCACTACCCACTGTGCCATCCCTCCCAGGGAACAGGTGCCAGTCAAGGATCCAATATATCTCTTCTCTGTTGAGGGATGACAGAACAAAGACTCTTTAACCCTAAAGAGCTCAATGAATATTCAAGGGAATAGGAATAAAAAACTTTAGTCAAGTTTTAGTATTTGGCTAGGTTTCTCAAACTTGTACAAACAGATTTTAACCCACCATGCTTAAGAGAGACCTTAACTAAAGAGTGCTGGGGCTATAAATATAAGTATGCATAAAATCCAGGTTGGCTTGGGCCTGAGTCCTTCACAGAAGCAACCCCAAGAGAAGGCAACAGTACTGGCAGCAGTGTAACTCACCTGTTGTGGCAAGAACAGTGTTCCCTTGTGAGGTTTGTGTGAGAAAGTCTCAGAAGTGACAGCCAACCTAGAATATCTAGGCTTTTATACAGGAAGCTAACTCTTCAATACCACAACTGTGGTCTTCTGCATGGTGGGTTGGAGGTAGAAGAGAGTAGTTAAAGCTATGTTCTCTGTCTGGCTAGCAAACGTCTAGAAGGTGAGTGGAGGGTAGGCCAAAATGAACAGCTTGAATAGATACATACACATAGGGTCAGGTAAACAAAGGGAATAAAAAGAGAAAGCCAAGGACTAGTGGGATGCCAAAGCCAGACAGAATCTGAGAGCTAGATGCCTTTCTCAAACTGGTCTGTTTCTAGGTGAGGAACTTAGTATGCCCCAGTCTTTCTCATTTGTTTCTAATTGAAATCAGGACATTAAAAGCTATTACTAGAATTACAAGTAAGAGAGTATATATGATGTACGGCGGTCCACAAGCCACAGCACTTGTGTAAAAATCAAAGGACAACTTTGTGGATTAGGTTCACTCCTTCCATCTTTGCACATGTTCTAGGAAACAAACCTGGGTCTCTAGGATTGGAAGGAAAGCCAAGCTCACTGGCTTAGTCAGTAAAGTGCTTGCAATAAAATCATGACAATCGAAGTGCAGACTCGCAGCATCTCAGGCACAACAGCACCTGACTATAATTCCAGCACTGGGAAGCCATATACACAAGGTACCTGAGTCTTGTTGGTTATCTATTGAAACTAGTGAACTCTAGAGAGAGACCTTATCTCCAAAAGTAAAGTTTATAGTAATCAAGGAAGACTCGTAACATTGACTTTGACTTCCGACATATGCATACAAACACGCACACACACACACACACACACACACACACACACACACACACACACACCTAAACCCTTATAGCACACACTTACAAATTTCTGAACATCCTCAAGGTCTTAAAATTTTTCTAAGAGCATAGATGAATAACTATGCATCAGTTGATTGCCTTCTGATGCCATATGTGTATTACACATGGATTCAGTTTAATAAGGGGAAAGGTTTTTCAGCTAACAGAGCAGAGATCCACCATGAACACTTTTGAGAATCTAATATTCTGAAGGTCCTCTTGTGAACTACCATGTAGATTTTGAATAATACCTACTGTACAAGATAATGTATTTGAAATAATTCACTGGGTTTTTTGTTTTAGAGTGTCTAGCTTCCTTGTACAACGACTGATGTGCTTTCAGTCACTGTAGTCACATTTTCTAAAATTTCCAATTGGTATAATCATAGCATGTATTCTTATTTGGCCAGGTTTCTTCTTCTCAATATTGTCATTGTGAGAGTCAACTTTTCTATTTTGTATGTCAATCCTTTTTTCTGAATGTTGTTCTACTGACTTATAACACTTCTGAAACTTTATGCTGGGTCTACTGCAGCACTATTGTAGAGAAGCTTCCAGAAATTCTGCAACCAAGTGACCAATGAAATATTAGAAATGTCCTTTGTTAGTCTCTCATGATATGTCTCTTTTAGAGGCCTATCAGCATTAGAAGTCTAGACTGTCCTCGGATTCAGATTATTTCCTTGGACTTGGTAGAACATTCCCTAAAACTGGTACTGTGGGTCTTGTCTATCCTGTCTGTGTTGCAGTGAGGCTGAGACCTGCCAAACAGAAGGTGTTCAACTGATATATGTGTTGGAAGATTTTACTATACAAGTTAGACTTCTTCACCTTAATAAACCAAAAACATTATATCTGTCCTTTCCAGAGCTCTCAATATGCTCATAGGATTCCGGAAGTTAAGTAGCTTTTCCCTTTTCTGAAGGCTGTTGTATGTATATGTGTGTGCACATACAGACATGTGTGTATACATGTGTGTGCACTCATGTGACCATAATTTGAAATGACTTACAGTCACTTATAACAAGTTGCTCAGTATCACGCCCAGAATTTTTTGGGTTACCTATAAAATGTTCTGTCAGGGCCTGCAGAATGGTGTTGGAGATTAAGAGCACTTGTTCCTCTTGTAGAAAACAAGATGGATTTGCAACATCCCCGTGATGGCTCACAATGATCTGTAACTGCAGTCTCAGGGAATCCAGTGTCCTCTTCTGAACTCTGAGCTGTCAGGCATGCGTGGGGAACACATACATACACAAAGGCAAAATACTCATACACATAAAGTAATGAATAAATGTCAACAATAAAATATCTAGGCACAAGAAGATAAAGAAATAAAAAGATGAAAAAATAAAGAGATAAAGAAGATAAAGAAATGAGAAGCAAGAGAAGAAATGAGAACTGATAATCCATCTCACAGATAAGGAAACTTCTGTGTGCACAGCTGTTTCCTTAACTCTGCTATTTTAGAGTATAACTAGCAACAGACAAGTTTGACAGATGGACAAGAAGCCAAGACCTCAGCCTGATTAAAGAGAAGAATTAAACGGGATTGGAGGACAAGAGAGTTAGCCCAAGCCTATTACTCCAGCAATCAAGAAGCTGAGGTAGGAGCATAACAAGTTCAAGGGCAGCCTGGGCTACAATGGAGATATCTCAATCAAGGAGAGATTACAACAGTGAGGAGATACAGTCCAGTGGTCAGTCCCATTTTATAGTCAGCAAGCATTAAGAACTAAGAGAAGAAGTGAATAAGGGTACAGAACAGGATCAAACAGAGAGTCAGCTTACAACCATTTAGAAAGGTAAAGAACCCAGATGTCCCTCAACAGCGGAACGGATACAAAAAATGTGGTACATTTACACAGTGGAGTACTACTCGGCTATCAAAAACAATGACTTCATAAAATTCTTAGGCAAATGGATGGAACTAGAAAATATCATCCTGAGTGAGGTAACCCAGTTACAAAAGAACACACCTGGTATGCACTCACTTATAAGTAGATAGTAGGAAAAAGCTTGGAATACTCACAATACAACTCACAGACCATATGAAGCTGAAGAAGAAGGAAGACCAAAGTGCCCATGTTCTAGTCCTTCTTAGAAGAGGGAACAAAATAATCACAGGAAGTAGAAGGTCAGGGGGACTTGGGAGAAGGAAAGAAGGGGAAGGAAAAGAGGGCAGGATCAGGTATGCGAAGAGATGGGGGAGATGTACAGGGGGTAGGGAAATTAAACAGAGCTGTGTAGCAATGGGGGATGGGGAACTGGGGATAGCCACCAGCAAGTCCCAGATGCCAGGAAAACAAGAGGTACCCAGGACCCAATGGAGATTATATTAGCTAAAATATCCAACAAAGGGGAAGGAGAACATGTAGAGACCATATTCAGAGGTTAGGCATGACCCTCCCTAGTTGAGGAATGGGCCCACCCACTCATCTCCAAAATTTTAACCCAGAATTGCTCCTGTCTAAAGGAAATACTGAAGGAAAGAACATTCAGAGACTGCTCCACCTGGGGATCCATCCTATCTGCAGACATCAAATCCAGACACTATTGCTGATGCCAAGAAGTGCTTGCTGACAGGAGCCTGGTGTAGCTGTCCCCTGAGAGGCTCTGCCAGAGCCTGACAAATACAGATGCAGATGCTTGCAGCCAACCATCAGACTGAGCACGTAAACCCCAATGAAGAAGCTGAAAGGGTTTACAACCCCACAGGAAGAACAACAATATTAACCAAACAGACTCTCCAGAGCCCCCAGGGACTTAAACCACCAACCAAAGAGTACACATGGGGGGACCCATGGCTCCAGCTGCATATGTAGCAGAGGATGGCCTTATCTGGCATCAATGGTAGAGGAGGCCCTTGGTCCTATGAAAGCTGGATCCCCTCATCACCCTAGGGAATGCTAGGGTGATTGAGGCAGGAGTGGGTGAGTGGATGGGGGAGCACCCTCATAGAAGCAGGGAGGGGGAGAAAGGGATGGAGGAAGTTTGGAGCAGAAACCAGGAAAGGGTATAACACTTGAAATGTAAATATATAAAAACATAATAATAATAATAATAATAATAATAATAATAATAATAATTTTTAAAAAGGTAAAAGTGAGTGATAAGAGATCAGGTTATTTTCAGACTTGGGAGTATTGAAATCCAAAGTCGTTTGCCATCTCACCTCTTGCAAATCTTCCCTTCTAACTCAAAGTGCAATGGATTCCAAAGCCTGCTGTAAGACAGGAGATCTGGAGCCGCTGCCTGGGGAATGTGGTAACGGAAAGGAAATTTGCTTTTCTTATGAGCATCTTTGATGTTCCTGAAAAAGCAATTGTGTGCTTACAACGCTCTTTTGAGAGGGGTTTCTTCTGATATCTCAGAAACTGATTTATACCCAGAACTCTTGTTTAGTAGCCAATATAACATATTTATTTAAATGGTTATAATTCCAACATACCTGTGATGCCTAGGCTGATGATAATCTTTGGTGCCGAGTAAGCAGAAACTGCAGTGTGAGTAGCAATGGCTGCAAGGGTAGCCAAAGTTAGCTTGCTCTGTCTTGTGTTAGAACCCACTCTGACTCCTTTCAAATGTTAATTCCATTAGTGCTCACAGCAATATTTCAGGACCTTTATCAGAGCTCTCATTTGCTGATTTGTCTGCATTGCATTCAGCTGATAATGCTGTAGATAGATTTTAGATAAATAGATAAATAAATTTTAGATAGGTTTTATATAAGTGGTGAGTATATTAGTAGTATTTGGGGAAATTTAAAACCAACTCATCAACTGATATGACTTCAGTAATGGCAACATGTATTCAATGAGCTTTATTAATTAAAACTGAGAAAGGTCACGTGCTAACTAGAAGGTCTTAGAATGTCTCTGTAAGGTTTTTTCGTGATTTAAAAAGAAATTGTATAATTTGGAGATGATAATTCTTATTTACTGTAGACATACAAAGCATAGTTCTGTGATATTTATTTTTAAATTGTCATTAAACATATTTTAAAATGAAATGGGATGATTTGTGGTGTCTCCATCGTGATTACAATTTGTCTTGGTCACTTGGCAAGTTTATATTTTTGTTTGCATCTTTTCATTTTCTCGTAGAAAATGAATTTGGGATTTGAGTAAAATAAACTACATTTGAAATTAATTCTTACTCAAGGATGGCGATTTGGTTTCATGACCATGTTTCCTGGCTTTAGCTAGCAGCCCTCATACTATGAGAAGATCTCTTTATTAAATCTCATTTTATTACAGACAAATTATGTATAAAATGGGCATGCTCAAAACTTGTAAGATCTATAATTATTAGTGATGCTTCTGACATCCATATCCATGTAAAAAGAATTAGATAAAGTGTATGAGATCAGTGATTTCTCTTTTCACGATAAATTAATCTGGTAACAGGTGGATTTTGCACATGAGGCAAATTTCTTCCTGCCCTGGGTATCTGAAGAAAGATGAGAAGCAGGTTTGGGAGAAGGAAGCGTTTCTGGAGAAGTGGCTTTGCTATACACAGCACGGAAATGCCTTCCTGCTAAAAATGCCTACTACACCTCTGCCCTGACCCTGACTGGTGTGACCAGTTCAACAACAAAGTGTCTTTAACCCACATTTCATAATCATGTTGTATTTTCTCCTGTATTTCTCTCTCCCACTTGCCTGACATCCATTTAGCTTCCATAAAGGAGCAAGATTAACAGAATAGTAACATAATGATAAAGGAATTAATATTACTGTGGCTGAGTCCAATTGGGTGCTGTAATACAGACAGTAGGACCAGAATGTGATCAAGACCCACAGAAGCAGACCACACACCTCTGTCATGCAGAATCTGATGGGGAAATGTCATCAAATGCTTTGGCCACCACACTGGGTATTATGGAGAGTTGCAACCATCAGGCCTACAGCCTGTCTGCTCCCACTCAGCTTTCCTCTGCTCACCTGAGGAACTCACCACTCTCATAGCTTCTGAGAGAATCTGGAAAGAGCAGACTTGCACAGTTTTTATCCCAAATCCTCTTCCTGTCTACAGATCGGCTCACTGAATGTCACTACTGAGTTGTCTCTCAAAGCACTGGAATGTAGCCATGAATTAAACAGCAAAACATGTCCTTTTAAAAATCCACATTCTTGCCCATACTCATGATATTCCAACTTGAATGTGTATACCCTGTCTGCTCTGCCCACTTGGTTGCTATGGATACAAACCACATCTTCTTAGCTTTTTCCCTGAGGCTCATTTCTCATTCTTTGGCCCCAACATGATAATCTACAAAAATCAATCAGCACTCTTCTGAACTGCCCTACAAAGCTTCTCCTTGGCTTCCCTTCATGTTCTCTAAGCTAAGCCAGGAGAATGACTTCATTTTTCAGGAGTGATTCTTTTAATATACATATGTGAAAATGGCAATGTCCTGTGTAAAAGTCATTCCAGTGCAATGTGAATCAAATGCTGCGGTGCTTCACTGGGCACACTCTCCTCTTTCCCAGCGCCCCAGCTCTTTCCCTCTGCTCTGAATGCCAGACCCAACAACACTCACTAGACTCTTATCTAAGAAGGATTCCTCACTCTGGACAGACTTCTTCAACTTGACTCTGCTTTGTCCAAATTATTTTTAGAGCTATCAAAATGTGACTTTTTCTCCCTACAATCCTTGACACATTATATTGACACCTTCATGTATGTGTGTGTGTGTATATGAGTGTGTGAGTGTGTGTGTGTGTGTATGTGTGTGTGTGTGTGTGTGTGTGTGTGTGATTTCTACTGTGATTGTTAATTGTGTAATGATCCTTTCCATCTCTGTCTCCACCACTAAAGCAGAAACTATATCCATCTTTTTACCACAGGGCTATCCAGACTAGTAGGCATTCAGTGAATATATGCCACATTTGTTGAATATTTTAGAAGGCTATAAACCAGTAATAAGAAATTAAAATTCATCTAGTAAACAATTACAATAAAGGGGGAAATGCTCATGAGCTAATTAGACAAAATCATTTAAGTAAAACTTTTATTGTCCAGATGACAACGATGAGTTAATGAAACTATGGCAAATGGAGGTGAATATTGAAAATAAATAAGAATAATAAAAAGATATCACAGCAGCTTAAGTATGCACAGAGTAAAGATGAAAATGTCATTAAAGATGAGAAATGGCCTTTGTCTGTGTAACAGAACCAGGAAACTACACAAGAATTGCAAGTGGGACTTCTGTCCAGCTCAAGTCTTTGGATTTACAGTTTCATTGCATTCAGAAAATCAGGGCTAAATGGTGTTGTATAAAAAGAAGCATGAAATGCCAATGGGCAATTCTGCAGTCTGCTTTTGTTTCTCTAATAAAGAAAAGAGGTTTATTTGATCCACACATTTAAAGGCTGGAAAGCCAAACAGCATGGTTTAGGCTTCAATGACACCCCCATTGTAGATAACTACAATGTAGCCATTGTACTACTAAATTGTACTACTAATTGGCTACTAAAAAATTGTCTACCCCCATTGTAGATAACTACAATGTAGCCCTTGTACTACTAAATTGTACTACTAATTGGCTACTAAAAAGTAGCCAATCTAAAAAGCTCCAAACAAGAAGCCAGAAAAGACTGGAGTACACAATACCCTCTGTTGATGCACCCTCCTAATAGACTCCCAGATGCTTCACCTCTCATAGTGCCTACCACCACATCTAGGACTGAATCTCCATTGCAAGAGCTTTTGGATAACAGTCATCAAACCACAGTAGCATCTAGTAAGTAAAGAAAATCATGCAGGAGTCTTGCAGCAGTCTCAACATCTGGTTTAAAATGCACACATCTTTGGTAAACTGGGCTGCTTTGTGACTGAGAGAGGCCCATTAGAGACAGAATGTGAATGTCTGCTTCACACACTTCCTATTGGTATTCTATTTGAAGAGAATACTAGCCCCAAAATAATTTGCTGGCACAGGAATAATTTCATGATGGGAATACTATGCCTCAAGGCTTAAAATATTCTCAACTACTTTTTAAAAATCCCCTGAAATTTGTATTTTTCAACCTCTGGTCTCCTGCTAGTTCCAGATATGCCCCACACACTAATTTCCATTCTCTCTCCCAGCCCTCTCCCACCTTCAACATCTGGTTTCTTATGACTGTAAAAGAAAACGAGTTGCAAACTTTTCCCATCTTTATACTGACATATGAAGAATAAATAGTTTCATGTTTTAAAAGTTATTTCTCAGCTACTCTAGGAAACAGTATTGTGGTTTCTTAAGTTAAACCGGGAACTACTCATAGGACACAGCATCTCACTCCTGGAACATAAGTTCACATAAGACACAGCATCTCATTCTTGGGCATCCATCCAAGAGGACTGAACCTTGTCTTTGCACACCTAACACTAATGTCCATCATGTCTTTATTCACAATAGGAAAATACTGGAAAGAACCCTAGTGTTTTCCAGTGAGTGCAGAGTGTAGCCACAATAAAATAAAGAGAATTACTAGGACATGTAATATTTGCAAGAGTATCTGAAGGATCGTGTTCAGGATTATAATCACTTTTTACAGTTAGAAATTACAGAAACATCACTTGCTGGATTGAGCAAGTGGCAGATGGTAAAGAGAGGAGCAAAGCACAAAAGAGAAACTCAGGCAGTCTGTGGAAAGGATGTTCTGTACTGCTGTCTGTTTACTAAATGATAGACATTTGGATTCTCCAAGGTGTGTGTGTGTGTGTGTGTGTGTGTGTGTGTGTGTGTGTGTGGTCTTGCTATTATGAATAATGCTACTTTGAAAATTAAGTTCATGTCTTTACATAGACATTTGTTTTTAATTTTATTTGGTAGATGCCTAGGAGAAAAAAAAAGCTTGCTAATCCATGGTAAATTAATATAATTTATTCATGGTATGCTAATGCTTAACTTCATAATAATTACCAAAGTGTATTCCAAGGTTCCAAAGCATTTTAGATCCCCATCAGAGAATAAGCTTGGGATTGTCTGTCATTTGTATTACATTTATTTATTTTTATTCTGTTACTGAAAATAATTTATCATACAATATACTGTGAGGTTCCCCTTCCCCAACTCCTCCGCAGACATCCTCCCTGCCTGACCTGCCACTATTTCTTCTCTTTCTCCTTAAAAAAGAAGTAGGCATCTAAAAGATATAATAAAATAAGACAATAAGTAAATGTATTATTTATTTTATTAACTCGGGTCATCAGATTTGGCTACAAGTGTCCCCACCTGCTGAGCTTTCACTATTCTTCCCATTATTTTTATAGCCATTTTAATACTAGAATTAGTGTCTCACTAATGGCTTTTGTCTAATTTCCCTTATTTAGTTTTCCTTATATTTAGTTTTAAAAATTGTTTATTTACTTGCCCTCATGAATGCTGGGCATGAAGTCTACCACTGACATGGTTTGCTAGCCTTCAATATTGTTTTAGCTTATTTTTCATTAATAATCCTGAACATCTTTTCATCAGCCAATTAGTCATTCATATTATTTTGTTTCTTCTAAAAGTGTTACCCATACATAAAAAATAAAACTGTTCTAAGCAATAGGGCACTATCTTTGTTACTTTTCTATTGCTGTGAAGAGGCACCATGTAGTAGAGAGGACACTGAATCTGTAGATCAGCTAGGAAGAATTGTCACTTGAGGAGCATTGAGTCTTTCGTTGTACAAAGATGTTGCACCTCCTTATTTGCCAGATGCTCACTGGTTTCTTCTTGCTATGCTCTGGGGAAGAGGTTAGAAATTGATTTTCTCAGAAATTTACTCCTGAAAAGTTTATGATTCTCAATGATTAAGAGGCGTCTAATTTCCTAAGAGACGGAAATTGATACTGCCGTTTCTTTTCAGGTTACTCATTGCTAGAATACAGAAATACAATTAGTTTTGTATATGTATATTGTTTTTTTTTTAAATGGAAGCATTCAAAGATTACTAGTTTTAGTAACTTTTTATAGAGTCACTAGGATTGTTTTTCCAACTAATACCAAGTTATCTGCAGATAAAACAGTTTTGTATGTTCTCCAGTCTGCACAGTAATTTCTCTTCTTGCCTTGCCATGCTGGCTAAAGTCCTGGTACAGTGTTGAATGGAAGTAGTGAGAGTGGCCATCTAGGAAGCATGCACTCTTTCACCAGTATCACAGTGGCTACGGACTACGTTTGTTTGTTTGTTTGGGTAGTAAGTGTAAAGTCTACACTCGAGGCAGAACTATTACTGAAACCTGGCAAAACTGGAAGGCCTTCAAATGCCATAACCACAATTTCCCCTCTTTACTCCTGGCCCATGAATAAGTAAATCCCCATAGCCAACTAATGTTCGCCAAACAGCAGGTGCTATTCCTAGTTGTCTCCAATGTGTTGTGTTCCAGCTCTTCAGCCCAGTAGGATTAATCAATAAATAAATTGACAGTATCAGGGGCTTCCTGTCCTCTGAATATTTCAAAGCCTGCCTCTGCCATGGAGGTTCAGGAGTGGCCCAGACACTGAGCTAGTTAAAGCATATTAAAAATAATGCCACGAGTTTGTATCTTTCATTCAGGGATTCCAGAGTGGTAGGGCAGGCAGAATCACACTATCCCAGCAGGAAAGTGAAGAGTGGATTAACTGTTTGCCACTAAAGATGGCATTCTAAACTGGGGCAAGAACTCACATTTAAAAATTAATTCAGAGATTCTCGATGGAATAAACACACTCCATGATGTAAGGTTACTAGTTGAGGAGAGCTGGCTTCTTAGCAGGCTACAGATTTTGCTGCAGTTTGGAATTAGTACAACATTTGAGCTCAGAGGCGCTGGAAGCTGCTGCTGTGCAAAGAGACAGGCTGTTTTCAAGGCAGAGGCAGGTAGTGGAAGCTCCCTGACTCTCACAACCAGATAAATAAAAAAATAGAGATGAATGAAATTTGATTTAATTGTTTTTAAGGATAGAAAGGAGTGTAATGATAATTGTTTAAGTGTTTCTAAGTACATGGAATAAAGAAATCCAGGACTTTGATTTCAAATGTAGGAATCAAAGGCATGGAGATAAACTAGAATGAACAAGAAAAATACAAAAAATACATTAAAAGAAAATTGAAAAAGTCTTGCCAGGGCAATACTTGGTATCTTTGAATGTGGTCGACGTGGGATGTCTGGGATTGCTTAGCCTGGTAGAACAAATTTAGAGTCTGGAAATAGGCTCATATAGTAAGTATAAGGGAATTTAACTGAGGTTAAATATATAGATGAGTAGAGGCTTTTCATCAAATGGTAAGTCAGGAGCAGGAGATAAAAGAAGGAGCTTATCTCAGACAAATAGTAGAAACTTAGGCTTTGATCTCATATAGGTCAGAGCAGGAGGTAGTGAAGTAGCACTGCTTCAACACATAATAACAATTGTTTACACTGCTTTACATTGTTTTAATTATCAAAATAAAGATAATCATAAGTTTGGTGGTATTAATGATATTTAAAAATCCTCTGGGAGAGAGGTCAAGCTATTAAATTAAATCAATCTATACCTTTAGTGATTTTGGGTTACTGGACCAAGGACATGCTATTTTGGGAGAGAGACCTGCATTTGTATTACCAGGAAAGGAGAAGAGGCTTTGGACCCCTTCCAGAGTGATACGGATCAGATATGACAGGAAAAGAAGCCCTGCCTTGAAGATCTTGGCTACAGAAAAGAAAAATTCGAGAAAATTAAACAGGACAGGTAACTTGGCCTGCTGATTCCTTGACATAGGAACAGACCTATAACTGATTTAGACATGAAAATGTCTCTAGCCAGCACATCAGCTAAAATTAGACAATAATTCTTGTTTGTTGTGAAATCCTTAAGATTTATCGTGCCATTCTTCACATGTCGTGAATCAAGACTTATGACAGTTGGTTATTGATAAAATTAACTAAAAGGATAGCTGTTTTTCATCTGCTTAAATGAGGAGCAAAAATTTACCCTTAACTGATCTGTGTATCTTGCAAAATCCATATGAATATCTTTATAGTGCTAAAATTTTGGTTATGAGATTCATATATTGTAGAATGTACCTCTGGCAAGATTCATCCTTAGGGACACTGATATGATCTTTGGTTCCAACCCCCTACCTCCTGAAGATGTTTCCAGAGAATTGCTTCTAAAACAGCTTCAGGGATAGTTGGTGAAGACTAACCAATTTTTCTAATTTCCCTACCCCTCATCACCCCTTGAAGAAATTTTTCTTTGCTTCTATTCAGGAGGAAGAATTTGTGGAGAGTTGTAATCCTGATCACATGGGTTTGGATGCCTAGTTGTGTTTATTTTTTAAATTATAGATAGGTTTTCACTCCAAGGGATAATTTGAAAATGCTCATAATTTTGAACAGGGAGGAAATAGATGGGATGTATTACTAAATTTATTTTTGAACAAAACATTGTATGACCATAATCTTACATTAATAGAAATCTTTATAATTGATGCAAAATCAATGTTATAATTCCTTACATTGGTGCACAATTCACATATTGATACAGATTAAGTTTTTCATTGGTATAAACTTTAAATACTGGTACAAATTTTGAAATTAATACTGTTACTCTTAGTGCCTATGAAATTTATTTTAGAATACAAGACTGTGGCCCAGTCCTTCTGTAGCTGGTATTACAAACAGTAGGATGATTAAGTAACACAAGTTAAGGACTAAATAGTAAACTCATGGTTATATTAGATTCTGATTTAATTATAGTAAAGCATTTTCAATATTATTCAAATAGAAATAGCTAAGAGCGGTCAAGGTTTAACAGGTTAGATATACTTTATATAGGTAAATAGTCTTCAAAAACATCAGAAATCCACAGAATATGACATTTAATATTAATTCATTATTAAAGATCACTTGACTATAAATATTTCTGCTCCTGATAGTACCCCCTTCGTGACTCAAAGAAGATATCACACATCATAAATTCCATATAGAGTTGCTCCAGTTATGGCAAGGTAGCCACTGGACAAGAATTGCCCTAATTCATCTACAGACTTCCCAATACTTGGGAAGCAGAAACAAGAGGATCTCTTGAGTTCAAGGCCAGTTTGATCTACAAAGTGACTTTCAGGACAGCCAGGGTTACACTGAGAAACCCTGACTCAAAAAACAGGGAAAAAATAAACAATATTGATTTGAGATATTTTTTCTACTTTTCAAATATTATCTGGTAAAGCCAAACCCTTTCCATTAACCGAGGCCTTTCTTGTTTCCTATATTATGGAATGTCATTTTGTCATTCAGGTCAAGAATTTTTTAACATACCATTCAACTTTTCTTAATCATGCGTGATATTCTGAAGCATTAATTTACTCTCCATATTTTGGAGGGTTTTCTCAATTATTCCTGTTATTGATATGCAATTCAATGTAACTATAGTTGTAGAATATTCATTCAGAAATTGGCTTCGGGCTTTCCAGGTATGTTTGGAATTAATATATGTTTATCCTCTGTAAGGGATGTGGGGGAAATATGCACATTAACTAGTACATATAACACACAAGTTGAGATAAAGGAATACAAAAACTCAGTTTTTTACAAAGTCCTCTGATTTTATGCCTTTCGTTCTACCAACTAGTGAAAATGAGAAATAAAAGTCTAGTTAGAAAACTGTATTACTTGAATGATGTGTCGATATTTTATTATGGTGTCTTGGTGTCTTTAGTAATTTTTAGTAATTTGAGTTTTCCATTTTTGTCTTATATTAATGTATCCATTCCAGCTATGTTAATGCCTTTTGATTTTTAACCAGTTGTGTCCTAGATTCTATGTTATTTATATTTTTAACCAACTAAAGAATCTCTGCTTTTTTATTGTTGTATAATCACATTTTATCATTATTGGCGTCTTTAAAAGTATGTTGGCTCTTTTATGCCTATCTTCCAAATGTCTCATGCACTTCATATCTATTCCTCCTAACAACTCTCATTTGTGTCAAAACTTTTAGTGTATTGTTTCAATACCTGTCAGTTTTATAATATCATCCTTGTGTGTGTTCACATGATATGATGGAAGAGACACATGCCACTCGCTTTTGTGTCGATGTCAGAGAACAGCTGTGGAGTCCGTATTCTCCTTTCTCCTTTGTGTGATATGCAAGGATCAAATCAGGTCACCAGCTTTAATACGGCAAAAAAAATCTTTACCTGCTGACCATTTTGTGGTCCCTCAAAATGCTTTTGTTTGAGATGGTTTTATATATGTAGCTCAGGCTGGCTGGAACTCATGCCAATCCTGCTGCCTCAGCTTACCATGTGGTGAATTACAGAAACTAACAGACCCAGCCCTTTCTGTCAAACTGATAAGCTTATTTTGTGAGTTATTTTTTTAGAGTTATTCTATAGGTTATTATATTTTTATTAGGAATATATAATTTTTCACCCTGTAAGAGGTTAATGCATAGGAGGTGATTTCAGCGAGACAGAAGTGGTTCTCCTGAGTAGCTTCTCTTTCTCCTTCTTTGTTATCATTGCCACATGCACACCTCACAACTGACAGTAGTCTCCTAGCAGAACTCCCTCATAGCTCCATCAGACAACTGTATGTATGTCACTTAAGACAGTTCAGACAGCAAATACATTTGTCCTTATACATTTTCAAATAATTACATATTTAACTGCATCATTTTATTTCATGGATTCAAGTTATCATCCTCCATTGTTTTCTATTAATCCAGAGAATTTCTTGAGTATTTCTTGTAAGGCAGATCTAAATTATTTCAGATTTTTCTAGATACACAAATCTTAGTTGACAGATTTTTTCCCCCAGTACTTTGACTATCATAGTCTACTCTCCGCTCTTAAAGTAATCCTGAACAGATCTGATTTATGCCTTCTTAAGATCAAATTTCAGGCATTTTCTGCCTCATGATCTCAGCCTTTCTGTTTCGCTGTGGTTGGTTCTCCTGACCTGACATTTCTGACTAACCCTAGACACCCCTGGGTCTTGGTGATTGCATGTTCCCTTTCTTATAGAACTGATATGTGGAAGAAAAGGTCAACTTTATTTCACTTGTTCACAAAAAAAAAAAAAAAAAAAACACTGATTACTGCTTTGCTCAGAGAGCCAACAGTTAAGTCTAATTTGAAAATAGAATCATTGGCTCCCAAAGTAACCATTGTTCTCTTTATAGAACTAGCGACGTCTCACCATCCTTCTAAACCCTTCTTAACCTTTCTAATAGCAAATTATCAGAAACAAATCCTTCCTGTTGAGATTTGTTTTAAGCTGTGAGCACCGTCATCTTCATCTAATTTATCAAGATAAAAAATAGAGAAAGTGGACCTGGGGTCTGGAGTTTTTCTAACTAATACGTGATTCATGCAGTAATGAGTCTAACTAACTGTTCATCTTTACCATTAAAGAAAGCAAATTAAAAGCTTTATAACAAACATATTTTATACCCCCTCCATAAATAGTATAAAACTATATTTTCAATTCTTGTTCTTAAAAGAAGTTTGGGTCTAACAAAAAAAATTAACTGTGAGGGGAAAATGTTCAGTAGGTCAAAAAAAGTTCGATGGGCTGACTTTGGAGGCATAAGGAAGATAATAAGAGACTTGGTCTACATGCATTGTCTCCAGTGAGAACCTGTCAGGCTACAGCTGTTATACACTAGGTACTTAACAGAGAAAATATAGTGAAAGGAGTTGTTAACTAGGTGACTGAAAGGCAAAAAGGAAACATGAAATAGCAACCACAAGAACCAGCTGCCACCCTTGGGCACGGAAACAATGGCAAGAGGCTGGCCATAGTAAAACTTAGAAGCTTGGAGAAGAAACCCCACAGAGCTAAAACTCCCATCTCTGCAGAGAGGTCTCCAGACAGCTGGTCCTGGCTTTTCTGAGAAGGCACAGACAGTATCTGCCCATGATGTGATGGGAGGAAATTACCATCTCAGAGAGCAGCAGAAGGCAAGGCTTTTATGCTTCCAAGAATAGGAAGCTTCACATAGTTCCTTTCTCTTCCCCACTCCTTGCCCCTACCCTCTAATCACCTGTACCGCTACCACCACCACCCCCCCACCCACACACACACACAATTGATAGAGCTTTATAGTAAACCAGCTGGTAACCCATGGTTGTGGTTTGTGAAGCACCTGCATTATGTAGCAGATGAAAGGAGACAGTGGGTGTTGACATATGAAACTTAGTAACTGGCCCATTCATTAATTCCAAAAAAAGTCTTCCATCATGGACCCAGTCTCTTTGTTTCCCATACACATTCTGCCACCTGAGTATTCCAAAATGTTGATAAAATGAAGTTATCAAATATCACAGTGACTTGTAGTTTCCTATCATCGTAATCAAGGCTGAATCAAAGGTGACAATTACTTTCCATTATTGCAGAAGGTAAGGGCACTTGGGGATGAAAAGAAAGATGAAAAAAATTACTTTTAAACTTTTTGTGGTGTGTGTATCTATGCAGTGCATATTTTTGAGGTTCAGGAATTGCCTCACAAACCACACAAACACTGATCTCTGGTGACAAGGATACCTTAATGAGCCTCAAGACTGGTCCACCAGGGTCATGGTCCAGATTCAGAAACTGAACCATAATACTGAGTTAAGATGTTAGAGTGTTTCAAAGTCCTAAGTCCCAGATCTACAAATATCTGTGCCAAGTTATTTCACCAATCAGGATTTAGGGATAGAAGGATTTCCTTGGGAACATGTTTTTGCTGTATACTTGTCTTGCTTCCATTGGTTGGAGTATTCAACTGTGGCAGGGGACTTGCCTTGCCTAATAGTCTTACTCTAATTTGTCAACCAGAATGGGATTTGTCTAACACTTATATCTTAACTTGCCAACCAGGATGTCAGTTACCCATGTACATGTTTCTTTCTGCCAAGTAGGATGTCAGCTTCTAGGGAGGTCTTGGGAACTTAAACTTTACTGAACCACAACTCATAATGAAAGTCTTACTCCAAATAGTTTCTCATTTTGATGCAAGCATCTCTCTTATTCTGGTGTTCATCCCAGGGACAGCTTATAGCATAAAAGCTTATACACAAGTGCAGGAAGTGCTGTTGGGTGGTTGGTTCAGGTCCAAGCTTATACAGAACAGTTTTACTAACTTCTATCATGATTGGTTAGCAAGGCGCAGAATGTAACAGAATATGTAAACAATCTTGGCATTAGAAAGTTCCCTAGTAACAGCAGAAACACAGGAAAAAGTTTCCTTATGATGGTAGGCTATCCAGGTAACTGTTACCTAGGCCTTAACATTCCCCCATCTAAGTGAGACTGAGGCATCTGCACTTGGCCCTTCCTTCTTGTTTAGCTTCTTTGGGTCTGTGGAGTGCAGCATGTGTATCCTCTATTTTACGGCTAATACCTACTTTAAGTGAGTACTTAGAGTGCATGACATTTTGGCGCTGTGTTACTTCACTCAGAATAATATTCTCATGATCCATCCATTTGCTTGCAAAATTCATGATGACTTCGTTTTAAACAGCTGAGTAGTATTGCATTGTGTAGATTACCACATTTTCTTTATTCATTAGTCAGCTGAGGAACATCTAGGTCGTTTCCAGTTTCTGGGTATTACAAATAAAGCTACTATGAACATAGCTGAGCAACTGTCTTTGGAGGATGGTACAGCATCTTATGGGTATATGTCCAGGAGTGGTATAAATGAGTCTTGATGTAGAACTATTCCGAATTTTCTGAGAACCCGCCAAATTGATCTCCAAACTGGTTGTACAAGTTTGCACTCCCACCAGCACTGAAGGAGTGCTTACTTTGCTCCCATCATTCCCAGCACAGGCTCTCTCTTGAGGTTTTGATCTTGGCCATTCTTTATACCATGGGTATAAAGATGGAATCAATCTACAATGTTGTGATGACTAAGGACTTTGAGCATTTCTATAAGTGCGTCTGGGCCATGCAAGATTCCTTGTTGAGAATTCTCTGTTTAGATATGTACCCCATTTTGTAATTGAGTTATTTGGGTTGTTGGTGTCTTACTTCTTGAGTTCTTTATTTGTCTTGGATATTAGCTCTCTGTCAGATGTAGGGTCGGTGAAGATCTTTTCACAATCTGCAAGCTTCTGTTTTGTCCTGTTGACAGTAATTGAATCTGGAAATGAATCTGTAATTTGCCTTACAGATTCATGAGGTGCCATTTATCAATTATTATCTTAGAGCCTGAGCCATTGTTGCTCTGTTCAGGATTGTCTCCTATACCGATGCTTTCAAGGCTATTTCCCATTTTTCTCTTCTATGTGATTTAGTGTGTCCAGTTTTATGTTGAGGTTATTGATCTTGTTGGACCTGCTGGGTAATAAACATGTATCTATTTGCATTCTTCTACATGCATACATCCAATTATACTGTACCATTTATTGAAGATGCTCTCCCTTTTTCATTGTTTTGGCAGCTTCATTAAAAATCAAGTGTCCATAGTAGGTGTGTGGGTTTATTTCTGGGCCTTTGATTTGGTTCCATTGATCCACCTGTCTGTTTCTATACCAATACTATGCAGTTTTTATTAGTATTGCTCTGTATTACAGTTTGAAGTGAGGGATAGTGATACCTCCTGAAGTTCTTTTATTGTTAAGGATTATTTTGGCTATCCTCGACTTTTTGTTTTTCTATATGAAGTTGAGAACTGCTCTTTCAGGATCTATAAAAAAAAATGTGTGTTGAAATTTTGATAGGGACTGCAATGAATCTGTATATTGCTTTTGGTAAAATAGCCATTTGCCTATGTTAATCTTACCTATCCATAGCATTAACCTACCTTTTCATCATCTCCTGATACCTTCTTTAATTTCTTTCTTCATGAACTTGAATTTTGTGTCATACAGATCTTTCACTTGTTTCGTTACAGCTACACTAAAATA
Source organism: Rhabdomys pumilio (assembly GCA_030674055.1). Classification (NCBI taxonomy): domain Eukaryota; kingdom Metazoa; phylum Chordata; class Mammalia; order Rodentia; family Muridae; genus Rhabdomys; species Rhabdomys pumilio. Next base: position 22,908,874 of record JANHMN010000016.1, read on the forward strand.
TTTCATATTATTTGTGGCTATTGTAAAGGGTGTTGCTTCCCTAATTTCTTTCTCAGTCAGTTCTTCATTTGAGTAAGGGGGGTTACTGATTTATTTGAGTTAATTTCGTGTCTAGCCACTTTGCTGAAGGTGTTTATCAGCTGTAGGATTTCTCGTGTAGAAATTTTGGGGTCACTTATGTATACTTTCACATCATTTACAAATTGTGATACTTTCCCTTCTTCATTTCCAATTTGTATCCCCTTGATCTCCTTTAGTCGTCTTAGTATTCTGGCTTCAAGCATTGTATTGAATAGATAGGGAGAGAGTGGGCAGCCTTGTCTTGTCTCTTATTTTAGTGGAATTTCAAGTTTCTCTCCATTAGTTTAATCTTGGCTATTGGCTTGCTACATATTAGTTTGATTATGTTTAGGTATGTGCTTTGTATTACTGGTCTCTCTAGTACTTTTAGAAAGAAGGGGTGTTGAATTTTGTCAAAGGCCTTTTCTGGACCTAATGAGATTATGTAATTTTTTCCTTTCAGTTTGTTTATATGGTGGACTACATTGATTGATTTTTGTATATTGAACCATCCCTGTACCAGGAATATAAAGCCTATATGATCATGATGGATTCTGTTTTTGATGTGCTCCTGTATTCAGATTGTATTTTATTGAATATTTTTGTGTCAATGTTCATGAGAGAAATTGTTATGGTATTCTCTGTGTGTGTGTGTGTGTGTTGAGTCTATGTGTGGTTTAGATATTAGAGTGACAAGGGCTTCATAGAGTGAGTTGAACCCTGTTCCTTCTCTTTCTATTTCATTAAACAGTTTTATGAGTATTGGTATTAGCTCTTCTTTGAAAGTCTGATAGAATTCTTCACTAAAAGACTTTTGATGCCGGGCAGTGGTGGTGCACGCCTTTAATCCCAGCACTTGGGAGGCAGAGGCAGGTGGATTTCTGAGTTCGGGGCCAGCCTGGTCTACAGAGTGAGTTCCAGGACAGCCGAGGCTATACAGAGAAACCCTGTCTCGAAAAACCAAAAAAAAAAAAAAAAAAAAAAAAGACTTTTGATGACACCTTCTATTTCTTTAGAGGTCATAGGGCTGTTTAGTTTACCTAATCTTGATTTAACTTTAGTAAGTGGTATCTGTCTAGAAAATCATCCATTTCATTAATAATCTTTTCCAATTTGGTGGAGTACAGGCTTTAGAAATAAGACCCAATGATTCTTTGAATTTACTCAGTGTCTGTAGTTATTTATCTATTTTCATTTGTGATTTTTTTTTACTTGGATATTATCTCTCTGTCTTTTGGTTAGTTTGGCTAAGGGTTTGCACATATTGTTGATTTTCTCAAAGAATCAGCTCTTGGATTCATTGATTCTTTTTATTGATTGATGTCTGCCTTAATTTTTCATATTTCCTGCTTTCTACTCTTCTTGGTGTGCTTGCTTCTTTTTTTCTAGAGCTTTCAGGTATACTTTGAAACTGCTGGTATGAGAACTTTCTAATTTATTTATGGAGGCACTTAGTGCGATGAACTTTCCCCTTAGCACTACTTTCATTGTGTCTCATAAATTTGGGTACATTGTGCCTTCAATTTCACTGAATTCTAGGAAGTCTTTACTTACTTTCTTTCTTTTTTCCCCTACCCAGAAACCACAGAGGAGAGAGTTGTTCAATTTCCATGAGTGCATAGGCTTTCTGCTGTTTCTGCTGCTCTTGAAATCCAACTTTAATTCACAGTGGTCTAATAAGATACAAGGCGTTATTACAATTTTTTTGTATCTGTTGAGGCTTGCTTTGTGACTGACTATATGGTCAATTTTGAAAAAGGCTCTATGAGGTGCTGAGAAGAAGGTATATATCTTTTATGTTTTGGTGAAATATTCTGTGGATGTCTGTTAGGTCCATTTTATTCACAATGTCTGCTAGTTTTTTTATTTCTATGTTTAGTTTTGTTTTTTTTTTTTTTTTTTTTTTTGGATGACCTCTCAATTGGTGAGAATGGGGTGTTGAAGTTCCCCACTATTAATATGTGGGGTTTGATAACCAATTTAAACTTTGCAAATTTTTTTTTTTTTTACAAATGTGTGTGCCCTTGTGTTTTGGACATAGATGTTCTGAGTTGAGATATCCTCTTGGTGAATTTTTTTTTTTTTTTGATAAGTATGAAGTGTCCTTCTCTATCTCTTTGATTAATTTTGGTTGAAAGTCTATTTTGTAAATATTAAAATGGCTACTCCAGATTGCCTTTTGTGTCTGTTCACTTGCAAAACTTTGTACCAGCCATTTACTCGGAGGTAATGTTTATCTTTATTGCTGAGGTGTGTTTCCTGTATGCAGCAGAATGATTCATCCTGTTCTCACATCCATTCTGTTAGCCTGTGGGGTTTGTTTTGTTTTGTTTGGGTTTTGTTTGTTTGTTTGTTTTTGGAATTGAGTCCACTGGTGTTGAGAAATATAAATGAACAGTGATTGTTAATTTTTGTTATTTTGATATTGGTGGTGGTGGTGGTGTGTGTGTGTGTGTGTGTGTGTGTGTGTGTGTGTGTTTCCCTTGTTTTTGCTGGTATGGAATTACTTATTTCCTGTATTTTCTTAGGCATAGTTATCCTTCCTGGGTTGAAGTTGTAGCATTTTTTGCAGGGTTGGATTTGTGGATAGATATTGTTTGAATGTGTATTTGTCTTAAAATATATCTTGTTCTCCATCTATGATGAGTGAAGGTTTTGCTAGATATAGTAGTCTAGGTTGGTATGGTGGTTTGAATATGCTTGGCCCAGGGAGTGGCACAATTAGGAGGTGTGACCTTGTTGGAGTAGGTGTGGCCTTGTTGGAGAATGTCTGTCACTGTGGGTGTGGGTTTTAAGACCCTTGTCCTAGCTGCCTGGAAGCTATCTTCTCCTAGCTGCCTTCAGAACAAGAGGTAAAACTCTCAGCTCCCCCAGCCCAACATCTGCCTGGATACTGCCATGCTCCCACCTTGATAGCATTGGACTGAACCTCTGAACCTGCAAGCCAGCCACAATTTAGTGTTGTCCTTATAAGAGTACCCTTAGTCACAGCATCTGTTCACAGCAGTCAAAGACTAAGACAGCTGGCATCTGTGGTTTTGTAGAGGTTGAAAGATATTTGTCCAGGCCCTTCTACTGTAGAGTGAAAAATTATAAAGACCATTTTATAAAATATATACAGGCTCACTAATTCCAAGAAGGCAGAACTGAATGTAGGATTTCAGGCCTTCACTGCCCTGGGATACATCCCGGGAAGAGTATTAACATTCCTCAAGCCTCAGAGAAAAGAACCCACCTGTGGGTGGGGAAGGCCCAAAGCAGGAAGACACATGCCTGACAAAGAAAGATGCAAGTTATCTGGGTGGTTCCAAGAACTAACTTTCCACTGATCTTGGTTACCCCCCACCCACCCCCACCCCCCACCCCCACCTTGAGGTCTTTTCCAGTGTTACAGCTTGCTGAGTTCAAAATTTATAAAACAACCAATCATGTGTAACCGCCTGAAAATACAACCAATCATGTGTAACCTCTCGAAAATTCTTTCCTTTCCCTACCCCCTACTATAAAAAGTTCCTTAGCCCACCACGCGGGGTCAAACTGTAGTCGTGCACGAGTGTGCAGTTTGAACACTGGCTGTCAGCTCTCTTCCCTAATAAACCTCTGCTGATTGCATCCAGGTACAATGTCTTGGAGTTTGTGGGTGCTCGCGACTTCCCGAGACTTGAGTAAAGATCTCCCGAATTTGGGAGTCTTCACTACCTGTTGAGAAGTCAGGTGTAGTTCTGATAGTTCGGCCTTTGATTGTTACCTTGACTTTTTCCCTCACCACTTTTAATACTCTTTCTTCTGTAGATTTTGTATTTTGATTATTATGTGGTAGGAGGCTTTTCTTTTCTTGTCTAGTCTAATTGGTGTTTATAGGAATCTCCTTCTTTAAGTTGGGGAAGTTTTCTTCTATGATTTTGTTGAAAATATTTTCTGGGCCTTGGAGCTTGGACTCCTCACCTTCTTCTATTTCTAGTATTCTTAGGTTAAGACTTTTCATGGTATCCTAGATTTCCCAGATGTTTTATACCAGGAATTTTTTAGATTAATATTTTCTCTGACTGACGTAAACATTTTTTCTATCGTATCTTCTATGCATGAGGTTGTCTCTTCTATACCCTGTATTCTGTTGGTGCTTACACCTGTTGTTCTTGCATCTGTTCTTGCATCTATACCTTCTACTCCTGAGACTCTCTCTTCTATCTCCTTTATTCTGTTGGTGATGTTTGCATCTGTCCCTGTTCTCTACCTTAGGTTTTCCATCTCCAGGATTCCCTCAGTTTATGTTTTCCTTATTGCTTCTATTTCCATTTTCAGGTCTTACACAGATTTATTTATTTCCTTCATTTGTTTAAATGGATTTTCCTGTATATCTTTAAGGGATTAATTTTTTTCCTCTTTAAAGACCTCTATCTGTTTGATTGTATTTTCCTGTATTTCTTTAAAAAATTTATTTATTTACTCTTCAAAGGCCTCTACCATATTTATAAGATTGGATTTATGGTCATTTTCTTGTACTTTGGTTGTGTCTGGATATCCAGGGCTTGCTGTAGTAGGGTAGCTATTCTCTGAAGATCTAATATTTCCTTGACTTTTGTTGATTATGTTCTTTCAACGGCCATTAACAATCTGGATGTCATTGGTCCCTGGATATTCCTGTTCTAATGGGTATTGGAAGGGAGGTTAACCCGAGTATTCCTGATGTGGCAGGCCAGTAATGGGTATCCTTGGGCTGTATGGTTCTGGATAAGCTTGCCTGTATAGTTCATAATCCACATGTCTGTATGATTTAGGATTCCTTGGTCTGATGAAGGTAGGCAGAGAGGTGGTGGGAGAATGGAGGTCTGCCAGGGATAGCAGACTGCTCAGGGCATTTCTGAATGCCTGAGATTATTCATCAAGCAGGGAAGATGGGCGAGGGATGGAAGCTAACCTATATGATTCTGGCTCCACAGGTCAGATGAAAGTAGACAGAGAGGTTGGGGGATAATGGAGGTCCAATATGGAAAGCAGACTGTTCAGGGAAGCTTAGGGTGCCTGAAAGGACTGGGACTCCTTATTTTTATTTTAATTCCTTCAAATAAGTTACAGAGACATGAAATTCCAATCATAAATAAACAAAATTCAATTCATCTATGCCAATGAATAACATAATCTCTCAACTGTCTAACCTGAAAAGGCATTAATTTTAAATGATGTACACTTTAGGTTAGAAGCAGAAGACAGTGAAAGAGAGACAGAGCAGACAGGAATATAAATTCTCCAGTCTCAATTGTGTTGCTTATTCAGTTGAGGATCACCAGCCCCATGGCATTGCCTTTCGGGATAAAATATTCCTTGGGAAGTAGAGTAAAAGACAAAGCAATATACATTTAAGCTAAAAACAGTAACTAAGAGTGAGTCTGTGTGTGTGTGTGTGTGTGTGTGTGTGTGTGTGTGTGTGTGTGTGATCTTCTCTATGTGTTTGTGATCTTTTCTATGAGTAGAGAGGGCATAGATCATAGTGGGAAAGCTGCTTGTGCTAGTCTACTAAATGAACATGATGTGTCTGTTGAAATGCCTGAGAAATAATTGTATTTATGCCCATAGAATAATTGTTCTATGAAATGTGGTCAGGGAAGTTTCACTTTACAATAGTCAATGGAGACTGCAGAGACTCACAGCTTACCAAACTGCTGAGAATAAATGGCTGTGGGTCATCAAGTCAGAAGGAACATCTGTATGTATCACCTGCCCACAAGCCTCAGGGAACATCTGGCAAGAAGCTGAATAACTGAAATTCTGAAGTCAGGGCGTGGCATGGCTGTTATACCCTTGAGCTCACAGCAGATGTAATTGTGTGCACAAGATTGGAGCCATGTTATGGCCGTGGGGAGGGCCCTGTGGGGCTTCAGCCTTCCCTAAAGATTTGTATGCAGTTAACAGTTGCTTGGGGGGGGGGGGGGGGCGCATTTTTCCAGTGCTGTAATCACTGGTGAGGTCTTCATGGTCCTAACCGTAGTGAAAGTCATTGAGCCACAAGGTAAAAAAAAGACATTTGGAAATAGAAAGAGACCTGGTTGGGAAGAAGGAGGGCATTAGCAACACAAAGGGGACAGGGAAGGTTAATGGATGTGAATATAATTAAAGTATGCCTACAAGAATGTCACAATGGAACCCTCTGTTACATACAATATATGGTAACAAGGAACAATTTAAAAACACAATGATCTTTTGCATTTAAATATATTTAAGATGGTTTACTTTGTGATGTCATAAACTAGCTTTAAATGATGATGAATAAAGTACCAGTAATAACAACCAGAAAAAGTATTATTTGTATCTGAGAATTTCAATGACATATGAAGGCAAATTGCTCTGTGTGAGCCAGATCTATCAGCAGGAGCAGAAACTTGCACACAGTGACAGAATAGGCACAGTGACAACAGTAACAGGAGGGGCTTGGACGGGGCTGAGTCAAGGCCAGTGGATATGGATCAGAGGGCGTGAGACTTCTTTCAAGATCGGCAAGACAGAGAGTGACTGTGCCAAGAATAAAGAGCTGGGACACTTTTTCTTTGGGGGGGGAAATCTGGTGTAAGTTCTTATTTCTAATTTTCCTTAAATGCACATAAAAGGTTAATGCTACCAGGTCACCCACCCAGGCCTTTTTATCTTTTCTGCTATGGTTTGTAATCCTATTTCTATCAGATGCTGTTGATAAGGAAAAGCAGTTTACAACCCAACCCATTTTCATCACCTATAAATCTTTTATATTAACTTATCTGTGCTAGAAAATGTTAGAGAACAGACTACCAACAGAACTTTTACTTAGAAATTGTGTTCTTAACATTTGACGACAAAGTGTTCACTTTAAAAATTCCATAAAAGGAGTATAGAAATTATATTAAGCCCTTAACTTTTTGAAAATTAATATTTTTGGTGACCCTGTCTTCATTTGATAGAATTCTGTGTGTGTCTGTCAACTTCCTATAACACAGATGATCACCCTAAGAAGAGGAAAGATTTATTTTGTACCTACAGATTTGGAGATTCCAACTATACTGGCTAGTCTCATGACAAGTTGATACAAGCTAATCTTCATAGAGGAGGCAGCCTCAGTTGGGAAATGTTTCCATAAGATCTAGCTGTAGGCAAGCTTATACATGTGGCATTTTCTTAGTCTGCGATAGATGGAGAGGTCTCATCCATTGTGGGTGGTACCACTTTAGGCTGATGGTTCTGGGTTCTATAAGAAAGCAGGCTAAACCAGCCATGCGGAGTCAGCCTAAGCAGCATTCTTCCATGGCCTCTGCATCAGCTCCTCCCTTCAGGATCCTGCCCTGCTTCAGTTCCTGTGGTGTCTTCCTTTAATAATAAAAGTGATATAGTGGTGTAATAAGCCAAATCAACCTTCTCCTCCCCAAGTTGCTTTGGTCATGGTGTTTTAACATGACAATTGCCTCTCTGATCCTCAGCAGACACGCAGGAACCACACAACTCAACGCAACAGAACTCACGCCTGCGCACCCACGTGTGAGCTAATCATTACCCACAACACAGTATTTTTTAGTTGTTTCATCAATGTTGTCTGTGGCTGAGCTACCAACAAAGACCATTGGCATTTCTGTACTTCCGTGCTGCCACCTAAAGCCATGTTGATGCCTGAGGGCTGTGCTGGATTCTTAAACAGAGGTACCCTTCTGAATATAACAGATATATTCAGAGTCCGTGATCCATACTCCCATTTACAGTAATATAAATGACAAGGAAACTACTTATTAATTGTATTAATGACTACAAACACACAGTAGAAAAAGAGAGATACAGAAAGCTTCTGTGACAACCCCTACCCCCTACCAAACCCCTACTTCCTCAAAAAAAAAAAAAAAAGTAACAGCCTAAACAGAAAGCCATTGCAGAGAACTCTTACAAATTGTGATAAGGATACTGGAGTGGAGATCTCTACAGTTGATGACTTCTGGCTGAGGTTCAGGTACGGAAGGATTCAGTTTTCTTTAAGGAGCTGGCCACTAGGTGTTTAACGATGCTCCAGTGATTATATGGGTCACACAAGTTGAACTTTTTCTCTTTTTCTTTTGGGGGAAAATCACAAGAGTGAAGGAGTAGCCTGGAAGGAAAGGAAAGTGACTGTGCTTTGGGGGCATGATGAGAAATTTCCAAATAATAAATAAAAATGTTCAGTTGGAAATGAAATTGCTTCCTACTAGAAAGAATTAATTATTCTCAACTATTCTATAAAACTCAATGGGTTGTTTAATGTGCTACTGAATTGCCATTTCTAGAGCCGCTTTTGAAAATGAATGTATCTTGCTCATTTTAATCTGCTTTGCTTTCACATGCAGAAACTTCTAAATGTGTGCTTTGCTATTAGTCATAAGTAAGCTGCGGTTCAGAGAGTGTACCTGTGTATTAGTAGGAGACCAAGCAGAAAGATATCACGGAACAACAATAAAAGAAAGCAATGTTAACTTGCTTTTCCGAATGTGCACTTCATAGCATGTCAGCAGTTTTTAGGTCACTTCAAATAAAGTGGCAATTATAGCTGCCACATTTGACATTTAATAATTAGTAATTTGCATCACAAAACAACATGGGCCCATCAGCTTTCTGATTCTCCTCTGTGGATTGTTCTTTAAGATGCTTTAAATAGATGATGCAGTGAGCATCATGATGTAACTAGTTCATGTTATTAAGCTTAATTTAAAATGTATATGAAGAGTTCTGGGGATCATAAATAATAAGTGCAAGCATTAAAAATCAGTTGCTGATGGAAGTGATGCATAAAGTTAATGAGTTGACTCATGTTTTCTGGTAACTTTTCATCTCTCATATGAGATTTTTCCACTAGAAGCAGGGTTTCAGAACCACTCCACTGTTCATTTATCTTTTCTTGTAATAATTTTTCTTTCTTCAACACATTCTCTTTTAATGGTCCTCAGAGAAGCTATGGTCACATTAGCTTTAAATTGTATATTAAAATACAGCTAAGATAGAAAAGTATTTTTACTAGAAACTATCAGAACCCGAGTATTAATTAATTCATCTGAAGGGAATTTAAATGAACACACCTGAATTTGAATTTACATGGCCAAAGGAAAACAACAAAAATTCTCCCTTTTTATAGGTCAGGCTCCAAAGTCTTCATTTTGTGGTAAATACATAATACAACTTTCCCTCCAAAAAGAGAATTAAAAATAGATTGAATACTTTCAAAAAGCAATACGGTAGGAAGATAACTCTGTGAGGAATCATAGCCAATTCTAGTTTCTTCCCAGGAATTCATTAGAAGAGAATTGATTAGCAGGTTTGATATTCTTTAAAATAAATTGGATTTTTATTTTGCATAAATTTTAGCTGGAAATGAAACTGTAAATTAAAATGTCTTCTAATATAATTACATTGTCATCTATTATAAATCATTTTGGAAATAAAAACTCTAATTCTTAATCAAGAAATGGATGCCCATTTTAAGCAGAATTAAATGAAGACCTAAGCAGAAGCTCAGCTGCATGAGCACTGTGGAGCACAGAAGAGAAAATAGGATGCACACCCTGGCCATGAATACCTAATAGGAAGATGAGTGGCTATATACAGGATATAGGTTAAGTTTAGTATATTCATTTTGAAGATGTATTTTTATAACTTGAAAAATCTCAATGTTTTTGCATTTAAAATAAGGTAAGTTTGTGGCAAAAGGTTTGTCCATCTGTTTCTTCCGGATAATTAAGAACCTAGGATATATTTGGGCATGACTAAACCGAATGGTAATAAATGCATAATTGTTTCAGTGGGATGTGTTAGGCTTTGGGATAACAGATCTTACTTTTCTTTATTCTCTTATTTTTTTCATTTACTGCCAGAGAAATGTTAGGCAAACCTCACCTCTAAAAGGGGGCCTCAAAAATCTATCAGGAAAGTTCACTGTGAGTCCTTAAGGACATGATGGACACAGAATGCCTTTACAGCCTCTTAGTAACTAACGTGTCTACAAAGTAGCCAACTTCAGACTACTAGTTAGGAAACCTTATTGAATAAGACACCATAAGGCAAAGCAAAATGGACTGCCCCCTTCCCACCAGCCTCTCTATATTATTCTCAAAAGTATTCAGACAGTGAGTGTGGGTTTGTATCTGCTCTCCTGCTAAGCTTTCTGCATACCCCCTTCTTCCGCTGCCCCCTCCTCTCCCACTGTCTTACCCAGCAGATAATTTCATTTCACTCTTTTCCTCTCTTTTCTTCATCTGAAAGGTTTATGTGTATCCTAGAAATGACGTGTTATTATTATAATTTCATCACACAAAGAGATAATATATGATTGGTTAACACACTATTTAACTTTCTACATATTTGGAACTTTATGAAGCTTTTTAATACTATTTTAGAGAATTGATGTTCATTTAGATGTGCCCACTTATGATTGAAAGTTATAATTAACAACTTACTCTGTTGTTATTATTTCCTGATTGCATAGATAACTATTAATCTAATAACATTTTTCTTTTGCCCAAAGAGCATGCTTATGCTCTTCCAGCAAGTCTGTTGGCAGCAAATCTGTAAAACTTTTCAGTGACTGTCTTTATTTCACCCTCATCTCTGAGGAGGCATTTTTACTGGTATAGAATTTATTTTTGGTCATTATTTGCTTACAGCATATTGATTTTTTAATTCTGTTGTCTGTGGTTCTCATTATTGCTAATGGTAAGCCAGAGCACTATCAGTATATATCACCCTTTGAAGACAATCTTTTCTGGGTTAAAAGGGAAAAATGGCTGCTTGGGGCCTTAATTATTTCTATAATTTTACATATATATATATATATATATATATATATACACACACACACATACATACATATATATTATATATTATATATATTATATGTATATATACACATACATATACATTATATATATTATATGTATATATATATACTATATATATACTCACTACTATTTATTATCTCTTTTAACACAGAGGTAAAGTGATAAGCTCAGTCCTAGTTATGATATTATATTTACACAAACAAAATAAGTAACAAAATAACAGTCATGGCCACACTATAGTCTCAATACTGATTATACATACATATATACACAAAGAAAAAAATCAATATCTGAATTTATGAAATGTGCAAACACTGAGTTTTTTTATTTTGTATCATGTAGTTGTATCTTTTATTCTCCTAGTGTAATTGTCAACTCAGAGGTTTACTGTTGAGTAAGCTTATGCTTTCTAGTTCTTTCTAAACTCTGGTGGATGGTTCAACTCAGGTGCTCTAGCTCAGACTCCTCTTCAAGCTGACTGATTCAATCTGGCTTCTCTCAGCATCTCACTAAATTGCTCTGCTTGGCCTCAAACTACTTCTGGCAATTTGTTCTAATTTTCTGGCTTCTTCTCATTCTCTGGCTTCAACTGCCTCTGCAGACACTCACTGCATTGCATGAACAAACTCAACTCCACAGCACTGCAATCACTCACTGAACAAAACTGCCTTTCTCTCCATGCATTGCTCCTGAATCACTACTCTGTGCTGTTCTCTTGAGAGTTGGGCATATCCCATCTCTGACTCATCTTGTCAAATATTTCTTTAATACATCACTTTGTCTACCTCTCATTTAGAGTTAGTGGTTTAGGATTAAGGGCCTGTCTGTATTCCAGCTAGATCACACAGACCTTGGTCTTTTGACCCTTGCCAAAGTAACCATGTTGCTGGATTAAAATTCCTCTACAGTATCTCCTAGATAATAAATAATATCATTACTTGCTTTAATTTTCCATTCCTTCAGGTAAAAGAGAAAAATGAAAACTTGCCAAGCATCCAAAAATATCAACTAAACAATTTAACAAACCTCTTCTTTTGACTATCCAAAACCTCCTAGAGCTGAGAAAAGATTGGTTTGGGTCTTCTATGGCAGATTTGGTCAAGAAAAGAGTACAAAACTATGATCCTAGGGTTAGATAATTGGAAATGTCTGTTATATTCCGAAGGATTCTTGTTTAAGAATCCAAACATCAGTTTGTATGAACCAGATACAAATAACTGAACAAAGACTTTAAGAACTTCATGGCACCCATAGGCAATCATGAATTTTGGTAAAGTTTTATAATGAAGGACTTTGAATTAGCCAGTGCAAAACTGTAATTCATATCTAAAGTTGAAATATCCAGAGAAGCTATGCTACAACCCTGTGGCCAATGGTCCTGTTAGTTCAAGGGACAACAGTAACTGTTATCAGCTGAAGAGCAGCATCTGGCATCATTTCAAACATTTGTCTGAACCATCACCCTTCATGTATACTGGTGAGAATGGTTCTGTGTGAATAGGGTCTGTGTTCTTTCTAAAAATAGAGATTTTATATTTCAAAATTCTACAATCCTCCACAAGGGGGACCCTACAGCTTCTGATTTGGAAAATAATTTCAGGTATCTTATTTGTTAATTCCTTAAGAACTCTTATGATTTAGTTATTATTTAAAACATGCCTTTTCTTAATTAACAAATTCCTCCATGATTATAGCTGATATGTGCATAATAAGCAGAATTTATAAGTAGCATAGATACCCATCAACTGATAAGTGGATAATGAAAATAGCTAAACTATCAGGTGAGGAGAAAGAGGGAAGATTTGGTTGGAGGAAGAAACACAAAGCTAACAGTTAATAAAGCCAAGAACCGAAGACTAACAGGTCATGGGCCCTAGGAGAAAAATCTACTACTGTTATTCTGCTAAATGAACATAACAACGAAATGACTCCTAATGACACACTGCTATACCCATAAATTAATGCATAATAAGCCTGATCTGAGCTGCTTCTTGCAGTAGATGGTAATAAATAGAGACATACAACTGGACAAGAGAGAGAGAGAGAGAGAGAGAGAGAGAGAGAGAGAGAGAGAGAGAGAGAGAGAGA
>JANHMN010000016.1:22925975-22947382 GCA_030674055.1 Rhabdomys pumilio
AAATAAATAAATAAATAAATAAATAAATAAATAAATAAATAAATAAATAAATAAATTTAGCTATTTAGCTAGGTAGGATCCCTTTCTGAGATTACCATTTGGACTATGCCTTTGCTTAAATTGCTCTGTCCCAGGCTGACCTTGAACTCAGGCCTGCCTTTGTATCTGGCTGCCTTTGTATCTTTTTGACAAGCTGGCTTATAGTGCAACTGCCTCTGTTCTTTTAGGTCTGTGAAACCCTTCATATAATTTACATCGCATCGTTATATTTTGCATAGTTGAGATATTATGTATTCTTGAACTCATGTTTTCAGAATTCTTTCCCGCAGTTTTAAGGGCTGTCCTGAAGGTCTGTCAGCATCTACCATCTTTTTGGTAAGGACATAGACACACCCTCGACTCCCAGACTTGCTGTCTCTGATTACCAGGAGTCATTAACTTTGGCAGGGAGACTATTTCCTGAAAAAGGAACATAAAATTTTATACACACACACACACACACACACACACACACACACACACAATCCTGATGCCCGGTAAATGTTAACACTTGTGGAGGCCCACACCCTACTGGCTTTGTTCCAGAGGTGAGAACTATGTCCCACCATTCCTTCCATGACTGTGTAGGACTCGGCACATGTATCTGTACAGAACCACATATTTTTTATTCTGGGTGATAAGAATGAGAAATGTAACCTTTAGAATACCCTGCAAGTTAAAATGCGCCAGAGGGTAGCTGCAGCTTTAATTAGATGGAGCTCTCTTTCAGTTAGCTAAGTCTTCCTTCCAGGCTTTGGTTGCTGAGAGACTGAACAATTTATTGTTTTCAGTGTTCGAACTTGAAGAGTAAGGGCCCAACTTTAGGTAATTTTGATTCATACTTAGCTTCCTCCAGCAATGCAAACACTAGAATCCTAACCACACGAGAGTGTAAAAAGTTGCATGGAATCTCTGCGTACTAGGCCCTCCTCCACTGTGATCATCTTGCCAGTGTTCCAGAGGAAGACTGAGAAAACTGGAGGATCCACACAAACTTTAAAAACCATTTCACCATTTTGTTTCTCAGAGATATTGGCAGTTTTGCTCTTCATAAGCACACACACACACACACACACACACACACACACACAGAGAGAGAGAGAGAGAGAGAGAGAGACAGACAGACAGACAGACAGACAGACAGACAGACAGAGATTCGGGTATGCATTTGGCCCTATGCTTGTTTGTTGCTGTAGGCCCCTGCTTACTGACAGAAATTCAAATCTCTGCCATTTACTTCACCCGAACTTGCTTGTACAAACTACTGTGTAATCACTCCACTACAGAGCACACTGATTTCATCTGGAATTTCCCTTACACTTACACTAGAGGAAAGCTCTTGAGCAGTTCACAGTCTGACTAGGAGTAGAGGTCTATTTTACCATATTTTGTGGAAAATGAAGATGACATCAACTTATATTTCATTATAGTGCACCCGATGACTTTGTTTATTTCCCCTCCAGTTCACATTAAATTATCAAGGAAATAAAAACTGACTACACCATCAAAATGTAAAAAATGTGACAATCTATCATTAGACCTGAGGTTTGAGTACATACCTAGACAATAAAAACAGAAGAGCATAAAGGGAAATTTGAGAAAGGAACAAGCTGAGCAGCCTCCAAGAAATCTTTTTGAGAGAGTCAGTGACATTCAGTACAATTCTAGAAAGGCTCTAACACAGGGCTTCTCAACCTGTCTAATGCTGTGACCTTTTAATATAGCTCCCCATGTTGTGGAAACCCCAGCCATAAAATTATTATGTGGCTACTTTACAACTATAATTTTGATATGGTTATTAACAGGAATGTAAACATCTGTGCTTTCTGATGGTCTTAAGACATCAGTGAAAAGTTCTTCATCCAAAGGGGTTGAGAACCACTGCCTAGTATCAGTGACCATTGATAAACTGAGGGAGGAATTAAGAAAGGCTTCATAATTCAAGAAAGGGATTAGCAAAGGGGATTCATAATTCTGTAGTTAATAGTTAAAAGTCTTTATTTATACTAACCAGCAACCCATCTCGTCTGTTCTCATAGCATTTTAGGCAAAATAACTCTAATAGTTCTACAAAGGGTATCTGCATTCACCTAGACGCTAAATCTTCTTTTTCTTACCATGTATGGGAATCATCAAAATATACAAACTGAATTTCCATAATTTTACTTAACTGTGAAATTCAGTGGCTCTCAGGTCTTACCATGGACTAGGAAACTGAAGCCATCTACTTCCTGTCACTCTTTC
Organism: Rhabdomys pumilio; assembly: GCA_030674055.1. NCBI lineage: Eukaryota > Metazoa > Chordata > Mammalia > Rodentia > Muridae > Rhabdomys > Rhabdomys pumilio. Next base: position 22,928,259 of record JANHMN010000016.1, read on the forward strand.
TTATACACCAACAGGCAGCCAATGGTGTTCAGACATTTGAGGAAGTTGGAACTGCAAACAGGAAAAGAAAGACACCAATTCCAGGAGAAGCATTGTGGAAATCCAACGAGATTTGTTTTTGTTTTTGAAGTCTCAATTATTATTTTGAAAAAGTCTAAGACACTAAATTCATATTAAAATAAGTTATAAACAATCAGAAAGAGCTCTTGGAAGTTAAAAATGTAATTGCTTAGGAGAAAGTACCATGAGAAATACTAGAACATAAAGGAAGGAAATCTTTCAAACTAAAAAACATCATCAAAAAGAACAAATACCCTTCGCTCCACACCCCACTCCAGTAGCAGGGCATTAACCAAGTGAGTAGCCCAAAGATAAATGAGAGAAAACATTACAATTTTCACCTCTAAGAAGATACAAGTCTTCAAATGAAAAGGACTTGCTGTGCACATAAAACTTTCTAAATTAGGTTAGGTGTAGTGGCTCCAAGCCTTTAATCCCAGCACTCAGTAAGTATTATAGGCCAGTGAATCTCTGGATCTCTAGGAATTTGAGGCTAGCATAGTGTGCCTAACAAGTTGCAGAAGTCAGGTAGGGCTACTTAGTGAGACCCTGTGTAAGTAAATAAATACCCACAAAAATGAATGAGTAAATTACCTTTACCCCATAATGGTTGTTTCAACAAAGGCTGAGAGACAATGAAACCAGCCTGTCATGGACTGAAACCAGAAGACAATTCATTCCTCCATTTAAATTGTGTGATATTTTGTTGCCATGATGGCTAGTGACAAAAAAATAATAATAAATAAGTAAAGGGCTTTTCCAATAAATAGGTTCATGGCCGGTTACAGAACAGTTGATTCATTTTGATTCACATCTGAGAAATCTGAAGCAGAGCAGAACTGGGTGGGTGCTGAAGAATGTGCTGAAAGGTAGCTTCAGATCTGTATGCACACACAGACTTGTCAGGGCAAGGTTGACTGGTTTTCCCTTGACTAAACGAAGGTCCTGAACACAGGATCAGGATGTGATCACATCAGTCATTCCTGTAAGAGTATTCCACAAGAGCAAGCAGATCTGAGCAGAGAGAGGCATGGTGTTAAATGAGTTTGAAACGAAAGGGAAAAAAAAACAGGCAAGGAAATGCAGGTGGGAGACTCCCCCAGTAAAAGGGAATCAGTGGCAGATGAGCTGGAAATACTGCCCAGATTCACAGAGCCAAGTCACAATGTTAGAGACTCCTCAAGTTTTCTAACCTCGTTACTTCTCCTACCTCACCTCACCCCCTCACATCCTTTGAAGGCTCCAACATTTAAGCTGAAATGAAAACGAGAGAAAACATACATTTTAATTCCTTACCCAATAAAGAAGGTAGGAGTAACTAGAATTTTGGGGAAGCTGAGGTCTTTGATCATCATTTTATGACTATACTGAAACTCTATTTATCAGGCGATGCCTAGAAAAAACGTGAACAAGAAAACATGCAATAGCTTAAATATTCATCCTGCCTCTCAGGATGAAGAAGGATTATCAAATAAACTTAAGAAAACAGAGGGACCCAAGACCCAGAGAAGCTAAACAAGAAGGAAGGCCCAAGTGAGGACATTTGAATCTCACTTAGAAGGGAAAACAAAAATCTCCATAAGAGGCAGCTGGAGGGAGGGGAATGAGAGGGAGACATGGAGAGGGGAATGGGGTTCAGGATCAAGTGTGGGAGGGACAGGAGATGGGTAGGATGGACATGAAAATGGAATGGAATGGAAATCTGAAACTGATGGGGGTGAGGTGGGAGGGAGGTTTGCGTCTCCAGGATAAGACAGAGACCTGGGTTAAAAGAAGCACCCAAGAATCAATAGGGTGACCTTAACTGTGATTCACAACATTGGGGATATGGAACCTGAAGAAGACACTTCCTGTAGTAGGGTAGTAATCCCAATGCAGCAACAGGGATACCAACCCACCCATAAAACTTTCAACCCAAAATTTATCCTGTCAGGCAAGGGGATGGCACAGGGACTTGAGGGAATGATCAACCAATCACAGGCCCAACTTGAGACTCATCCCATGAGCAAGTGCCAATCCCTAACACTACAAATGATACTTTGTTATGCTTGCAGGCAGGAACATGCTGTCCTCTGAGAGGCTCTACCCAGCAGCTGCCTCAGACAGATATAGACACCCACAGCCAAACAGTGGATGGATCCTGGGGATTCTTATGGAAGAATAGGAGGAAGAATTGCGGGGCCAACAGGGCTAAGGAACTCCACAAGACCAACAAAATCAACTTGGACACTGGTGCTCTCAGGATCTGAACCACCAACCAAATAACATACACAGGCTGGACCTAGGTCTCCCCACTCACATGTAGTAGATGTACAGTTGGTCTTCATGTCTGTCCCAAACAACTGGAGTGGGGCTATCACAAAAGCTGTTGTCTGTATGTTGGGTATGTTCTTCTATTCTTCTAGCTGGGCTGCCTTGTAGGAGAGGTAGTGGCTAGCCTTGCAGAGACTTGAGTGTGTGTGTGTGTGTGTGTGTGTGTGTGTGTGTGTGAGAGAGAGAGAGAGAGAGAGAGAGAGAGAGAGAGAGAGAGAGAGAGACCCAGAGGGGCGGGCCCTCACATGATCAGAGGAAAAGGAGAGGGCAGGATGGGGGAAGAACAGTGGGAGGGGTGACCCAGGAAGGGGGCAGTGGGCAGGATGTAAAGTGAATAAATAAAAAATAAAATTAAAAAAAAAATAACAGTGGGGCATCAAAGCTGTAGACACATTAGACATCAAATCCACAGGGTAGAACACAGGTCTGATTCCTGTCTGAAGTCATCTAGCAAGAGACATGTAAAAATATGTCTCCAAGAATGTTTGAAGCTTCAAGAACAACAATACCAACCAACCAGAGCTCCCAGGGTCTAAACCACATAGGAGCACATAGGGAGGGACTCCTGGCTCCAGCTGTATGTGTAGGGGAGGATGGCATTGTCAGCATAAGTGGGAAAGGAGATCCTTGGTCCCATGAGGGCTGGGCACCCAGTGTGGGGGGAATTGGGGGGGGAGTGTAGGGGCGAGGGGGTAGGTGGAGGCACATCCTCATAGAAGCAGGAGGAGAGATGGGATAGGGAGTTCCTGGGTGGGAAGGGGAATGGGGTAAGGGGATAACATCTGAAATGTAAATAAAATATCCAATCAACACAAAACAATAAACAAACAAACAAAAGAATGTTTGAGGCTCCTGGCAGGCCTGAACTTCAAATCTGCTCATGCTTCTGAGAAGAAGCTGCTCACACCACTGGAAGGACATGGTAGGTAAGATACCCTTCTTTGTAGAGTTGGGTTATTTCTTGACTACATTGATGACTCAGGTCTATGACACACTTTTAAAAGGATCTAAGGTGAAAGTAGGGGCTAGATCTTCCACTGAGGAAATTGGGGTCTAGTTACTAGGTATCAAAGAGTGGGAAGAATACCACTTAACTTGCAAATGCTCTGAATCTCTGATTTTATGAACTGACAAGTCTTGTTTTGAGTATGTGAGTCCATGTGAGAACTACTTAGGACCTCACAGATGCTGGCCAGATCTTTCCACCTCCCACTCTGCTGAACCATAGCTGTATACAGATGGCCAAAGAAAACAACTCCAAGCCTGGTTTTGCAAGGGAGCTATTTCACCCATGGTTTCGGTGGTTCCTATTCTGTTTTCCACACTCTCGATGATAGCTATGACCACATGTTCCAATGACACTCAAGCGGGATGTATTCCTACTTCTGTAGTAAATTGAAATTTGATGGTGCTGCATAGCTCTGCAGACCACGTTTGGTCCTCCAGGCCTACCTCTCCACCAGATCTAAGTTCTTCCTCTCCCTGTCAGGATCCTTCCACCAACAACATGTTGTCATGGGTGCCAATGACACAATCAATATTCATCAATTAAGCTGTTATACTCATTAACTTCTGTTCATGCCTGTCATCTACTCTACCTCTCCTGGATGCGTGTGATTTATGTAGACCTGGGAAAAATCCACCTCATACCAGATTTATGCCAGCAGCTCTGTCTGTCTACTCTACCAAGAAGGCTAATGTTCTAACTGGGACTAATGTCACAGCATGGTGTTAGTCCACATGAAACTATGTTTTTGAAACCGGATAGTTTTTCTGAAGATTTTGCAAACAGTTTTTTAGTACAAAATGAGGGATGACTAGAGATGGGAAACCAGTCTCATGATCTTAGAGTAAAAGGAATAGGTTAGCTCTGGCAAATATACGGAGATTAAATTAGAAATGAACAAAACCAAAACTAAAAGAAAACAAAAACCAGGCCTTGAGATGGTTGAGAAAGTGAAAGGATTTTATAAGGCAATGGCAGTAGGAGGGGAGACAAGTGGAGAGATCAGCAAATCCCAGAAAGCATTGGTAATATGTTACGGGAATAGGGAAACAGGAAAATCAAGGGGAAAGCTCTGAGTAACCAGTGGAAAATAAAGCAATGTGAAAGGCAAGTTGGACTCTTGACTGGCACTTGCTGAATTGAATAATCTGTGAAAGGCACTGTTCAGTACTTGAATGCTAAACACATATGCACAGACAACTGGCTAAGGAAGACATCTGAGAATAATCAATTACAGCTGAACTCTCACATGTGGCTAAGACTACTGAACACAGCTGAAGGAACAGGCAGTGATATCTTCAGGTTAATCTACTAACTATAAAGAGAAGGGTTAGAAAATACATGAACATACCAAGGGCCATCATGACAAATAGAAAATCAATAGTACAATAGAAACCAAGCATAAGGGAGAAAGTAATTAATAAATGCTATGGTGAGCAACAGAAATAATGTCTACTCACTTGACAATAGGGAGATAACTGGTAAGTTTCCAGGAGTATTTTCAGCAGACTGCTATGTGGGGGACTTGGGTTCCTATGTGTTTAATATACAGTAAAAGTTAATAAGTTGAAAAAAATGTGAGATTTTATACACAAGCAACATGTGTGTATACATACTGAAATTACATACATTTATAACCCACATAATGTAGGACTGAAGGAGTTCACTATCAAAGTCTCAAGAATGCTCATACCATCGTGAGAGGAAAATGACAGCAGACACTAAAGATACACATTTGACTGGAAAGTAGTAGTGTTTCAAGCCAGGGTTGAGTCTGGGACACAATTTGGGTCTCAAATTAGCTTCAGAGCAGTTTATTATTCTGTCATTTTTGTATGAGTCCACTGTCTTAGTTTCATCATTTATAAAATAAGAATTTTTATATTAAATTATTAAGAGTGTTTGGGAAGATGTAATAAAATGAATTGTAGAAAAATACTTAGAACATAATTAGAAATCATAAACAATACCCATGGCCACATATTAAATTGTTTCATATGTAAAGGAGGACAGGAATTGAAAGGTCAGAACTAGAGAGAGCAATGCTTCCCACTTAGGGAGGGAAGAAGAGCTGCTGACATACATAACTGTGTACTGTGTGCAGCCAGTTAACATCTCGACGCTATTTTCCCTATTTTGTTGTGGACCAAGGAACCTCAAAATCATACCAAACTGATTTGAAATGGCACCCATCCGAAATTCCAGATGCATACAAATGAATGATTTATTCAATGGAACTTACTATGTGTACTTCAAATTATAAGACAAGATCCATTTAAAAAAAAATATTGTGTATAGAATGCCACTAACTTCTAATGTTGTATCAATTCTTCAGTATTCTGGAATAAGGAAATATTTTCAAATCAACCTGCCGCCAAACATAAACTCTAAAGCAAATGCATTTTGTATAACTTCCACTTTTAATACAGTAAAATATTCAGGAACTCTTAATTTCACATTAAATGAAAAATTAATTTTTAACAAAATATTATCCCAAAGTATTAAGAGTACAATATTCAAAACATAGAAATAGGCTGTAGCAATGCTGCATAGATAGCGGTATACAAGTTCCCTGATGGTGTGGCTTCTTTCTAAATAAAATGTCAGTTTTCAAGTCATCAGTAGAAAATGGTAGATACCTTACCTTCTTTCTCTGGGCATGGAAAAATGGCTTCAGTGGTGAGAAGTCACCATGATAACAAAGTCTAATCTCCAATTTAATTATACCTCCCTCTTTCCAAGATGAAAATCTAGAATGTAAGGATTATTGGAAGGGAACAGGAAGTGAATTACCTCTCGAGGAGATATCCTGATCAGTGCCTACTTTACTCAACAAAACACTGAATTAAAGTTTACAAATTATAACCACACCATTATGCTTACCTAAAATTGCCAAAATGAATACTTTTTTACATAATACAATACAGGTATACAACAACAACAACAACAACAAAATGATCTGTTCCCATCCTTTGACCTTCAGCAGAAAAAAGTTATTACAATAGGATCTGAAAAGTAATTTTCATGGCAGAGCGTTGACTCCTCAGAAATACTTAAGACAGGATGAACTGGTCAATGAGAAACTGCTACATTTATTTTGTAAGTGTACTTTTTGAAAAGAATGGCAATTTACTTGAAAGAAATTTGTAGCTGGAAATACTATTCATTAAGAAAACAAAATTACCCTGAGAAGGACTCTTAAAATTCCCAGTATTTCAAAGTCCCTCACTAACCATGAAGGAACACTTTGTAGACTCTAAGCTCTTATTGTAACCTCCATTAACAATGCTGTCATCTCAAAGGCATTTGGGGCTGCTCTGCTGTTCTGGTAAAGGTCATAGCCAAGACATTAGGGTGTGGTGGAGAAAGGGCATTTTGCAGTCATTATGAGCAGGTCTCTTCCTGCTCCAAGAGTTTATACTTCTGCAAACAGTGTTGGGGTCAAACCTGTATGAATCACACACATGAAGGAATCTTCTATTAAGTAAATTGGTAGTTCTCTTAAAACACATTTGTCTGGTCTACATTCTCTGATGTATGCCTAGAAAATAAGGCATTGGGAATTGTCCATTGGCCATGTCCGAGCACAGACAACTGTGTTTCTTCTCACTGGAGACAAATGGAAAGTTATCTGAAAGTGCACTGTCACTATTAACATCTCTTACACATTTACAGTCAGCATTTTTATGACCCTCTGTGTACTTTTAGTATAAAATCATGCATATTCCCAATATCTTACATATCCCATAATTACTTAAGAAAAGTGAGAGCAGCTACAAATGTAGCAAGATACTTCCCACAAATAAAAATATGGCATACAAAAAATGGCAAGTTACTGATAACTGGTAACATGAACTCTCAATAATATCCTTCCTTGATGTCCAAATTAAGATTTGACAAGTTTAAAACCTTGTCCTGTGTCCAGCACTGTAGGAAGAAACCAACTCATTTTTAATCTTTTCAAGCACCTAAAACAAGCTTTGCAGATCCAAAAGAGGTTCAGACCACATAACCAGTTTGCCAAATGCACTAAGGGATACGTAATACGAGGGAAGTGTAACATCCAGTGCTTGGCCACATCACTTCCTGTCGGCAAGTGCAGCGTGTAGTCACTCCAGCGCTTTGACACTCCATACACGGCCTTCACTGTGCGTCCCTTCTCAGTCCAGCAGATGTTGTTTGTGGAGTTACAGTTGTACTCTACCCAGTCTCTAGTAAAGTCACCCAGCTGTGGCGGGTCAGCTTCTTCAATATCTACTGTCTTCGCCAGCTCAGCCCCCTGAACTGCAACATACTGGTCATTAATCTTTCTCACTTCTTTCACCCACGGGCTTGAATTCTCGCTGTCTAAGATGATGATAAGCCGGGAACAGAAGGAACCATTCTTTTCTCTCCACCATTCTAAAAGTGTATCAAGGCGGAGTATGTCTCCACCTGTGGACAAGAAAAAAGTTGAAACTGTGGTGATTTCTGAAGTATATTTCTTTAAATTTTTAGAATACTTAAACAACAGCAACAACAACAAAAATACCTTTAAAAAAAAGTAACTTTTCTGCCTCACCATACCACAGGGGTACATGCTTCACTATGTTCATAAAGGCCTTGTTTGTGATAGACAGAAGCTGAAAACAACCCAGATGACCCAAGACAGAACAGTGGATACGGAAAATGTGGTTCATTTACACAATGGAATACTACTCAGCTATTAAGAATGAGGACATCATGAGTTTTGTAGGCAAATGGATAGAAGTAGAAAATATGATCCTGAGTAATGTAACTCAGACCCAAAAGGACATGCATGGTATGTACTCACTAATAAGTGGATATTAGCCAAAAAAGTACAGAATACCCAAGATAGTCTACAGAACTTAAGACAGTTAAAAAGCCAAAGGTCTCAAGTGAGGAGGCCTCAATCCCACTTGGGAGGGAGAAACAAGCAATCATGGAGGCAGAGGGAGGGAGCAACATGGGTAGGAGGGGAAAGGGAGAAGAAAAGGGGAACATGACCAGGTATGGGGAGAGGAGAGACAGGAGAGAAGCCCTGAGGGCCAGCAGAATGAGGGTCGCCCCACCTCCCACTCCCAGAGTTGCACATTTCCAATCATTCTGCTTGTACTTCTAACATGAGAGGAGGTGAAGAGTCACAACCCATGCTTCTTCTATCATAGAGCTGCTTGTCACCATGCCTTTCTTACTGTAATGTCTAAACATACTTCTTTTTCCAGCATTAGCTGTCTATTTTTGGGACTGTGACTGGCAGCGTCTGAAGCTAGCTGATACTACCCAGCATCTCTACATTAGTATCACACTGATGGTCTGGAGAAACAGCAAAACAAAACAAATGCTTTCATTGACTGCATCCAGCTTTTGCACCACTGTAAATTCATTATGCTTAACTACTGTAAGCTAGAGACTGTCTGTAGATGAATTTAGTAAAAGAAAAGTGAAATTATACAAGAAAGCAAACATTCTAATCTTGGGTAGAAACAAGAGCTCTTAACGTCAAATGTAACCTGTCACCTGGCTTTTATGACATGAGAACTGATATTACATTTTTATATAGGAAAAAAATCAAAAGGTTGTATGGAACATTAAATATATAGAAAAATTTGATTTTCATAATTATTCCTACAAAGAACACTTGATCTGAAGACAAGCACACCTTTTCCAGTTTTGTTTCCTCTTGCTTCTCACAACTACTGTGGTTACAGGGGTTCTACAGCTCAAGATGTGAAAGTCTCCAAATAATTGGCTCTATACAAAAATCATTTGGTAATCCAACCCTTCCTTGCCTTCAAAAGCAAGCATCTCCTGTGTGAGGACAGGGCCACTCCTCATAAATCCTTAGCACTTCCTAAGCCTAGAGAAGAGTTAATGGGTGTGTTTATATTTAAAGCAGAGCTATACCTGAAAAAACCCCAAGGAACACAGAAATCCCCAGGTCCAAAACTCTAAAGTAAATACGTTTCTATCTGGCTCACTGTGAATTTTTTGCATTTTTTTAAAGAATACAGCATTAAAACATTATTATGAATAAGTTTTTTTTCCCAGTATTTAGAAAAGACTTCACTAGTTTCTATGATCTCATCCACACCGATAAAACCTTGCATATTTAATACAGCATATGACTCTTTTACAAATCAGAAAAAAATGAAATTTAAACTAATGTAGCTGTTAATTTCTAGAAAATGCCAACTCAACATATCAAACTGGTCCTATACATAGTCTATTAATCCTCATTGTATAATCACTGAAAAAAAACAAAACAAACAAAAAAAACCAAGTTTTTTTTATCTTAATAAGTAAAGTAGGCCCCTATTAAATGAAGGGAACTTCCCTCCAAATTGATAGTACAGCTTAATAATGCCAAGATTCAACATAACAACCCTTCCAAGTTCTGAAGTTACCTGAACAAAAAGTCCAGAGACATGGAGAATATTCTATTAAGAATTAGGAATAGGGAAATGGAGGCAAAAAAGACAGGATGGAGAGATGGGAGGGAAGAGAGGAGAGGGGTAAAAAGGAGAGACACTGGGGGCTGTTAAAAGACAGAAACAGAACAAGTCCTGTTACCTGTTGTGTGCTGGGCTCAGTCACTAGAAGGGAATACCATGAATGCACAGCACTCGAAACTACTTTGATGAGGAAGAGTCACTGCTGCATATGTAAAGCTGATATAACATACTTTACATTTCCAGCACCTATTCTATGCCTGTAGGCATCTCACTTTTTGCTCAGCCTGCTTGGTTATTCAAAGTATTTGTGTTTCCATGTGAATTTTGCTTGGTCCAAAGCAGGCCCAACAAGCGCAGGACACTGTAGCTGTCGCTGTCCTGAATGAGTCAGTGCTTGGCTGGATTTTGACCCAGTAAACAGAAGAATGACTAGCAGTTCAACAAAACTTAAAGTCAGCAGCTGTCAGAAACCTTATAAAGTGAGTCTCTGTTTGTCAGGACAGTCATGATTGCCCTTATCCTTTGCCCCATCCACCTCCACCCCAGTCAACTACCTCTAGCAAGAGTGTCTGGTACCTGATTAACTCGAACAAGCCTGTAACAGACCAAAGTCCCCACACTAGCTCCCAGGCTGTTGTGGCCCCCACCCCACTACCAGCTACTCAAACTCCCAGACTTCTCTGACTGTCAGGCACCTCCCCACAACTGCTGCCTGCTCCCCATGAAATTGGCAAAGCTGTTTCTGCATTTGTTGTTCTCTCTGCCCTGGCAGTTTGAGTTCCTCAATATATCCTATTTCTATCCACAAAATGTCTAGTAACGTGGTTTCACTGAGCCCTCACTTACAAATTTCAGGATTTAGATTTTTTCTTATTTATAAAGGATTTCATTAGTATTTTAGTGGGAACTGGATTAATCTGGAAATTGCTTTTGCAGTGTGATATCATTCTTTCAATCTATGAACAAGGGAGAATTTCCCATCTTCAACTGTTTTCTTCAATTGATTTCTTAGTTGTTTATAGTCTTTGTCCTCCTTGGGTAGAATTTTTCCTACAGTTTTGTTTTCTTCTTTTTTTCTTCTGAGTCTATTGTCAGTGATAATACTTTCCTGATTTAGTTCACTACTATAAAAGGTATGCTGGTTTGAATGCTGCAAATATGCTATATTTTTGTCAGTTCTATGAGTCTTTGGTAGAGTCTTTAGTCTTTCTAGGTATAAGAAATGAAAGAATTGCATACTTCTCCCTTCAGCTGTGTGCCTGAGGCAGCTTTCCTCACCTTACCTGGCTGTCTTGATGACAAAAGGACACAGTTTAATTCTGGTAATCTATCCCAAGGAAAGAACAGAAGTAGAGGCAAGCTTACATTTACCACTGTTGTCTAAGGTAATACAAACTCTATAACAAGGGGAACAGAAATAAACTATAGAATAATCTTAAGAAAATTTTATAACAAAATAAAACTTACAAAAATTTTATGAGGGAATTTTTATGTTATTATGAGAACAAGGAACAACACAGAAGCTATCTGCAGAAATTATAACAGGAAGGATTACTAGGTATTTGGAAATCTGTTGCCTTTCCCAACACAAAACACTTTTTTTCTGTTTTCCAAAAATTTTAGATGGAGCAATTGTAGAGGACAAAATGTGCTTGAGCATGCATATAAGCACTGGAGAAGGCAGAAAAGTTAAACTCCCAGGCATCTTTCAAATGAAAGAGATGTTTAATCTGTCCTCCTGGAATGCTGGGAATGTTTAGAACCTGGTGGTCCTTGCTGTCTGATGAGCCAGGCCCCATCCGTATCTTTCAGAATTTATGGTTTATCTATCCTTTCCCTCTAAAACCTTGACCTATACTTCTAGGCCATAAAAGTCATCCTTGTGAGAGACGTTATCTGTACTTTACAACAATCTAAGAGATCTCTATGTTATCTTAGGGCCAGCATTAAGTTGATCTCCATCTTCTTCCATAGACCCTCGACTTGAGCATTGTTTCTAAGGCAACAGAACAGTGTGGAGGAACCATATGGACTTTGCAGTTTCACTGTAGCATGCCTCAGCTCTGTTGTGCTCACAGGACTGAGTTAATTGTTTGTTATCTGAAAACTTCTATCCAAAAGTGTTCTTAGATATAACAAAACATGGAAACAGATGTGAAACTCTAGAAGCCTTTGTCCAGCACCCATACCAAAGGCAGGCAGAATCAATTTCATTCTTATCTTTTCAAGGATCAGTTCCTTGCCTGTGGCAAAGCCTGCTTGGGACTCTCCACAGTGCAACTGATACTTTCACCATTAGAAAAAGCTTTAACATGCTAGAATTACCAGCAGAAATCCAACTAACTACATTTGGAATACATTTTTCTACTAAGAGAAAGTATCATCTTTGTCAAACTATCAAAGTAGTAAGAGTATCTTTTATAATTTGCAACTCTGCTGACAATAGGACTTCAGAAGCCAGGTGATGTCACAGTATCTATGCATAACTAATCATCAGCTGGTGACCAGAATGCACACCACAAATACATTGCTCTAACACTCATGCATACTGTTTTAGAGACAAGACTTCAATCCATGGTTCTCATGTACTACTAGTATTCTTCTAGTTTTCCAGAAAATATCCAAAAGTTAATTTTTCATAATTTCCAGACCTATTAAATGTCTCTGGACATCAGACTACATACACAACATAGACTACAAGCAATGACACAATTCCAGCATGCACAGAACATCACTGCCTACCATGGCACACATGGATATTCAATATTTTCAGCACATTCTACTCTAATTCTCTTGTAACACCAACAAGACATGTAGAGCAGCACTAACACCTTGTGAGTAGTGTTTCCTCTGCTTTCCTGTAGTTTCTATCCTATACTTGGCTTTCGGCACTGATTCAATGCACTTAACTTTCATCTCCAGTAACAGCAATTCACTATGTTTCAAGTAACTGAGACTGCTTTTTATAGGTTCTGTGCATGATAAACTGATATAAACTATCCTACTTTTTGTTTATTTCCGTCTCTCTGATAATTATTCTATTTATACACCCTAAAGCAAGGAGGCAAAATGATCAGGTTAAACTCCATGAATTAAAACTCCATAATCTAAAAAGACTACACATTCTAAGTAGTATCTGTTAAAGTATGGAACAGAGTCACATTGCGATTCTTGTTCCCAAAGTAATATTGTTTTGAACTTGAAGGTAATTTGTCAACCCAAGTAAAATCTAGTGCTAATGGATTATACTTCAAGACTTCCAGAGATAGCTATTAATAAGTTATCAGAGTTTAAGTTCTTCGGCATTTGATTTGGAACAAGTGAGAACATTTTCCACACAGGGAAATGTTTCTCTGTGTGGAAATGTTTCCACACAGCAGGGGTGCTCTTTTCAATTTCAAGGCAAAATCAGTGTTAGAAGGCTTGTGTCAAGCAGGTATGGGAACTCAATCTGAAGAGTTTATGGTCCAGGCTCAACCTGACTACTTGCAAATGAGGCAGGTGCTGCAGGCTAGGCCCCAGGCTGGATGCACTCCTGAGGTATGAGATACCACAGGGTAGTTATTGTTTCACTACACTATACCCCCCACTCATTTCTCCTTTGCAGTTTACTTTCTTGCTCTGTATGATAAACTCTAGAACAAAACTTTTTGGCTAATGAAGAAATTGCATAATGGCCAATTTACTTATAGTATATTTCAAATACTACAAAGATATTACTCTAGAATGTTACATCTAGATATTTATCAAAATTATAACTCTATCTTAAAATTAAGTTCTCAGAAATTATTCCTAACTCCATAAAACTTAACAATTCCAAATTTAGATACTATCTATATCTTTTTTCCTTCCAGAAAAGAGAAAGGTGATATAAATATTAGTAAGCTGAATGTGTAGCATTTATTTTTAAAGAGGGGCTTGAAATAAATTTTAAAATATTTAAGAAGAAAATGTAGTCTTTTTGAAAAACATTTATACTAGGTATAAATTCTTAATGGAAGTACATGCAAAACACTTATTCCAAAAATTATTTTCTTAGCCAGTTGAGTATGAAGAAGCACATCTCTAGTGCCAGGTTCCACTCAAACTAGGAAAGAGACCAGGAGTCATAGATGCAAGCATCACCAACAGAATACAAGAGATAGAAAAGAGAATCTCATGTGCAGAAGACACCATGGAAAACATTGACACAACTGTCAAAGAAAATGCAAAATGCAAAAAGCAACTAACCCAAAACATCCAGGAAACCCAGGACACAATAAGAAGACCAAGCCTAAGGATAATAGGTATAGATGAGAGTGAAGATTCCCAACTTAAAGGGCCAGTAAATATTTTCAAAAAAATTATAGAAGAAAACTTCCCTAACCTAAAGAAAGAGATGCCCATGAACATACAAGAAGCCTACGGAACTCCAAATACTTCAGACCAGAAGAGAAATACCTCCCGTCACATAATAATCAAAACATCAAATATACAAAACAAAGAAAAAATACTAAAAGCGGTAAGGGGAAAAGGTAAAGTAACATATAATGGACGACCTATAAGAATTACACCAGACTTCTCACCAGAGACTATAAAAGCCAGAAGATCCTGGACTGATATCATACAGACCCTAAGAGAACACAAATGTCAGCCCAGACTACTATACCCAGCAAAACTCTCAATCACTATAGATGGAGAAACCAAGATATTCCATGACAAAACCAAGTTTACACAATATCTTTCCACAAATCCAGCCCTACAAAGGATAATAGATGAAAAATTCCAACACAAGGAGGGAAACTACAACCTAGAAAAAGCAAGAAAGTAATCTTCCAAGAAACCCAAAAGAAGATAGCTACATAAACATAATTCCACCTCTAATAACAAAAATAGCAAGGAGCAACAATCATTTTTTCCTAAATATCTCTTAACACCAATGGACTCAATTCCCCAATAAAAAGACATAGACTAACAGACTGGATACATAAACATGACCCAGAATTTTGCTGCATACAGAAAACGCACCTCAGTGAAATAGACAAACACTACCTCAGAGTAAAGGGATAGAAAACAATCTTCTAAGCAAATGGTCCCAAGAAACAAGCTGGAGTAGCGATTCTAATAGCAAATAAAATCGACTTTCAACCAAAAGTAATCAAAAAAGATAAGGAAGGACACTTCATACTCATCAAAGGAAAAATCTACAAAGATAAATTCTCAATTCTGAACATCTATGCTCCAAATACAAGGAAACCCACATTCATAACAGAAACTTAACTAAAGCTCAAAGCACACAGTACCCCTCACACAATAATGGTGGGGGATTTCAACATCCCACTCTCAGCAATGGACAGATCATGGAAACAGAAACTAAACAGAGACACAGTGAAATTAACAGAAGTTATGAACCAAATGATTTAACAGATATCTAGAGAACATTTCATCCAAAAACAAAAGAATATACCTTCTCCTCAGCAACTCATGGTACCTTATAATAGACCATATAATTGGTCACAAAACAGGCCTCAACAGATACAAAAAGATTGAAATATTCCCATGCATCCTATCAGATCACCATGGACTAAGGCTGGTCTTCAATAACAAGAAAAACAATAGAAAGCCCACATACACGTGGAAACTGGACAACACTTACTCAATGATGACTTGGTCAGGGAAGAAATAAAGAAAGAAATTAAAAACTTTTTAGAATTTAATGAAAATGAGGACACATCATACCAAAACTTGTGGGACTCCATGAAAGCAATGCTAAGAGGAAAACTCATAACTCTAAGTGCCTACAAAAAGAAACTGGAGAGAGCATACTTGACAACTTGACAGCACTCCTGAAAACTCTAGAAGAAAAAGAAGCAAATACACCCAAGAGGAGCAGAAGGCAGGAAATAATCAACCTCAGGGCTGAACTCTACCAAGTAGAAACAAAAAGAGCAATACAAAGACTTAACAAAACCAGGAGCTGGTTCTTTGAGAAAATCAACAAGATAGATAAACCCTTAGCCAGATTAACCAGAGGGCACAGTGACAGTATCCAAATTAATAAAATAAGAACTCAAAAGGGAGGCATAACAACAGAGACTGAGAATATTCAAAAACTCATCAGATCCTACTACAAAAGCCTATACTCAACAAAATCAAGAAAATCTGGATGAAATGGACAATTTTCTAGACAGATACCAGGTACCAAAGGTGGAAACACTTTTAAAGGCAGAGAGATTTTAAGTCTCAAATCAATCATTTTATTTTTTTCTCTAAATACTATACAGGAAACCACTCTCAAATCCTAGTTACAGTTTACTAAAATGAAGTAAGTATTCCTGGCAAAATTAAAAGTAATCATATAACCTTGGACCTTGGTCATCTGTGAAGCAGGGAGTTGAGAATCAATCTCTCTCTCTCTCTCTCTCTCTCTCTCTCACTCTCTCTCTCTCTCTCATTCATTCATTTAATATATATATATATATATTTTTTTTTCACAACTGACAAAAGTGAACTTACCTGCTAGAGCCCACTCTCCTGAGCCATGGGTGTGCCCACTATAATACAAAACATATGTATCATGTCTAGGTCCATCCACTGTCCGAAGTTCAAGGAAAGCTTTCAGTTTGGAATGTAGAGTATCAAAAGACAGTCCACTTGTAGAGTAGTCACATCCATAGGTCTCAATCATATGAAATGCAAAAAATCTTTGGATGGCATTGAGCATGCCAGTGGACCTCAAATTTAACTCCTGTACATGTTCTGGTGGAAGCAGTGTTGGCTGACCATCAGGACTGCAAAAGTAGGAAAAAATATTGTGGTTTTTAGAAACTATTATTCTGGAACTGACTGGGACATATATATATGTCTCCAGCCAGAACTTCATCTTGCATAACCAATAAGTCTTGTTGGCTACAAAATTCTCAGACTTATTATTGCATACCATCCTATCATATGGCATGAATAGAGATTTATTTATATTGTGTTTGATTATATGATCAAACTAACTTTTAAAGAAACAAAATTGTTTTTTTACCTGCTCAAACAAAGAGCAGTAAATAATACTTAATTGTTCTGAGCAACAAGCATATTTCATATAGATGTCTTTATAGAGCTATGTATTACTTGTAAAGTTTGTATATTGCAGAATAGAAGACGAGGAGGGCAGCCCTGACAGAATTCTGCCTTGGGGGGGAGCTGAGAAACGAGAGCTGCTGTTCCAGCTCCCTGCTTGATCCTACCTCAACTGCATCGAAGCTGTTTCTTCTACAGACTTGCTTCTGGGACAATTTCAGCTAGCTCAGTTGGTCCAGACTTTCAGACTATTCCAATCAGGACTTCATTTATACTTGCATTTTCTCAGCATACAGACAATAAATATTGGACAATAAAAGCTATAGCCTTTGCTGTATTCTTAACTCTAACAGTTTTTCTAACATTCTTGGATCCCCTCAAAAGGAATTCTTTGCCACAAATCAGCAGGAAGCCTTATAAGAAGACTGTCATTCCAGTCCCTTAAGTTAGGGTGGATGGTTTTGGTTATTTTATGAATAATAAATATATTGTCATGTTAAGGGGTATTACAAATAATTATGTTTTGGGATAGGGAGAAAATAAAATAGGAAGCTTAGACTCAGGGATTTCTATCTTTCTTTCCTAGGTAAGAGAAAGGAGGTTGAAAAGAGGGGATATACAAATATAAGAAATTAGACAGATACAGGTACATTATTGCATCTACTCTTAAAGTAAAAGCATTTTATAGCTATAATCTTACAATGGTACAAAATTTTGTATATTGATATAAAAATAAGGTTACATTTTGTTACACTGGTACAAAATTTTGGGTATTGATACAGGTTTAAGGTTTTTCATTGGTATAAATCTTTGTATACTGAGACAAATTTAAGATTAATTCTGTTACAATATAATATATGTATGTTTCAACTCTTAGGTAGGCATTGTGACTATGCAGCTCATTTAAAAGTACAAGGTTTAATCCCAGTCCTTTTAATAGCTGCTATTACAAGCTGTTTAGGATAATTTTAGGAAATGCAAGCTACTAGCCAATCAAACTTAAGACACATTAAACTATAGTTTGGATTATTACACATATGCATCCTCGGTCGGAGAGATAATAGGAAGCTGGAAACAAGCAACATTTGCTTGTTCAGATAAGCTATGAATAGATAGATGGTCTTCAAAACCTTAGAGACTCACAGAATATGGCATTTAAGATGTTTTCTATTAATGTAAGGCCTCTTTGACAGTGAGACATTTGATATTGGCAGCTCCTGGCCGCAGCACCACTTAACTTAGAAACAGATGATAAGCTCTGGAAGGCCTCCATATGAAATTGCTTCAATTGTGGCAAGCTAGCCACTGGGAAAGAAAATGCTCTAACGTTATCTGTAGAAAGAATTCTGGAAGTTGGTTTCGAAGCTCTGCTAATACAGGGTAAGCTAGTCCTTCATAATTCCTGCTTCACAAAAGATCTGTCCAATATTCTGAGCCACAAGGCTGAAGACAGATGTTCCAACGTTATAGAGAATGTTGGGGACTGTCCAAGTGGTCAGCTGTCTCTTGTCATTTTATTTTTTTGGAAGCTATATACTTGTGCTTCCTGCATACAAGTAATATTTATTTCCTTCTCAGGCCCTTGATGGGGTTGAAGATTAAAGCTTAAGCTGTTTAGGATTTAAAAAGATATTCTAAGTCTAAGACAGTAATTTTAGGAGCGTAATAGAGGTTGGGATAGAAATTGACTTAGATGCAGAACTCTAAACTCACCAGACAGGAAAGATAATAGAATACTTTCCCTGAGTGGCAAAATACTAACAGACTATACTTTTTTAAGGTAATTTTTAATAAGTAATTTTAATAATAATTTCATAATTGTTCCTAGGGTATATTGTTTAAGAGAAAGAGCCTTTTTTATTTAGACAAAAAAAGGAGAATGGTTGAGGCTTGGTCTGTTCCTTTCATGTTAACAAGTAAATTTAGAAAAATCAAACATGATTTCTAAAACTTGCATTTCTTATTAGTAAGGCTGATAGCAATATCTCAGGAAATACATAGCACTATTCTTTGCCTCGTCTGTATTTTCTACTGAATGACAGATACAAATAAGAATTTTTAAAATCAAGATTGTACTGTTTGAAAAACAAAGGAGCTGGGCAGTGGTGGCACACGCCTTTAATCCCAGCACTTGGGAGGCAGAGGCAGGCGGATTTCTGAGTTCGAGGCCAGCCTGGTCTACAGAGTGAGTTCCAGGATAGCCAGGGATACACAGAGAAACCCTGTCTCGAAAAACCAAA
>JANHMN010000016.1:22947482-22973527 GCA_030674055.1 Rhabdomys pumilio
CAAAAAAAAAAAAAAAGGAAAAAAAAAAAAAAAGCAAAAGAAAGGACATTTTCTTCTGGAGAAAAATTTACACATAAAACAGGGGAAGCAATATATAGTATGATTATATATTTAATTTCTGTAGTGAAAAAACACAGTATCATTGTAATGCATTCAAAATTGACTAACTCAAGATACAATCTTAAACAGATGATGTTATCTATTAACAAAGATCACCTTAAAACAGTATTAAGACATAGGTCATTATAGTACTGAACAATAACTGAAGATGTGGACCTGATCCTGGAGCAAATGGTACCCTGGGAAACACTGGACTCTGCCAGACAACTCACAACTCACAGAAATTAAAAAGCTTTTCGTGCTGGGGAAGAAAATCATCACTGTTCTCCTTTCCAAAACAAAATTTCAGAAATTTTGAAACTCTAAATTTTACTTCATGTACAATCAGTCCTGTCCCAGTAATGCTTCAGTGTTTACTAAACTAGAATCTTTCACATATTTCTGAAATTTAATGGTAACCAAAAAATTAAGTCACATAAACTAAAATTATAATAGGGCAAAAATCATGTCTTACTATTTCTACAAATTCTTTCTGCAGAATTGCCATGTCTTACTTTATGAGACCTTTCCTAAATGGTTTCATTTCTCAAGAGACCCCTTTACACCTAGCAAGCCTTCAATGCAGAACAGTCACAAATGGATTTCAGGGTTCTTACGAAATATTTGAAACCAGATTATTTAAAAAAAAAAAAAGTTTCAAGACAACCCCCCCAACCAAAAGAACTATAAAGAAAATTTAGTCATCAGAATTCATTTATGGAAGAAACTATTTTTTGTATTGTAAGTATAGTTAGCTATTAAAGGATTTAAAGTTAGTAGTGTTAGTAATTTCAAATTCCTCCTGTATTTGAGGAAAAAATTTTAAGAATGAAACTACAATAAAATAAATTTTTAATAAACTTATTTACTAACCTTTCATGTTTTTACAGAATTTTTCATAGAACTAAGTATTTCTATATCCTAAATCTTACCAGCTCTCCAAAAATTTTCTTTAAGAGGCTTGATATTACCATTATTATTTTAGATAAGGACACTGAGTTGCAGAGGTATTACAATCTGTTCATGGAAAAGAGAACTGGAAATCCATCAGACATTCTATTGTAACATTGGTTCACAGGGACTTTCATGATACTCCATTTAAGGAAGGGCCTTTCCTTTAAAAGCTCATCCAGATTGTCTGAGCCCTAGTTAAAATACAAGGCTAAATATAC
Organism: Rhabdomys pumilio; assembly: GCA_030674055.1. Classification (NCBI taxonomy): domain Eukaryota; kingdom Metazoa; phylum Chordata; class Mammalia; order Rodentia; family Muridae; genus Rhabdomys; species Rhabdomys pumilio. The sequence continues at coordinate 22,948,754 of JANHMN010000016.1, forward strand.
CTATTGACATATTTATATTCAATCCTGAAAACTACATTATCGCTTAGAGTCAAGCTTTATACACAAGGAGGAATCAATTGCAGGAGAGTTATATTCCACAGCAATAAAATTCTGGAAACATAATGTATAATCATTGAGAGAATGCCACCAGTCAAGCAGTCATCATCAAGTCCACCAGATCACAGTACCTGCAGAAGTTGGTAGGGATCACAATAGCATATCCAACAGAGGTTCCTCCTAAGCAGTTACCCAGTTCATGGAAGAGCCCGTGAGCCATGGACTCCAGGGGCAAAACAATAAGAAACATGCTCAAGAAGACACCATTTGTGGGCTAAGGAAACAAGAAAACAACAGGTTTATACAGTTTGTGGATATTGATACACATGTGTATTGACTCAGTTTTCAACCCCTATTTTCACAAAGTAAAAAAAAAAAAAAAAAAGCTGATAAACTAAAAGCAACTGTAAGTAAAAGCACACATTTGTAGACACGGATGAATTACCAGAGCAATGACAGAACGCTAAGCTTTTTGGAAGTTGTAGCAAAGCACAGCACATACTTTTAAAAATTTGTTAAGTAACCTCCCATCCAAGCTGAAAACAAAAACATAACAACTCTAATATGAAAGAGAAAAAGCAAAAATCATTTCTCCATGTTCAACCCACATATGCATCATTATTCCAAATACCATGGCTACTATTTTATCAAAGAATGCTTCAGGAAAGACTCTCTGCCCTGTCCCAAGAAGAGTTCAGTGTGTCCAGACTCTATGAGAATAAAACTTTAAGGAAAGTCAAGACCTTAAGCCTTAAAAATTAATTTCATTTTTATATAATAGTTTACCTTTTAAAAACCCCAAACTCAGTTTGTCTAAACTGCAGATCATAACAACAAGAAAAATATTAAGCACATTTAAATCAGCAGGAAGACAGAAAAGAACTTATTTATTTATTTTTTCACACTCCAGATTTTATTCCCCTCCTGGTCCACCCTCTAACTGTTGTACATCCCATACCTTCTCCCTGTCCCCATGTCTCCACGATGATGTCTCCACGATGATGTCTCCAACCCACCCCTAACCCCATCAGACCTCTAAATTCCCTAGGGCCTCCAGTCTCTTGAGTGTTAAGTGAATCTTCTCTGACTGAACCCAGACCCGACATTCCTCTGCTGTATATGTGTTGGGAGCCTCATATCAGCTGGTGTATACTGCCTGGTTGGTGATCCAGTGTCTGAGAGATCTTGGGGTCCAGGTTAGTTGAGACTGCTGGTCCTCCTACAGGGTCACTCTCCTCCTCAACTTCTTCCACCTTTTCCCTAATTCAACCACAGGGGTCAGCAGCTTCTGTCCATTGGTTGGGTGTAAATACCTGCATCTGACTCAGCTGATTGTTGGGTCTTTCGGAGGGCAGTTATGATAAGTCCCTTTTTGTGAGCACTCCATAGCCTCCGTAATAGTGTCAGGCCAAAATTAAATATTAAAAAACACGGGGTAGGGAGGAAAGTACTACTTACTGTATCTTTTTAATATGGGTATGATTCCAGATTTTTGCTGCTGCATAAATAATAGTAAGCCTATATGCAGGAACAAATGCCAGCACTAAGGAGTTGCTCATCATATCAAAAGGAGAAAATGTATTCATAATAAAAAAACCAGACACACTGACCAATTTGGTACATTGTAGTTTATCAATTGTATAATATAGATTATAGTAAATTATAATCATTTAGTGTAAAATAATCAATTATGAACATTGTAAAATATGAATTGTATAAATGATTAAATCACTTCAAATAGTCTATTAGACTATTTCCATACTTCATTATATATATATAATATATATTATATACTATGTATATATAGTCACAAACATAGAAGTTGGAAAAGTGACTGAGCAGTTAAGGACACTTGTTCTTGCACAGGACCCTAGTCTGACTTCCAGCACCCACAAAACAGTTCACAATGTTTTGTAACTCCAGCTTCATGGGGTCTAATATCTTCCTCAGACCTCTACAGGAACTAGATACACACAGAGTACACAGACATGTATGCAAACAAAACACACACACATAAATTTTTTTAGTATTTTAATCATAAATATATATTTGTGTGTACATATAGGTCTATGTTTTACTAAAAAAAGTAATATATAACATTTCTGGAAGGCCATTAGTTTGTATATATTTACATATCCATTTGCTACCTTAATGGTATCAGAAACCCTTTCAGTGTAAATATACTGCACTTTATATAATTGCTGTATAATTTATACATATTTCTTATGTAATACATGTCACATAATTTCCAAAAACTTTGCTCTTATTAGATTAAAGTGCTTGTGCTTGTGGCATTAAAAATAACTACACAAGAGATTTATCTTTTTAATATATTAGTTTATGTATACCTGTGCCCATGTGAGTGTATGTGTACATGTGCGTCTGATTACATGCACCTACGTGTTCAAAGGCCAGAAGAGAAAGTCAGATTCCTTGAAGCTGGACTCATAGGGTTTGAGAGACACTATATTTGTTAAGCTGGGATCAGAACTCTTGTTTTCATGATTACATAGTAACCACTTTTTAATAGCAAAGCTGTATCTCTCTAGCCCTAAACAGAATTCAGAAGTCTTTAGAAGCAAAAGAACAGAAATCTAAAAAACTACTTTTTATCTAAATGTCTAATTATTACATAGGAGACTTGATGTACAATCATCAAAGTCCTAACAGAAGCATTAGAAATCTATCCTGTGACTGAGTGCTCTCAAAAGAGACAAAACCACAAAATATAAAGCCACAGCCTTTATAAGAGTGAAAATGCAGTTACAGAATGATCTCGGGCAAATCTACTTACTTACGTTGGTTTCCCTATAACCAACAAAAGCGGTTAGATGAAGTAATTCTATAGTCTTGCCAAGTGTGAAAGCATAGGAAACTAAGCACAATGATCCATTAGAGAGTAAAGGCTGAGTGAAGGCTTCCTAGATTCAAACCAGTTACAATGGCCAAGCTTCCTCATCTCTCAAGAGCATTTCTGACCCAGAAGGAGAACAGTAATGATAACTACCTCCAACAGTTGCAAGAATTCAATACACTTATACATACACAGTACAGAGAACAGAGGTAGCACACACAGAATAATTTTTAAAGGGCAGGTCTTATTAAAATGGAGAAGATAATCTAGTAGGTTTTTTTTTTTCTCATTGATTGGTGAGTTGTTTTGCATTTTATTTTTTGAAACAGGGTCTCAGGATGTAGTTTTAGCTTGACTGTCATTTAGAAAGGCTGGCCTCTAACACATGGAGGTCCACCCACCTCTACCCTGATTAACAGCATACACTATCACACATGGCCCTCATTTAAAGGATGGAAAATCAGGTGAAGAAGAAATGAGTTATGCGCAATGTAACAATATTTCAGTAAATTATTGACCATATACACCAATCATGTGCATGTAAACAAGTTATCCATTCGAGTCCCATAGATCATAATGGAACTGAACATTTCCTACTATCTTGTAACATAGTATAATGCATTGTTGTGCTATATGTAAACAAACCTACACTGTCAGTCCTATAATTACATATAGCAGCACACAGCCAAGAGTAAAGGAGCGTTAGTGGTCCACATATTTACCTGTACTTCCTACATATCAAAAGGTTTACTGCATCATACGTAGGACTGTCCCTCTTTCACCTACAGTGTTAGGCCACATTGACCAGCAACAGCCCCACATTTTGTGTTTGCTGACTGCATCCACAGGCCAGACAGAGTGACTGACATGTACCTTAGATTTGTGAAAGTGTACACTGTTATGCTCCCAGTGCACTGCTCAGAAGTTATCTGCTGGGAACTGTATCCCACTCAGACTTTATGAAGAAAACACTATTCTGACCATTGTTTGGGGTGGGCTAGTGGGCAAAGAACATCTATTGTTTCGAAATGGGTTCAAAATGTTCCCTCAAAGCATACTCTGGAAACTTAATCCTCAGTACAGCAATCTTAGGGAATGAGGTCTAATTGGAAGTGTATGGATACAGAACGTACAGTAGACTTTCACAGATGAATTGATGATTCTTATGTAAGGATCCAAAGCTGTGAACAATGTTTCCAAACCCTTCCCTTTCACACCGACCCCCAACTTCTACTATTGGACCAGGGCTTCCCAATCTTAACACTGCAAAAATAAATGGCATTTCTTTATAAATTTACTACTGTGTGTTACTGCCACAGGAACACATAGCACATACGTTTTAGTGTTCTAGAAAACATTTTGGATTTAAACAAAAATAATGTCCCCTTTGCAACCTAGACTAAACTGAGGTAAATAAGTGAAACAAACAAAAAAAATGTAAATACTGTGCACTTCTAATTCAGCAGCAAATTGGAAGCTCCCTGTTCCCCATGCTAAGTGATGACAGGCTAGTCCTTCCATCTTGCTAGGAGTGAAGTCGTCCTACAGACAGACCTCTCTTCTTTGAATGCAAGGCTTATACTAAGACTCTATCAGATTCAGGACTGGTCCCTCTTTCACCTACAGTGAAATTAACAGTGTTATGGCTTTTCTAGTTTGTGTGAAAAGGGCTTCCACAGAAAGCTGCATCAAATCCCCATGGAATCTTCAAATGGCAGTGGTTAGCAAGGAAAGGCACATGAAAGCTTAAGTGGAATAGTCCAGAGAGCATGTTTAAACATGTCTAATAAAGGAGTGGGTTTTAAGTGAGATGCAGTCTCCCTTCTAGCCTTCTGTGAATTATCAATTACCATAAAAGCAACACTAGCTATGCTATGATACTGTGCCTTTCTAGTTGACTTACTTAAAGGAAAAGTAGCTAATATGAAATTCCAACTCTTTAATGAAAGTAACTTGAAATGAAACTCTTGACTCATTCTGGCAATATTAGAGTGGAAAACTAACGAAAAGCAAGCATACTTAAATGGAGTTTATGACAATTTCTTAGTTACAATTTTAAAAAGTCATAAAAGAAAAATAACTGAGGAGTTAGTTATGCCATCTCTATTTTTATGTACCCTGAAAGTAGATGACAAAGTGATCTTCTGACTTTAACTTCTTAACTCCTTACTTCCCTTGTTGGATTAGGTCTGTCCCCACCCAACCAGTGAAAAACTTTCCAGTAGATATCAATTGAAGGAGAAAATAATGAAACATAAGAAAAAAAAGTTTAACACTTGAGTATTAATCTTACAGAAATGTCGTGTGTGTGTGTGTGTGTGTGTGTGAGAGAGAGAGAGAGAGAGAGAGAGAGAGAGAGAGAGAGAGAGAGAGGAATATTAGGAACAATATTTAGAAATGTTAAATAAAAATAGTTCAATTTAAAAATCTGTTAAAATAGTTTTACCTCAATGAAGACCTTAATTGTTTCCCTTTCACTGTGTAATTTTCTGATTCTTAATCATCTGAAATATCTGGAACTTGTGTGGAACCAGTAGGTGTTTCCCAAATTATGTTTCATGTGAATGTTACATTTCCTCTTCAGCAGAAGTCCAAGGAGAGCTCACACATAGAGGTTAAAAGGCATGTGAGCTTTAGAGACAAAGGTTCCATAGACAGACAGACAGACAGACAGACAGACAGACAGACAGATATATATATATATATATATATATACTGAAAGATATATCTTTCAGTATTTCTTCTTCCTCCTCTTCCTTTTCCTCCTCCTCCTCCTCCTCTTCCTTCTCCTCCTCTTCTTCTTCTTCTTGCTCTAAGTATAGTTACACTTCACAGAATACTGGGCAGAGTAAAGGGTTTGGAATCTTTCTATAATCAAGTGAAACTATGCTGAAAAGTCTAATTTTCTGTAAGGCACAATGTCAACATCATATACAACAGTTATCAAGTAGCGGCCAACTGGGAAATATAAATCCATTCAAGTGGATTTACATTAGTCTTGAAGAGCTAAATTAACAAGCATTTAACAGGTATATTGCTAACACAGACTCCCCTTGAGACTTTTAACAAAGCATAATCCTAACCTCTTCCCCAAATCACTAAATGCCACTCTTCAGAACTTTAACAAACTTAACTTGACTCAAAGGTTCAGATACCAAGGACAAGGTTTGGCACACTTTTTCAAGTTTTTTTTTTTTTTTTGGGTGGGGCAGGGTGTCGAGACATGGTTTTTCTGAATAGCCCTGGTTGTCCTTGAACTCAGAAATCCACCTGCCTCTGCCTCTGCCTCTGCCTCCCAAGTGCTGGGATTAAAGGCGTGCGCCACTACTGCCCAGCTTGGTACACTTTTTCTATAGTTAAAATTTTAAACTTTGCAAGCAAGTAATGGGGTTTTTATTGAAACTACTAAAGTATGCCATCTATCATGATAAAATCAAGTAACAAGCAGTTCTAAAACCTACATCAGGTGGCTCACAAACCCAGCTCTAAGAATTCTAACACCCATGTACAGCATGGACATCTATGTCTATACCCACACACTAACTTTGTAAGTGAGGAAACATACATTTTAATATCTCTCAGGATTGATATAATTTGATAGAAAACCATGAAGGATATTGATATAAGAACAACATTACTACCCAGCTTGACTTGGCTGATATTTATAGTATGCCAAATAGCACTGTAATCTTTTTTTTAGATCATAAACAAGTCTTTGTTAGAAGGCTAAATTCATACAAATTGTGTCCTCCAACTATAAAGATAAATCAAAAATCAACAAGACTGATGTTGGAAAATCCACAAATATTAGGATTTCCCACAATAAAGATTAAAAATAACCCAGGGGTCAAGTAAGAAATTTGAAGGAATATTGAAAAATATGTTGAAGTGTAAGAATGTACAAAATGACACAACTTTCACCAGACACCTATAAATAAAAACCCAAATGAGATACCACTTACGGGTCAACTTAAGTGATTTTGTCAAGTAGGTCAACTTTAGGAAACACTCCCACTGAAAGTTATAACCTGGAAATTGACTGTTCTAACATTATCTTTGCTGAGAGATTCCTTAGAAAGCTTGTGTGTACTCCCATTGGTACATATACTTTACTTGAAATCCACTGATATATGCAGAACAGAAAAAATCCAGTGACCAAGAAAGTACTTGGTTAACAGAATTTCATGACCTGGAAAGCAACCCTGCATGAATGAGGCTGACTTGGCAAAGAAAAAGTAGTTCTGACTGGGAAAGTGGCCAACCCAGAAAGAAGAGGAAGAGGGGGAAGGTCTTGCTAAAGTCAGACATCATCTAACTCTGAAAGTCCCTAGCTACAGCAAGCTGGCAGAATGAGGAAGTTGCCCTGGGGCAACAGCAAAGAAGTTGTCACCACTGAGTTGACTCCCACACAGGCTCCTTGAGGCAGCCCACACTGAATAGAAGCACCATGCCCAGGCAAGTGTTTACATCTTCTTCTAACACTTACATCTATAATACAGGAAGCAGCAACTAATTGGTAAAAAGCAAGAAGAGTTCCTCTCGTATGCCCGAATCCCAGCCTGAAGTACTCAACTTATATAGTTTGTCACAATATAAACAGTTTATGATTAAATTCTTTTCATGCTAGTCTCTTCCTCTCATTACAGAAATAATTGCTTTTAAGGGCATAGATATCCTGAGATCTTCAGCATTCAGCACCTCTAGCTAGGATCTTATCTGGTATCATTGGCACTGACATAAGAAAATAAACAAAAACCCATGAGCTTACCTGCCAGGAGACTGCTCCCAAAATTGCTGTTGCAAGAAGACTAAAAAAAACTAACTGCTCTGAAATTAAGCAAAAATGCCGCATTCCTTTGGATGCCATGATTCTATCAAGGCTATTGTTATCTGCCCTGTGGTTGATATACACTTTATGGCAGTCATTTAATTTAGTATGAAATCCCCAAAGAGTTAAAAGAAAAATAATATGGCAAATCATCCAGAAAATTCCAAAAATGGAAAAACCTGGTATCACGAAATACCAGAGATGAGTGTCTCTAAGTTTAAATGCTGAAAGAATGAAGAATGCAAGCTCAATCATTCCAGTGAAAACCACCGAAAGTCTCCTGCAAATTCTTCCACGGTACAGAAATGGTTTCCATCTTTCAGTTACTGAAAGTCCACTAAAATAAATGTCAAGAAAAGGATCAGTTATCAGGCAAATAAAAAAACATGCAAAAGCAACTGGATTTTGGGGAGTTTCCAATGAAGAAAAAAATAACAATACTGAAAAAATGATTAAGTTTGGAATAGCTAGAAAAGACTTCATCCTCAGGTCGATAATGAGCATGGCCAACGCCATGACAAGCAAAATAACACTCAGAGACTTCTCCACCAACATAGTTGTGCTGGCAATGGCAAACCCAACAAGTTCCAGAAACTCCACTGTGGTTAGCAAAGTAGGCCGATGGCGGACATAACCAGAAATCCTCTCCACTAAAGCACACAATATCCTTAGTACTATAGACGTGAGAAGCAAGTATTTGGTTGTTTCTTCTTTCACATCACTTTTAAAAGATGAATTATCAAGAAAACACAGAAGGCCGAGCAGAAATCCAAACCAGAGATTGGAGAGACTTAAGCTTGCTGCTTCCATTGAAAAGTAATAGTAGAGTATGCTGGCAATCCCAAGAACAAAGAGGCCGAGAATAAAAATCACCAAAATTAGGGAATTTGCTGTTTTTTCCCATCTTACATAAAGGCCTAAACATATAGCCACCAGTAAGTTGAATCTGGCTATATAGCCGAGATACCGCACGGAGGAATGCATGTTCACTTCTCTATTCACTTCTTCCAGCCTCGTCATTGCTAGATAGAGACAATGACTGAAGCAGTATCGCAGTGATTTACACATGTACTCTGCCACTGGAGGGGTTCCCACGGGTCACAAAAATTAACTTCTTGTATTTCATCCAACAAATCCAATGTGTTGGTAACGCCTATTCTAACATTTTCTCAGAAGTTTTCTTTATAGTGACCTAAAGAGAAGAAAAGATATTTCACAGTTAATTGTATATACTATTTTGTACCATCTTCTTTATACTAAATAAGTGAATCAGAGGAAACTAGAGGTTCTTCTGAAATCCAGTTCAAAGACTAATTGCATATACCTTAATCATAATTTTTTCTGGCTTACACACTCTCCACTTTACACAAAGGAAAATGCCCATGATTTCTATTTATATTGATATATTGCATCATGAAGGATCAGAGAAGTTTCTGCCAGTAGTAACGCTAAACTTGTCTAATCTATTCCTATTTGAATACTGAGTTTGGCTTAGATCATAAGCCCTTGGCTTTGACACAATGAAATGTCACTCAACTTTTAAATGGAATGAAGGACTTCATTATTACTTCTAATTGGAAAGCACTAGTACACGAAGGTGATAGCCATTATTACTATTGTAATCTTCCACATCTTTTTACAAGAGCATTCTAAAATGCTATAAAATTTCAGTCTTTACATATTTAGCTAATAAACTTAACTAGACATAAAATTTAACTCTATATAGTTATTCAGTCCCAAAATCTGAGCCATAATTCTTGTACTTTCACTACTACCAAAATGAATTAATTGAATAATCACTCACTTTTCACATCTAAACACTATCTATTTAGTAAATCAATTGCTGAACTTCTTTCTGAAAACCCAAATACTAGAATGCTTACCAGGCCATGGTAAAGTTAAGAACTTCAAGTCTATCTTTTCAAAAAATCACAACAGCAATTATTTTCTAGGACCCAAATAATTATTTCAACATAAGTGCTCTCATAACTTTGACTTAAAATACAATAATGGTTAAAAAAAATATACTGTGGGGGTCAATGAGATAGCTCACGTGTGAAGCCTGACTACATGAGTCCCATCACTGAGGTTGAAATGGCGGCACGGTGGAAGACAAGAACCAACTCCTGGAAGTTGTTCTCTGACCGCTACAAGGACGCACACAGACTGAGCATGAGCACAACACACACGAGACACACACACACACAAAGAAGTACTGATCCATCCAGTAGGTAGCTCTTCAATGTTTCCAGTATACTGTAAGAACAGATCCATTGCAATAGCTTATAACCTTACAATACTCAAAAATTCATATATTCAGAAGAGAAATAGTTTGTAGTCTAGGGCTGCATATCAATGCTGGAGTGCTTCCCTAAAATGCACAAGGCATTAGTCTTGAATCACATCACCAAAACACACACGGGGGATCAGTTTATTTAAACTTTCTTAACAGAGGCACGCTCTCAACAGAAACATGAGATAACTTAGAATTAACCCCTACCTAGCATTTGGCTGGGGAGGAATGTTTCTGGAATAATAGCAGGACTTCAAGCATATTTCAAGTGCTATTTACATTTCTACTTTCTTATGTTCCGAAACATATTTTTATTTCTAAATATACTCATTAGGTATTCAAAGTAACTTTCCTCTATTACGTTTCCATGTAAGCAGTTCTTGCCATGTGGAATTAATAAAAATGTCTAGTATTTTGTTGCTGTTTATAGTGGATATTTTACATAAAAGTACAATTAAAAAGTTTCATAAAATATTACTCCTATAGCACACAGAGGGAGAGAAGGAGAGAGATCTTTAAAATACTGATGGGAGAATATAGGCTCAGAATAAGTTCGACTCGAGGAAGAAAAATTCCCACACCCCACACTCATGAAAGGACCACTCCACACTCATGAAACACCCTTCTGTGTCCTGGTCAACACTCTTTCCTGATCTGTGACCCTGCAAACCTCTCTTTTTTCTCAAATCTCTTGACACCCACATTTCAATGTATTTTAACCGTATGACTGCTTCCTATGGGGTCATAAAAAAGAAACGTCCTTAGGTTTCCAACAGCACAAATCCACCTCTCTGCATCTCTGATTGCCTGTCAAAGAGAGTCTCTCTCCTGGTGTAAATCCTTCCTGTTCCAGAATGTCATCTCTCTCCAGACTCTCACTTCTCCTTTACTCATTAGTACCTAAGCATTTGTGGGTCGGTTTTTAAAACTGCCAAAGAGTAAAGAAACAACGACAGCAAAGTCTTTGCTCTCCCATCTCGTTTAGCACACTCAGTGTTCTTCCCCCTTGACAGCTAATGTTTGATTACGTTCTCAGACACTCACTCCAAAATGCTCAACGGTGGGATTCCCTCAGTGCAACTGTTCTGGTAACTTCTGGAATGATGTGCAGGTTCCTGACTATGATGGAACCCTTACAGGATCCTGCACATCTTCTGAAACTTCCCCTGGCTTCTAAAGTCTAAGAAGCCATATTTTTTTTTCACAAGTCAGTGGTTTCTCCATGATTCTCTTGAATGTTGTTCATTTTCAACCCATGCTTTTTGATAACTTAATCCCAACCCTAGGCTTTGAGCAATCTAATTTGCTTCCACAGACTATGTAATGTTGAAAAACACAAATACAGCTGTATCACGGAATATTATGCAGCCACATTCTTAAGGGCCTTGGTTTTAAAAGTTTTTTACCCATCTGACTTTTAAAAATAGCCTTAACTAGAAATGAAAACACATTTTAAAAGCATTCTAATTGTTTTTACTTGAGCTGCCTTCTCTAATGATTTGATGGAAAACTCCAGAGGCAAATAAAAGCAGAATGGAGCCATTCAGCAAATCACTGCTAAAGTCCATTAAAAAGAAATCTCAGGCTATAACTCAGACAGCATACTTAGTATTTGGGAGGTGCTGGGTTTGACCACAGTCGTACCCCAACCCTCAATCCTATCTACTATTTTAACCTTCGTCCACACTTCTTCACCCACGATTTAATCCGCACCAGCTCATGATTTTTCTTTTCAAAAATCTCTTTCACATTTCTTCTACTTCTTATTCCCAAAATCCAAAATCACCACCTAAATTTTGGCGACAATGACCTTATTCTTGAATGCTTTCCTTTGTTGTTGTTGTTTTTCCTTCCCTATCAACTCCTGCCCTTCTTACATAAAGTGTGTTTTTAAGAATAAATTTTACCGTGTTGTGTGCTCCACTATGCAAAAGTCTCTAATGGCTTTCCACCCCTCACAGTATTACAGTCTAAACCCCTTCAGTGCCTTTATAAAGTACTCCACACTGGACAGGAATAACTGCCCCATCTGTTACTGTTCTTCCTCTCACTTTTATTCCAAGCACACTGATACTTCAATTAGGAACTACATAAGTGCCATGCCCTCTCTGGACACATTCCTTTTCCTCCTCCCGGCCCTATCTGCTCTTTATCTGTCAATCTCTTCAGGCTTACAATTATTTTCTTAGAAGAATAGCCTCTCGATCATTCCCTCTGAAACAGAAAAGTAAAACTACTCTTTTTCTTCACCATTTATTTGTTTAATGTCTGCATTCTTCACTAGGTCACAAAGTCTCTAGGGAGATCTGTCTTTCACAATGCAAGCTCAGTGAGTGGCAATCTACCCGAGTCAAGTTAACTTTCAATTTGTTGGGAGGGGGACTAATAATAGAAACAACTACTTAAGAAATACAGATAAAATTAACAAATTTCTAATATGACACAGCTAGTACTAGAAGATTCCAGGAATTTTTGGCTTGTTTGCTTTTGGCTTTACTCCAGCCTTCACGTAATTCACCAATTTTCTTCCAAAACAGAAAAGTGCCCTCCCCGTGTCCTATCTAAGGCAATGGACTTCAAGACACAATGTATCGCTTTCATAATCTTTCGGTGGAAATCTATTTCTGTTCCCTGTAGGGGAAGAGTCAAAACCTGAAAGAACAACACTGGGCAGTCAAAAGTTGGAGAACTGCAGTTTTGTTTCTCGGAGTTCCTGCTAATAACTCTTTCAGCCCACCTCTTAGCCAGAAGAATGACAACTCGGACTCTAAGTGCCTCACTCTTGAGCAGCCACAGTAACTTTTCTCCCTTTAGGCCACGACGTGGGGAGAGATGGAGAAGTGGGGCCGGGACCCTGGCTGTTTGCTACCCCTTAGCTCCGGGACAAGGCGACACAACGCGACTCCCGGGTCGAGGTGATGAGGGACACCGAGAAACGCCCTCTCTTCGCGGTCGCCAGTCCCAAACTGGCATCGTTCCCACCAGGAGCCCGACTGGGCGGGGCCTGGCCGGGTCAGCGGGACCCTGGGCGGCGCCCCAGCCCTCCGCCGCCGCGCGGCCCTCCAATGCCCCTTACCTGAGTCGGCGGTGGCCACTGAGCCTCTCTCCGTCCGTTGAGAAGCTCACAAAGCAAGGGGGTTCGGAGCCTCCGAGCCAGAAGCTGGAGTTGGCGTGGGGACGTGAGCCTGAGGCCTCCCGCACTAGCACCACACGGCCTCGGTAGAAACTTTCTCTATTACAGACACGGCCGCCATGTTTCCGCCACTGACTCCCGGCGCTACGGATAGCCGTCAGGGTCAAGGCGCGCCGCGCGCTTCCTTTCACTGGTCCAGCCTCCTAGCGAGTCTCCACGCCCAGCCAGGAGCTTCAGGGAGGCAAGTGCTCCCAAGGCTGAGGGAAGGCCAACAGCCCTAACCTGGGTTTAGCTGAACTCCCACTCGGGATTAGCAGCAAGAGCAGGGAATCGGAAGACCACCGATGATCAAGCCACGAAAGCAGCGAGGTCACAGCTTAGGGTTGGACCGAAACTGGGCCAGCTAGAGTGGGATAATTGCAAGTGGACTATAAAAATATGTAGAAGGCGTTGCTGCTCTTTCATATAGGTGGTATAATATATGGCTTTGCATATGCTGACCCAAACCTTCAAAGCCTTTCTCTCTTTGCTTCAGCCTGCTTCTCTAATTAAGTCCTCCATTAATTCCCATCCTGAGCATCTTTATTCTACCTACAGCCAGCCCTAGCTCTCCCTGGCCCTAAGCGGAGATGATTTAAATCAAACACCACAGATGATTTAAATCTGATTTAAATCTGCACTCTGATGGCACTTGAATTAACATAGTCATACACATTAGCGCCGCATTTCACAGGTGCTGTGGAGCAGCAGTCTTAGGGGTAGAAATTGGTTTCTCCGTCTATGAAACGGTAACAAAACCTTTCTCACAAGACTGTGAATATACAGGGAAACAGTGTGTCCTTCCATGCACAGAATTAATTTTAAAAATACTCAACACATATAAGAACACGTTGTTAAGAAGGGCTTTGTTTAAGACAGTCGCCATAAGTGTACGGACCACTATAAATCCATCTTGCAATGGAGAGGAGAAAATGATTTCAATTCAATAGAGGACTTGTACAAGTGGAAATTTAAAGATTGGGATCAGGGAGCCGGGATGCTTGAGCGGATGGATGGAGAATCGCATTAGCATTAAGGCGGACAATGATTTAAGAGGCATAACAATATAGTTGCTAACACAACAGGTTCTGAGTGAAGCCCAAAGAGAATAGGGCCAGGCAAGAAGCATGAAGACCCCTTTCTTTTCCAAAAAACCCTTTCCTTCGGAAAAGTCCCTGCCTGCCCTCTGATTCCATTTCCGACTGCTTGCAGCCCCTCATATAGGTCAAACTGAAGACTCCCAAATTCGGGAGACCCTTACTCAAATCTCGGGAAGTCGAGAAGACCCACAAACTCCAAGACACCGTTACTGGATGCAATTAGCAGAGGTTTATTAGGGAAGAGAGCTGGCAGCCAGCATTCAAACTGCACACTGCACGAGTACAGTTTGACCCTGCGTGGTGGGCTAAGGAACCTTTTATAGTAGGGGGTAGGGAAAGGAAGGAATTTCCGAGTGGTTACACATGATTGGTTATTTCAAATATCAGCAACTTGCAGAGGCGACAGGATGGTTAGTTAGGACTTGTCTGGGCATGCCTTTTTATTTTTCTTTGTGGCCAGGAATGTGTCTTCCTGCTTTGGGCCTACCCCACCCACAGGTGGATTTTCTTCCCTGAGGCTTGAGGAATGTATGGGGGGGGAGGGTGGGCAGTGAAGGCCCGAAATCCTACATTCAGTTCTGCCTTCCTGGAACTAGTGAGCCTGTATATATTTTATAAAATGGTCTTTATAATTTTTTACTCTACAAAACCATTTCAAAACCCTAGTCCTCTCATGTGTAAACAAATACTGATAACATCTATCCGACAAGGTTCTTCTATGGATTTAGGGAGAATATGTGCTTTAAAAATACCTTACAACCTTTAAATGGCTTATCCTTTCAGATAAAGCTCAAAATCTTTTAATAGGGGCATGTGGGTGTTATCTCAGTGGTAGAGTGCTTGCCTAGCTTGCCTGATGGCTTAGAGCAAGCACTACGTGGGGGGGAAGGGGGAGCCGAAGAGAGAAAGAGAGAGGGAGAGACAGAGAGAGAGAGAGAGAGAGAGAGAGATCCTTATATAAATACAAATTGTGTGCTTTCGACCTCCAGTTTAAACTCCCACACTCTCCCAGCCTGCTTTCATTTCCTCAAATGTAGCCCCCCAACCCTGTCCAGTTTTTCTCACTATTATATCAGCTTAGTTCCTGATAGAGAGTTAGTGTTTTAATGTTTTTAAAACAAAGGGATCAAATCCTACTGGCCCTCACTACTTCTCAACACTTAATTTATATTAGTGTTATCTGTGTATTTTTTTTTCATGTCTCTTAATGTTATGGTTGCCTTGGAAATCATTGAGGACACCAAAGCTCTGTTGAGACCCATTAAGGGAAAGCTGTTTCCTCCTGGTCAAAAGAATGGAATCTACATCTGACCCTGGTTGGAGACCTGACATTCTGATCTGTTCCAAAGGTTGGAACATTTCATGCCATTGTCTCCTCCCTTAGGAGTCAGTGGTGCTAGGTCTGCCTATTATCTGGTCAAAGGACCATCCCTCAGGAAAACTGTGTGCTAGGGAGATGGGAGGAATAATTATCCTCTTAGTGAGCTAATGTGCTTTTCTTCCCCAGCCATCTCACTGCTTCCTGAGCTCTGCCTTGTGGCTTAGCTGCTTTTCTGAGTTAGGAGTTTTCTCTCTTCTTTTATTTTCAGATACTGCCAAAAGTCTACACATGTTTTCTCTCAGGTTTGGGATTTTTCACTGTTTCTCTGAAGCTGTCCTTTTTTTCCCATGAAACTGAATATTGCCATGAACTATTGCTGACCTCCATTCCTGAATATGCCCCCTTAACTTAAGTGGCCTGGCTTTCTCTGTTTGTCTTTGCCATATCTTTCCTCCTAGTAGCTACCAACCTGCTTGCCCTGTTTTCTCTCTGACTTTAATAAAATTGTTGTTGAACTTCAGAATGCACTTTTAAATCCTTCTGTTAACAAAACTGAGAACCCAAAGAAGGAATCCTGATTTCCCTGGGAACAAATGGTGCTGTACATGGAGTTCTCCAGATTTTCTGGTAACATCAATAAAGTGTGAATCCCATCATTTTTGTTTAATAAATGCAATTTATTAAAGTGGTTGTGACAGCCGCTATATCTATAGGATTGAACCAGTCTCTTGGATTCAGCTTTCACATATGGAGTAAAATAAATGGCTATAGACTTAACTCTTTCCTAACCAGACTTCCAAATCTATAATTTTGGGCCTCCCTGCCTCAACAATTCCTCCATATTCACTTCCAATTCAACTTGCCTTTTGTGGACACTATAAACACTTTTTATTTATTCGCTTTATGCCACCGTCTGAGAGCACTTTGGAGAAACTCCTACTGCAGAAGGTTAGTGGCTGAAGCTGAAATGACAAAAACTATTCAGTTGCCTGGCTCTCAGACTTGACCTGATGTGGATGGTAAGGGAACGAAGAAAAGACAGACAAGTAGAAAAACTGGGTTCAGGTAGGGCATATGCTCTGATGGAAATGCACAGGAGCCTCAAAAGTTGGGGCATTTATTATATAACTCTGAACAAGGAGTAGACCCATTGTATACGGATTATGTGCTGGAGGAGTCCAGTTAGTTAACCGAGGTCTCTGTTGGTGAACAGTTTCCGGTTGTAGTCATCCAAGAAGGGGAACCTGTGGTTGATAATTTCTGTAAACACTAATTTTAGTTAGAGGTCAATAGCTCTTAACCATCTGTACTTGAGCCAGAGGAAGGCTTTCCAGTCCTCTGAGCCTGACTTGCTGAAGGCCTAGCTACTCCCCTGGGTCTGAAGCATGGTGGTTCTTAACGTGGACACGCCCATTTTAACAGTACACACTCACTCAGGACTTTATTTGCTCCCCACATCAGAGAGAAGACGATAACTTAGAAAAGCTTCAGCTGCAGGAGTGGAGTGGATGGAGCTAAGTTCTCCGACAATAGTGAGGGGTTATGGGTGTTGTGGCATCTGGCTTTCATTATTAGATCTGAGGTGCCCATGCTTAACAAATATAACCCTGTTCTCATCTTTCAATCACTTTTATAGGCTATTAAATAGTCTGTGAATAGCTTCAGGGCCAATTATACACCCCCTGTACTAATTATCCAATTGTAGTTTCTGTCCATAGATTTCTAGACCTAGATCCCCAGGAGTCCTTTGAGTTACCAAATATCCTCTAGTAAATTTATTTTCTACTTAAGTCAGCTATTTCTAGCTAAATAGCAATAGCTGTTTTGTGTTGCTCAGTATTAAGAGTTTTTTTTTCTTTTCTTGTGGCGGAAACCTTTTTTTTTTGGTTTTTGGTTTTTTTTGAGACAGGATTTCTCTGTGTGGTCCCTGGCTGTCCTGGAACTCACTCTGTAGACCAGTAGACCAGGCTGGCCTCAAACTCAGAAATCCACCTGCCTCTGCCTCCCAAGTGCTGGGATTAAAGGCGTGCGCCACCACCACCCGGCTTACTAAGAGTCTTTAAAACAGACTTCTTTCTTCTCAAAAATGACCTTCTGCCTTGCCACCTTGTTTCTTGATGTTAATTATCATTTCTGTGTACTTTAAAATATTTTGGTTTGAAAATTAATAAATCTTTAATCTGTACAGTCGAGGGCTGTTAACTTGGATAGTAGGATACACAGGTACTTCTTCAATGTCACAATGCAAAATCTGACTACAGATTTTATATTAATTAACATAAAGGGTTATGTTAATTTTCTGTGGAAGTGATAAGTGTTTAAGATAAGTGCCTTGCTATCACATGGAAAAGGCAACTCTTCCTTTCCAAGAATCAAGGCTTGGGAATGTATGAGGAAGAGATCAAAAGATTATAAACCATAGGTGATAGATGACATCAAGGAAAGAGTGGTTTCCAGACACAGTGTTACTGATGGTACTGATGAACTCATAGAAACTGTGGCAGCACACAGAAGCCCCACACCAGTACCAGCAGACAGGCTCTCAGCACAGAGACCCGGAAATGGACGAAAAGTCGCACCCCTTATCAAGAAGCTGTTTGTATCTGATAGCTGCTGGCAAAGGGAAGATCAGTGCATCAGTGTTCAGCAGTGGAGTGTCACTGGATACACCAACTACATTCCAAGGTAGACCTCATGCCCAGTAGCAGGCCAACACAAAACAGACACATGGGGTTTCTTCTCTTTCCGTCTCCTCCTCCTCTTCCTCCTCCTCCTCCTCCTCCTCCTCCTCCTCCTCCTCCTCCTCCTCCGTCTCCGTCTCCTTCTTTCTCTCTCCCCTCTCTCTCTTTTCTTTTCTTCTTTCTTTCTTTCTTTCTTTCTTTCTTTCTTTCTTTCTTTCCTTCTTTCTTTCTTGTCTTATTAGTGTTTTGCCTGTTTGCTTTAATTTTTGTTTGGAGATTATTTTTTTGTGTGTGGAGGAAGGTTCTTTGATTTTTTTTGCTGTTGTTTTGTTGAGAGGGAAGATAAAGAAAGAGCCAACATTGGGTTGGGTCTAAGATGAATTGGAGGAGGAGAAAATGTGATCAAAATATACTGAATGAAATTTAAAAAAAAAAACATAAAAATAAACATTTACATATCAACCAAATTGATTTTTAAAAAGCTGTTTCTAAATATTCTGCTAGCAGTATGACTCCTTTCAGAACGATTCCATGCATCTAGACAACGTTTTAGGACTTCCACAAAGTCCTGTTTGACAGTGTTTCATGTCTCCTTTTGCATAGAATTTGTGTATAGCACTCTGTCTGTGGCTTGCTTTCATCACAAGGTACCACATACTAGTGAGGGAGGTGACAGCATCTACAGATTTTTTTATTTTAAGTTAGCATAAAAAGTATTGGGTTTCATATGGCTTTCTTAGTACTTACTAATTGTCTCCCTGTTTCCTTTAGAAGATCACCTAGATCACTTATATTAATCTTATTACAAGTTACCAGAGTATCTAATAATCATGGAGGACTACATGAAATTTATTTCTTAAAAAAAAAAAATGCAGGAGGGCAAGAGGTGCCTGTATCCAAGGTGTCTGGATCCAAGCCTCATGTCCTGAGTCCTCCCCAAAACCCACAAGTGGAGGAAGAAGACTATGTCTTGCAGTTTATCCTCCGACCTCCAGGCACATGCCAGTACTCAACCTCAGACATGTGGCACATCAATAGCCAAACACCTGGACATAAGACGGTCACCTGGGAATCTTTCAGTGTCATGAGATTTCAGTCAATGTTTATTGATGACAGTGTAATGATCCTAACAGCTGGAACAGATGTTCTCTGACACATGCTTCTTTGCAGGCACAGTCTAAGCATTCCATGCCAAGAAGTCCACCCAGAGGACTTAATTCAGACAAAAACATCTGTTAAAAGTAGAACCATGTTAATAAAAAAGTAAGAAAGGGCAGAAAGAACAGCACCTGTGTCACAGGAAGAATGGCTGTTTCTCTCATATATTCCAATCCTGTGTGGCAGGAAGCCAGCAATGAATCCTGTATCAATCCTTCCTTACAGTCTGTGTGGTTTTCTTTCCTTTAAATTCCTCAGTCTGGACCTAAAGCTAAAGTCTGGGTTTCCAAGGGATGGCAGCACCATCCCATTTTGGTTACAAAGTGCTTTCATCTATATTATATAACCTTTATAAAAATCCAGTGCTATAAATAGCTTCAACCGTTTACAAATAAAGTATTCACAGCCCAGTGGAACTACATGGCTTCAGGTTCTTATAATTAACCATCACAGAGCAGGGACTTAAGCCGGTTTTATGGTTTCTGTTTGGGGTCCCCACTGGGGAGCAGTCTTATCAGCAGTGTTCACAGTACAGTACATGGGAAAGAGTGCTACCCTGGAAAACATTTAGAACCACCGGGAAGACTCTAAACTACAGTTCCACCCCAGATCTAGGTCTTCTAAAGTGATCCTAGTAAGCAAAGTCTCAGAACCCAGATTTAAGGGTTATTTTCAGATATATACAGCTCATATTACTAGACACTTTTGACTTCAGTTTTTAATTTTATCTTGTTCTCCATGTACTAAAAAGCCCATCTCCTAAGACTTTATCTGTCTACGCAATGAAAATACTATCAGTGTTTAGTCACAGGGTTGGGAAAATCAATATGAAGTAATGTACATAAAGACGGTAGAACAGTGTCTGAAAGTCCCCAACCATCCGTCCCCTTCTGTTCTGTGGTTTAAGAAGCAAAGTTAGGCTTTCTTAAGAAACGCATGGAGACTTGTAAAGAAAAAGTTACATCCTGCTTCCACTTAAGCATAAATATTAGACAGTGGGAGAAATGGGGAGGAGAAGGAGGGGAAGGACAGGTGTACTGAGAAAAGGGCTGTTGTTGTAGCTGTTTTGGGTTTGTTTGGTCTTTTCAGACTGGGTCTAATGTACAAGAGGCTGGGCTTAAATGCTGTATGGTGCTAAGGATGGCATTGGACTTCTGATCCTTCTGCCTCTGACCTCAGGGCTAGGATTACAAGAGAGTACTGCCATACTGAGTTTTTGCAGGGCAGCATGAAAGCCAGGGCTTTTATACAAATTGGGTAAGCTCTCTACCAATGGCTAACTCCTCAAGCTCTCTGTTTTGTTTTCTATAGAGATCAAGAGAACAGCATTAACTCCTATCACTTTCCTCTTCTCACACTTTGAAGATCAGCACCTTAATGCCCAGAACTCAGCAAAGGAAGGGAAGGTGACTATAGTTATTAACAATATCCTGGATTACAGGTCCTCTCTCTCTCTCTCTCCCTACCTCTGCACTTCCTCTCCTCCCCTCACTGGTTGGAATATTTCAAAGGACTATTTCATCAAGAGTATGTCGTTCCATATATAAAAATAACAGTATTTTTATTTGGCTTGTTAAATTCTTCACTTCTGTGACTTCCATTGAGGTTTCTTTTTCCTCTCCTAAAAATCTCACTCCACTCATTCAAATCCTGTATGAATTGCCTTCCTATTTTTTTTTCTAAATTTCTTATAAGTGTATACTGTTTCTGTCTGCATGCATGGCTGTGCACCATTTTAGTGCCTGGTGGCT
This sequence comes from Rhabdomys pumilio, assembly GCA_030674055.1. NCBI lineage: Eukaryota > Metazoa > Chordata > Mammalia > Rodentia > Muridae > Rhabdomys > Rhabdomys pumilio. Next base: position 22,969,969 of record JANHMN010000016.1, read on the forward strand.
GTGGATGGCAGAGAAGAACAATGGATTGCATGGAACTGAAGTTACAGACCACTGTGGTCCCCTGAGATTTGAACCCGGGTCCTCTGGTTCAATTCTCTCTGAGCCATATCCGCAGCTTTATTTTTCTTGTTCTGCCTGTTTTTTTTATAACTGCCTATTTGCATTCTTTTAGATCTCATTGAGATCTCAGTTGGTTTCTTTATTTGGTCATTATTGGTTTGTTTATTTATTTCCTATTGACAGCTAGTGGAATTAGTGTTGTCTATCCATCACGTGAGCGTTAAGGGTCAAACTAAGGTCATCAGGCTTGGTGGCAAGTCCCTTTACTCACTGAGACATCTCACTAAGCCTTGATTTATTAACTTAAGCAATATCTTGTTTTGTCACCAAGGATGGTTTCAAACTTGCTTTATATCACAGTCTGGCCTTGCAAGCCTGCTAGGCTGACAGGTGTGCTCCACCACATCCAGCAGGTACATTCTTCACCAGTCATTTCATCCATCTCAATGTCTTTGCAATACATCACTAGAGAATTATGTTATTTTGAAGGCATCATTTTTAAAAAATGTTTTCATGAGACATGCCGAGATTTGTGCAATGCCTTACCACTTACGGTGTGGCCTTCTTAGTAAGCAATTTTGTCTTGAAGATGTGTCTTCAGGCATCGGTGTGTCATGCAATGTTGGTTTTAATTTGCTCTGGACATTACAGTATGGCCTCTTAATAGCGTCTTTGGCTGTGATTAAGGATCCCGGGCATGGCACTTACTGTGGCAGGGTTGGAAAGACCCATTGTCCTTGGCGTCTTTAGCAATTTTTACAGATGTGCTACAGATAGCAATAGATGGGTTTGGTTTCTGTGAAGCCCACTCCTAAAATAGCAACGGCAGACCAATGGAATTCACTCAAGTATTGTTTTATTTGTGTATATGTCTATGAATGTGTATGAACTAGAATGTGGACCAAAAGACGGCTTGGGTTCCCTGTAGCTGGAGTTATAGGTAGTTGTGAGCTACCCAGTTTGAGTACTAAGAACTAAACTGATGTACGGAGAGAGCAAGGCATGAACTTAGGCTGAGCATCTCTCCAGTCACTCCACAGGCATACTTGATGCTCCCAGCAGGGTCTCTGGCACAGGCAGAACCAGTCACCTGAAGGGTTCCACCAAGAAGGCATGACATAGGCCAATAGGTATGGAAGAAAAAAAGTAGCAGAAACTTCAGGGCCCCCTTCTTTGTACTATGCCCAGGCAAGACATCCATGCATTGTCAGACAATGTGGTTTTCTAAGGGATCCCAATGGGCTCATAACTTTAAGTGACAAGCCAAACATCACGGCTAGCCTAGAAGAGTGAAGAGGTATGGCATTACCTGAAGGCAGTAGAGCCCAGCTTCCAAAAATAGGATGCTCTCCCCAACAAAGAAAAGCTGAGGCCTTTACTAGGAATCCCCATGGGGGAGGGGCCCTGTGGGATGGTAAATTCCTGCACATCCTCAGTTTAAGATACATATGCGTGAGCATGCATTCTGAGGGTCATAATTCAAGAAGATGTGGCAGAAAGAAAAATGTCACATAGTCATTAGAGCTGTGGTGTGGAAACACTTCGAAGCAATCAGTACTTGTTGGTGACCTCTGGCTTCTGCCATCAGTTGTGACCAACTGCTGTGGACTAGGAGAAAGACAGCAAAATGTGAGGCAACCAGAGTTTTTGGAAGACAGGAAACAGACCCCAGCTGATTAGTCCTTTCCTTGCACCTTGCCCTGAGCAGTGCTAGCCTGGTTAGTCTTAATGAAGCTAAAGAACACCCTTGACACACTCTCCCAGACCCTCTCTACTTTCATGGCTACTAACAAGTTTTTGTTGTTGTTTTCTTCCTCTTCAGCAACTGCTCAGGAGTGAGACTGCTGCCAGACCTATGCAAAGTTCCTTTAAGCCCTCAGTGGTTCTCAACCTTCCTAAGGTTCCAACTCTTTAATTCAGTTCCTCATGTTGTGGTGACATCAACCGTGAAATTATTTTGTTGCCACTTCCTAACTGTAATTTTGCTACTGTTCTCAATTGTAATGTAAAAATCTGATTTTTTTTTGAAAGGCTGAGAATCACTCCCTTGGGGGGGGGGGAGGGTTCCCTTTGGCTATAAACAGGAAGGTTGAGGCAAAGGCTTCAGAGTTGTCAAGTCCCACTTAGCAGAGTAGCTGGAGTCATGGTGTTCCTTGATTACCCTCTCAGCAATTGGTCCTTGAGTGCAGTACGGGAAGGAGTGGGGCATAACGCTGACTCTATGAATGGCAGCCTTTAGACCTGGCATTTGCAAGAATCTCCACTGAAGCTGCCCACACCATTGAAGGCAGTCTGATGTTTTGGACCTTGAACGTGACACTGTTTCTCTCCCAGTTGCCATGCCTACCCTTTTATTGCAGGACTTGAGTCCTAGTCATTCATCTGTACCATGTTGGGTTTATAAGGTTGCTTCCCTCTGGTTCTATGCAGTAGAATGAGTGAGTCCCAAAGATGAAAACACATGGCACTCTCTGACGCCAACAACATCTTGATGGAGACAAAGGCTCTGTTTATAGAGTGACAGCCTAGCCGACCACCATGCCATGGCCGATCAGTGAGAGGTGTGTGATTCTTTTCCAAAGTATGGCTCTTGTGCAGATTTTAAATTACTTACCATAGTGGGCAGCAAGTCTGTGAAGACTGAGAGCTTAACACCTAGAATCTGCTCAGACTATGAAGACATGGTGGCAACTGCTGGGCCCTTGTTACTTCATGTTTCAGGATTCTAAAAGGATCCTTTTCCTCATAGATTTCTAGTAATTTTTTACTACCATGCCCTTCAAAATGCTTACTGCTATACCAACAGTTACTTTGATTTTTTTTTTTTTTAATGGAAGAGGCAAGTGCTAGGCACCTCCATTTAGTTATCTTGTCCTTCTCTGCCTTCTCTGACTATAGCCTTAGAGGACAGATAGTCCAGAGTTCTGGAGTTAAATCCAGGTAACAACTCTTCCATATCTAAATTTACGTCATAGGCCATTGGCTTTTTAATAATTTTTAATGTAAATGTTTAAAAGCTTCATTTCCTATATGTGTATCACATGTGCCTGTAGAGTAAAAATTATGAAAATTATTTCATAGAATATATATGCATAGATTCTTTTTTAAAGTTCTTTTAAAGGCTTGGAAAATGTCCTCTGGAACGAGCCAGGCCAGTTTCGGGAACTGGCTGTAAAGAATGAAAGTCATTCAGGTGGCGAAACAATGACCGGACTGTGGCTGGAGCAAGTGTGAAAAAGTTAATAAATAGTTGGCAAATGACAGGGTAGGGCACAGTGACATGGTAAAGCTACATTTTTGAGAAGAATGGGTGTACAGAGAGATTTTCACATGACACTAAATCATTCAAGGTGGGTTCCTCTGGAATGTTTCGCTATTTTTATGTTATGTATCCTTGACAACCCCTCACTCCCCTGGTTTGTGGTTTTCCTCTTTAAAAGGCCCCTTAGCCCACCACTCAGGGTCAAACTCCATTCCTGTGCAAGTGAACAGTTTGACC
>JANHMN010000016.1:22975722-23013242 GCA_030674055.1 Rhabdomys pumilio
TCTCTCTCTCTCTCTCTCTCTCTCTCTCTCTCTCTCTCTCTCTCTCTTTCTGTCTCTCTGTTTTCTGAGACAGGGCTTCTTTGTGTAGCCTTGGCTGTCCCAGAACTTGTTTTGAAGATCAAGCTGGCCTGGAAATCATAGAGATCCACCTGCCTCTGCCTCCCAAGTGCTGGGATTAAAGGCGTGTGCTACCACCACTCGGCCCAATTACCATGTTTTTGAAATACCAACTTATTTTGGAATTGTGTGAATGTGACAGGAAATCCCATAAATTGTTGATACCCAGATGCAATAATTTTAGCGTACCTATATAATATTTCAAGGACCTATGAACCTCACTGGTTATTACTTATATAATCTGACCTCAACCCACAATGACTGCTTATGTTTCAACACTTACACATTGAACTGGCCTTGTGGAATATGTAATTGTGTAAGTTCTAACTTGAGTAAGCAGAGTTTACAGTAAAAAATGACATCAAATCAATTTTATACTAAGTAGAAGTAGTTCTTATAAAGATATTTTAAAGTACTACTTAACATATATCATGCACACCTTGGACCAAAAGCAGACTCAGTATCAGTAAACAATCAGAAAAATTTATAGCACCAACATTTTTGCTGTGACGTAAAAGTTGTCTCAAAGGTGATACCTAGACCAACCTTGCAAAGTACTGTTTAATTTTTGTTCAAAGCAATTTCATTTGGTGTATTGTTTCCTTTGCTCTGAGGACTGTAAGGAGTTAACAAAACAAAGAAGAAAACAGTATGGTAAGAGAGATGCTACCAGACCAGAGTTTTGTTTTATCCTGAACACAGTGCCTCTTCAATCTTTTGTCTTCTTTTCTTTTGAAGGAGTTTTAAGCCATTATCCTGTAGTGCCTAAGTGGAACGAAGCTCTATCAATGACGGGACTATGCGCTATTGAAAGTCAATGAAAATTTTCAAGTTACTTATGGCATATTTGAACAACTAATGTTTATTGCATTTAGACAACTGACTTTTCTAAAGTTAGCTATAATCAAGTTACTCTCATTAATTTAGCATGTGAAACTGAACACGAAATACTGGGTACATACAATGAACACATATCTTAAAGTGTAAGCTTATATATCTCTAAATCAAATTTGACATTTAAAGTTAACTACAGCAATTCACAATAAGCACAAAAACATCCATTTTACCAGAGTAAAGAAGTGCAGTTTATGAAATTTAGGATCAACTATTGAAAATGCAAGTTTCTTTTAAAAATACATACGCACACACAAAACACACACATACACACACAACACACACACACGCTCATACAGCATTAACCATGAAATCTGAAACTGTGATATTTCAGTGCAAAAACCTCAGTATGAGGTAATTTTAATGTAATAACCACTTGAAAAAAATCCACACAGTGGCACTCTTTAAAATGATAGTTTACATGACACATGACAATTGCTGGCTGACAAGACAATGTGGACTAAATCTTCTTAACTGTTTAAACTTGTCTTGTTTGGACATATATTTCTAGGTAATCATCTGCTTCTGATTCAGAAACACAGAAAGGCATTTATCAATGTGGAAAGGGAAATTTCCCACAGCCAACTAATTGTTTCTATAGTCAAAGAAAATGTTCTGCTAGGGCTTAGAAGGAATTAGGATAACAAAAGGTCAAGACGCTTTGATGAGATTATCAGTAGAGGGTTAATTTCAAAACATGTGAATAGAATTCCAACCTTGTAGTGCAGCACTGCCTTAAAGGACAGGTGAGGACCCTATCCGAGTTGGGCACAGCAGAATATAAACTTTTCCAAGTGCAAACCCTTTCACAATTGTGTCTCAGGTCAGTATTGTGTACTATACATTGCTTCTTGCTTAAACAGAACATTCTGTAAATGCAGTCTAAGTTTTAAAAAAATAAAAATTAACTTTCACAGGTAAATATACTGAACACCAAAGCCTAAATCAGTAAGAATATCATAGAAATACTACTTTGGCAATGGTGTTTGCTGTACTGTGTTAATTAGAATACATTCTTTGGGAAATATCTCTTCCAATGTCTAATGTTCCCGAATGAGCTTAATGTAAAAATTTGTCACCAATTTTAAAAAGTTCAGGAATACTGGATAGTTAGATGAAACTGAGTTGGAAACTGTTTTCTGTAAAAGGTAACAATTTAAAGAAAAAGACAAGTGCATTACAAACAACTACACCAACCTATGTGTGAAATATTCAACTTGTGAGTCGTCAAAGTGCAATCTACAGCTTTCTACACATCTTAAGGTTCCTCATGACAAGGGTGTAAAGTCAACACTAAACTGAATAGGGAAATACATAGTAACTTAGGCTTTACAACAGCACTAAAGAGAAAAAAAGGTACCTTTTGAATCTTAATGCAAAATGCTAAAGTAACAGTGGTTTCTGCTAAGACAGAAGTCACTCTGCATGAAACTTTAAGCTTCCTATATAAGAATAAATTTTGAAATTCAGAAGTAGAAAAAATAGCAAACTCTGTAAACGTTTGCATTTCTTCTATGCAAACCAGGCTTTAAATACTGAGTTCATGTTAGTATTCTGATTAGTGTAAGCATTTAGTTATCTGGAATGGAAGGGCTTTTTGCTTTTACATTAGCTTAAAAGTAAGATGGGATCCTCTAGCTCATAGAATGGAATAGAGCTGGCTTGACTTTCTCCAGAATCTGAATCATAAGGAGCATCAGGGAGCTCTGTGAAACCGTATGCTACTTGTTCATCTTCTATATCTGATCGGACATAGCAGGAAGGGTTGGAATACTCCTCATCTTCTACACTGTTGAAATCTTGAGGAATATATAACATCCCTGGATAGTTCCTACTAACCAAGTCACTTGTGGTTTTAAGGGAGGTTTTTCTAAAAGCCATGAGATGCATATGAGAAAACTTTGAATACTTGAAGCGCTTAAAGCCAAGGGATTCTATAGCAATCTTCCAGCTCTTCATCATCATAGCGTGCCGGTTCTGGTGGGAGGAGTCGGGAGTGATGATGAGCAGTAAGCCGTTCAGCACTAACAGCTCATGGGCTTTCTTGCAGCAAATCCATCGCTGGTAGGGTGATGGAAAATAGGAAAGAAGGAGAGAGAAAACAACCACATGAAAAAGTTCTCCGGGAAGAGAATCAATCGGATTCTTCAGTTGCTTCAGAAAAGCATCTATAGCGTCTTGTGCAAGCTGGAGTGGCTGCTGAAGCTGCAAGTTCAGGAAGTCACACTTATACACGCTCTGCAGAAATAAAAACAACAACGAAGGCAGAGTGAGAATGACACAGTGTGGTATGTATGCCTGTAATCCCAGTACTCAGGGGCCTGAGCTAAGGACTATAGGCTGGAAGCCAGTGTGGGTGACAAGGTGAGACCTTGCCTTAGAAGAGGAAAAAAATAAAAATCAATGTCAAGAAGATGTGCACCTTAACACATAAGCTTCAAACCATTATTTAACATCTCATACCTCTGTATGGAAGTCAGCATTGATTACTTATTCCTTCTAACTCTACACAGATTTTCGTCTCTTTCTATTTGTTCATTAACTTTTTAATTTACTTGAGATGGTTCAGGATAGCCTCAAACCTTGAAGTCAAGGTTAACACTGGGCTTCTAAACTGTCTTCTTCTCTCAAGTGTTGGGACTGCATATGTGTACCAGCATACCCTGTTCTCAACTAAACTCAAAAAACGTGAGTAATTAAGTCTCCCAAACTTCTAATCATCATTCTATACATGCAAACAAATACACACAAACTCTCTCTCACACTACTAAATTAGGAATAATTTAAAGTATCTATTTAAAATTGATGCTTATTTGGAATTTAATTTGGTTAACAACATACAAGAATGATTCATTTCTAATGTTGCTCACATTGGTATTTAGTTTATTATCAACAGTTAGCCAAATAAGCAAATAAATATTCGTCAAGTGCTTTGTCACAATGATAAAAGCGTAAGTGATGGATAACCTTTGAATATGCTGAATGACAGAATGATGCTAGTGATCTTTAAAGGTCAGTAAAATGCTTTTTACTGTACTAACTCCAAACATTTAAAAATAACACTACTTTTCCTCTTAAAAAATTAATTTCTTTCTTGAAGCATATTGCACATTAAATTTAATTAATGCCATCAAATTATTAAAGAAAACACGACAAAGGAAGAAATATTTCATAATGGGCTAGACACTAATGTCTATACAAAAATGGAGTAAGAAAGTACTACAAGGTTTATAGGATGGCTCCATAGGTAAAAGCACTTGCCATGATAGCCTCAAGACCTGAGGTTTTTTTCCTAGAACTCACATAAAAAGCTGATGCACACAACCTAGAACCTCAGCCCTCCTAAAGCAAGATGGAAGGCTAAGACAGGAGACTCTTCCCTATGGAGTACAAAGGCAGTCACCTATGCATCCTAAGCCAATACAGCTACACAAACATCTTTGTAACCACAAATTTTTAAATTACAATGATTTTTACGACAACATGCTTCCAAATCCTGGTTTTCTAGATATACAGAAGGTGCAAAACAAAGAAAGTAAAATGTTAATATTGGTTAGCTAAATGCTAAACATTTTCAGAAATAATTTGCTAGTTGGTAGAAAGGAAGTATAAAATGTAAATATAGTACTTTTTCTTTTTAAGGATACAAGTTAAAAACAGAGTCTGTAAATAAAACCACATACCTCTACAGCAGGTACAATATCTATGCCAACAGTTAGAAATTCTTCAAACTTCAAAAATGGGTTAAAGCAGCTGCCAACATCAAGTAATCTGATCTTTCCTGAGGCCTGAAGCAACCTAAAAACAGGGATATGATTTAAAAAGCACACTGAAAGGAACATGTGCAAAATTCCCACACAAGAACAACAATTCTCCTTCGATTATGAGCTCTTTACTTTGGGAGGGCTGGAAGAAATGTTGTTGATGTTGATATGTCTATGCATTCCATGTTAAAGGAAAGATGCCTGGAACTTTCATATGCCACTATACATTCTGTATTTAAACGAATACAGTACTTTTGAGAACAGCTGCAAAAGGTGAGGCCATGTTTTCTATTTCTTGAACTGTTTCAATGTCTGGTATATAGTGGTATCTGACAGCTGCTTCTTTATTTAAACTTTTGTAGAATACCATGGTATGAAGCCTCTGAGAGCACTCTATACTCACAGACAAACAAATAAGAACACAAATAGCAACTTACTATTGTGAAAATAATTTTTTTCATAGCCAAGACCCACATATTACATTTTGAGAACATTTTGTATAGGAAAGAATGAACTCAAATTAATTCTTTATAGTCAATACAATTGGAATTTCACTTTAATTTGTCTCAGTGTCTTAAATGAACAAAAGAAAAACAATAAATAATAAAGTACAACTCTTTACAACACTGAATTTTCTTATTGTATACAAGTATTCTTCATTGCCAAAAACAACTGAAAATGCCGTAGCAGACTTAATCATGCAATCACAAGTTCAGTATGGCTCTATGGAGTAGCCTTTGTTGGTCCCAAATTCAGGCTGAATAAAAACAATAGAACAATATGTTTCAACTTTGAATATATGCCATTTTAACTAATATAATTTTCTCTACAAAATTTGAGTAGTACCTGAAAAATAAAGGAGAGATAATATAAATAATTATGGAAAGACAATTTTTTTAAAGGCTAAAGTGTAGAGGTTTGTCTAGCTTTGTTCTGTGCCTTGGCTAGTATTTGCTTTAGGATGGCTTTAAACTACAAATCTAAAAGTGATTTTTTTTTAGAGAAAAAAAAAATGTAAAAAGTGGGTTATATATTCAGCTAAGACCTTGATATACTAACATTTTATAGAAATGAAGTCATCTGCTCTATTTCAAATCATATATAATAGACTTTTTACTACAGTACACAACACTAGATAGTATCTAAAATATGAATCAATTAAAAAAGACTTTATAAATAAAATATAATTTTAAAAGCTTACCTGAACAAGGTTATAGGAGTATAGGGCATGAGCAGTTTCTCCAAGTGAACTCTCTCTGTGTGTGTGTGTGTGTGTGTGTGTGTGTGTGTAAATAAAATAGCTTGTTCTGACTAAAAAAAAATCAAGATACATATCAACTTCTATAAGAAATAGTCAGAAACCTTCTCAGTGACAAGAACTGCTATGGAAACTTGAAAGGTGACCTTCTGTACCATAGCCAATCTAAGCTGAATTATGCAAACTGGATTATCCCTATGGGAAATAATCACTTGCCAAGTGAATTAACTTGTCAGTCTTTGAAATATGATAATATACTAGTTCAAAGAAGATAGAAGCCAGCAAATTCTTGTGGTATAAGTTACACAATCAGACAAAAAGTCTAACCAACAGCCAGAGAAATGCCTAGCATACACTTGTACAAATTTGAATATTCAGATGACAGTAGTCAGAACCAATGAGAATCTACAATATATGTAATATGTATACCACTCAATCACCATTTTAACTCTTATTTGAGGATATAGTTAAGAATATGACCTCTGAAATTAGAGCAATGTAGTTTAATAAAACTGATCTGTCTCTTAATATGTACTATGGGGATAAGGAGGACAAAATAAGATGTTTATTCAATGCTTGGCCAATGCCTAGTGCACATACATCCCCAGGAAATTGAAAATAGATATACCCGAGGACTCAGCCATACCACTCTTGGGAATAGACCCAAGATATACCCCACCATGCCACAGGGGCATGCGTTCCACTATGTTCATAGTGGCCTTATTTGTGATAGCCAGAAGCTGGAAACAACTCAGATATCCCACAATGGAAGAATGGATACAAAAAAATGTAGTTCATTTACACAATGGAATACTACTCAGCTATTAAGAACAAGGACATTCTAAGTTTTGCAGGCAGATGAATGGAACTAGAAAATATCATCCTGAGTGAGGTAGCTCAGAACCAAAAGGACATGCATGGTATATATTTACTAATAAGTGGATATTAGCCAAAAAAAACCAAAAAAACAACAAAAAAAAAAACCGTACAGAATACTCAAGATACAGTCCACAGAATTCAAAAGGTCAACAAGCTGAAGGGCTCAAGTGAGGACGCCTCAGTCCCACTTGGCCGGGAGAAGAAAGCAACCACAAAGTGGGAGAACGGGAGGGACCTGGGAGGAAAAGGGGATGGTGGGAAGAGAAGGAAACATGATCTGGTTGGTATTGGGTGGGGAAAAGGGACTGAAATACCTGAGGTCCAGCAGAAAGACTGGAAACATGCAACCTCAGTAAATAGGAGGTTGGTGAGACCCTCTAGAATGCACCAGACACCTGGGAGGTGAGAGACTCTCAGGACTTAAAGGGAGGGACCTTAGATGAAACGCCCGCCTTACAGTGGGGAGAGAGAACTTGTAGAGCCCAACTTCAGCAGAAAGACAGGGCATCAAGTGAGGGAGGGTGTTGTCATCCCACAATGAAACTCATAATTGTTCCTATCTGAAAGAACTGCATGGATAAAAATGGAGAGGAGCCTGAGGAAAAGAAGGTCCAGTGACAGACCCAAAGTGGGATCCAGCTCAAGGGAAGGCCCCAAGGCCTGAAACTATTACTGAGGCTATGGAGAGCTCACAAAAAGGGAACTATTATGACTGCCCTCCGGAAGACCCAACAAGCAGTTGAAAGAGTCAGATACATATAGACAGAAGCTGCTTATCCCTGTGGTTGAATTAGGGAAAAGCTAGAAGAAGCTGAGGAGGAGGGCAACCCTGTAGGAGGACCAGCAGTCTCAATTTACCTGGACCCCGAGATCTCTCAGACACTGGATCACCAACCAGGCAGCATACACCAGCTGATATGAGGCCCCCACACATACACAGCAGAGGACTGCCGGGTCTGGGTTCAGTCGGAGAAGATGCACCTATCTCTCAACAGACTGAGGCCCAGGGAGTTTAGCGGTCTGGTGGGTGGGGATAGGGAGATCCTCATGGAGACAGGGGAGCAGGGAATAGGTATGGGATATGAAACAGTTGGAGGGTGAGCCGGGAGGGGAATAAAACCTGGAGTGTAAAAACCTGAAAATTACAATAATAAAACAAAACAAAATAAAATAAAATAAAGTACTCATACTTTTTTTTTTTTTAAAGGCAGGGTGTGACCTAGAACTTACTCTGCAGCTCAGGCAGCTTCTAGCCCAGGAGTACCTTCAACTCGTAATCCTCCTGCCTTAGCCCTCAAGTGTGGAGACTACAAGTATGTGCTAGTGTGCCATTTTTCCCAACATTCAAAATTATCAAAAGATCAAGCAATAAAAATGCCACTAGTCCCTCTTAATCTCTTACTCTCTTACCCTCTCTTACCCTCTTGCCTCTCTGTCCCCTCCCCTCTTCCTCTCTCTCCACGTGGTCATGGCCGGCCTCTACCTCTACTTCTCTTCTCTCTTCTTCCACCTTCTTCTCCCCACCTTTGCCCTATCTCCTGAATAAACCTCCTCCCCCTTGGAAAAAAGATGCCACTATTCTTTACATAAAAGAAAGGAGCAACTGAATTTATTAAGCATGCGTTATCCTACATTAATACTGACATAATTAAAATATTTAGAAAAATTCTCTAAAACTGCATTACCAGGTGAAGAGGTAGAATAGGGAACAAAGGACTGAACAGTAGATATGTAGCTACAACACTGTTATACTACTTTCCATTTTCAGCATTTTTGATGATTCTTTTTACTGAGTTGCTGGTGATCATAATTTTCAAATTAATAAAATATTACTATGTCAATAAGCCATACCCTTAATGATTCATGCATAAGACTTTTCTTTATATGTAAGTAATAAAATTATTATAAAGGTTATTCAAAAATCTTCTCCTAATACTAGAAACAATAAACTTGAAATTAAATATTTTATTTATTCTTTTATACCGTTATAATTCTGAGAAATTGGCCATTACTTATATAAGAATAATTTGAACAAAGACTACATTATAAAACTTGGTGCATGGACATACTTCACAATTCTGTGAACCACTGTGACTGAAGATGCCTGCTTTGATTTTTGGCAACCTCGCAATTAGGTAGGGAGTCTTTGTCAGCTAAGTGATGCACAGGGGAACAACTAGGCAGGGAAAGGAAGGCTCTCCAATAGCCAGAGGAACAAACCAGGGCAGAGGGATGACTGAAAACCTCATAGGGGCATGAACAGTATGTAGCTACCCCACAAGTTTCATGGTATGAAGTTTTAGACCCCAAAATGTATGAGTCACTGACTAAAATTTGGTTATACACTATAGATCATTTATAGACATGAATTCTAGATCTCACAAGTGTTTCAACTTTCACAGGTTCAAGTGATTTCTTTCTCCAACACATACACACACACACACACACACACACAAGTTAGTGGAAATTTTCATATGTATGTATCTATGCACAGTTTCCTTAACTTGATTTTTCCTTCCTTTCAAAGTTCTTCCAAATAACATATTTTTTTTTCAAATAGTAAGGTTACAAGCAAAACAGGGATCTTATAAGATATAGTATTTAAAATTTAGAGCTTATAAATACAAAGCCTACAACTGGATAAACTTTAGAGAATGAGAGACCTTAGAAATCTCAGTCCTAAGTGAGATGTCTCCATCTAATCCTTCCCCTGACAGCTCAGGGAACTCTGCTGAAAAGGAGGCAGAAAGACTGTAGGAACCAGAAGGGAAGAAGCACACCATGAAACCAAGGACTTCTAGCTATAACAGAACCAATGCACATATAAACTGACACATTATTGAAGCATTCACAGGGCCTGCACAGGTCTAATGGAGATGGGGTCCCAGTGCTGGGCTGGGAGAGAAGTCTCATCCTTAGCCTAGAAGCTATCTCCAATAGATAAGAACTTTTAAAGAAATGTTACTTTTTTTTCCAATGGAATCATACTTGTTATACAAACCTCCCTTAAAGGAGAGCCAATGCCCAGCAATAGATAACTAAGACAAAACAAACTCAATAGTAGTTTTGGAGAGGTAGGGATATGTGTGTGTGTGTGTGTGTGTGTGTGTGTGTGTGTGTGTGTGTGTGTGTGTGAGAGAGAGAGAGAGGGGGGGGGGGAGGGACAGAGAGAATGCATTATGGGGCTGTGGTTTTTAAACTGTATAGGTCTTTTTGCTTGCATATTATAATTTCCGGTTTTGTGTTTTTATGAAATTTCTGTGTTTGTCAAAATGTATGCCTCTGTGTCTATATATGATCCTTGTGTCCTTTTCTTTTCTGTTCACTTATTCATTCTATACTATTTCTGTTTGTTTTGTTTCACTTACTATTACTATTACTACTACTATTATTATAGATGCCTGTTTGTTTTCTAATAAGAGACAAAAAGGTGTCAATTTGACTGGGTAGGGAGATAAGGTAGGAGCTGGGAGAGGGAAAATCATAATAAAATATAGTGTATAAAAATTTATTTTCAATAACAAAAATTGGAACTTATGTTTTTCTACTATATATTACATTACTACTTCTGTATATTACACTTTTCAGGGTCTTAAAAATTAAAATAATGCCAATGATAATACCTTACTAGTCATCTTTGTGGGAACAGCAAAATTTATGGTACTATTCAAAGCAGTGTATTGTCCAACTCTCAGTATCATTTCCAGTACGCATAAATGAAAGTTAAAGTCAATTATGTCATGAACTTTATGGATTATAAAATGTGTATAATCTATCAGAAATACATTGTTCATAATTGTTTAAGGCATGACATATAATTAATTTTCTTCTGTTGAAAAATTTTCTTAATTGAACATAGTATTACCTGAGGACCCAGCTATACCACTCCTGGGCATATACCCAAAAGATGTCTCAACATACAACAGGGACACATGCTCCACTATGTTCATAGCAGCCTTATTTATAATAGCCAGAAGTTGGAAAGAACCCAGATGTCCTTCAACAGAGGAATGGATACAGAAAATGTGGTATATTTACACAATGGAGTACTACTCAGCTATTAAAAACAATGAGTTCATGAAATTCTTAGGCAAATGGATGGAGCTTGAGAATATCATCCTGAGTGAGATAACCCAATCACAAAAAAACATACATGGCATGCACTTACTGATAAGTGGATATTAGACCAAAAGCTCACAATACCTAAGACACAATGCGTAGACACATGTGGGTGCTTTGGTTTTATTTTAGAAGGAGTAGCAAAATACTCAACCAGAGCTCCCAGGGGCTAAAACTCCAGCCTAAGAACATAAAGGGAGGAACTCATGGCTCCACTTGTATAGGTAACTGAGGGTGGCCTCGTTAGGCAACAGTGGAAGTGGAGGGCCATGGTCCCCGAAAGTTTGAATCCCTAGTGTTGGGGAATGTGAGAGCAGGGAGGTGGGATTGGGAGAATGGTGGGAGCACATCCTCATAAAAATTGGAAGAGGGGGTATGAGAAAGGGGTTTGGGGGAGAAAGGAAGAGGAGATAATAGTGAAAGGTATATACATAAAATATCCAATAAAAAAGAAATAACAGATAATTGGTCTGGCAAAAAAAAAATAGATAGTTTACTTATTTCAAACGATTTTCAAAAGTTTCCAGGAGATGCTTATTGGTTAAGATCTCATTTTAAACTCTTCACAAAAGAATTTATGTCTCTGTTTAATAATTTTGAGAGATGCAAATCTTAATTTCCTTCAACAATTAATTGACAAAAGAGGAGTAATTTTACAAAAAGTAGAAGTTCTCACTAATTGATATATTATATAGATTGATTAATTGTTGGCTGTTTTATAATAGTCCTTTGATAAAAGAGATTATTAATAATGAATTATATTTCTTTAAATAGTGTCTTTATGACTCTTTGAGGGTGGAAGGAGCATGCCTTGTTTACTCTTAACTTTCTAAAACTGAAAGCTCACAGCAAATCTGCCGCTGATTGCCTCTGGCATCGCTGAGACCAATAAAAACTATGACACAACTATGTGGAAGGACCTTTTTTACCCTTAAATGGAATGGCCAGGACACAGTTCCTATATGGGGCCGAGGATTGATATGACTGTTTAATACCACAGAAGGCACAACTAAATGGCCACCAAAAAGATTAATGAATTAAATAGAAACCTCCCCAAAACCAGGCCCAATTATAAATAAGATGAATAATAATTGTCATCCAGGGAAGAGAAGTTTCCCTGAGAATTCCTTTCTTTTTTTCTCTTCCAGGTAAAAATTAATCACCTGTGATGTCTGGTATTAGGAGTTCTATTCCTGATGCTGGCCTCTGGACTTATACTACTCAGACCTCCAATGGGTCTTTGACAAGGACATCAAACAGCTGTAGATTGACATCACTAATCTGAAGAAATGTTTTGCTGTTTGATTCGATCCCCAAAAATTCCAAAGGATTTTATTGGACCTGATTTTCTCTTTTACAATAGAAAAGACTGTAAACAGCTCTAGACTGTGTACAGCCCTTAAAGAAGAATGCTGTTTTTACATAGACAGAACAGGGATGATTAAAGAGAGCATGAAAAAGGCCAGAGATGGTCTTGAGAAAAGACAGAGAGAGAAAGAGAAAAAAAGAGAGCTTGTACAAGAATTGGTCTTCAACCTCTCCATGATTGTTAACCCTACTTCCTTCCATCTTGGGATTATTAGTTGGGTTATTTTTGCTTATTTCCTTTGGCCCCTGAGCCTTAAATAGGCTGACTAACTTTGTGAAACAACAGACAGATAATCTGATAGCAAAATCTATTCAGATACATTATCATATGTTAGCTTTGGAGGACCACGAGACTCTAGATGAGGTTGTTTCTCTATCCAGGGTGTTCCTAAGTCCCATCTCCACCCATCCTAAAAGAGGGGGCTTCCACCCCTAGACCAAGCAGAGAGGGGCCACCCAGAACCCCCTCTGGCGATCTGAATTCTTGCTGAGGCTGCGAGGCTAAGCACTGCAAGGGAATATAAATAAAAGTTAAAAATATATTTCTGGTTTCCCTGAGGGACAAACCTGACTGCATAGGGGTAGATGTCAAAAGTATCCCCTCTCCAGGAAAAAGACATCGGGACAGGTATGGCCCTTATGCCTCACTGGACAACGACAGGAGCCATTACAAGGTCCCCTTTAATTACTGGAGGTCAGGCCTCTATCCCCGCCTTGGCAAGATTAAAATCGCCACAGCCCTTCTATACTTGGAGAAGGGAGGAGATGTCAGGGGCAGCCCTGCTTACACTGAAGGCCTAAAATCAGCCATAAGCCTAAAATCAGCAATAGGCCTGACATATATGCCTGCTAACACAAAGACTTGGGTCTCTATGGAAAACACTGAAACAGAGGGCTATAAACTATTGTAAACAGGCAGCTTTTGTTGAAAACTACCAGCCTGAGTAGTCATAAACCTTGTAAATAGGCAGCCTTTGGCAGATAGTACCACATTAGATTATGACAAGGGAATCATAGGAAGAGTCATAGTGACCTGACCCCTGAACCTTCACCCAGATGATACCCTGTTCTGAAAGATATCTGTACTCCCCCTGAACATCTATGTTCCTGTGTCATCCTCTTCCCCACATTCTGCATTTTTATGTTTATGACCCCTGTGTTAAAAAGTAAAAATTATGATTTGATAAAAAACAAACAAACAAACAAACAAAAAAATTAACACACAGTGTACCCCTGGTTCTGCTGACTTAGTGCTGACAATCTATTTTCTTGTTCTCAGAAATACTTTGAATTATAAAACGTTATTGTGGTTTGTGTTAGTATGCTGGGTAAATTAATTTTTTATTGATCTTATTTTAAACTTCAAAGTTTGTAGTGAGTTAAAATGTCCTTTAACATAATTATAGGTCATATTTACTTTCATATTGTAAAATGCTAGTTAATCTGTTGAACATTTTAAAAAACTG
This sequence comes from Rhabdomys pumilio, assembly GCA_030674055.1. Classification (NCBI taxonomy): domain Eukaryota; kingdom Metazoa; phylum Chordata; class Mammalia; order Rodentia; family Muridae; genus Rhabdomys; species Rhabdomys pumilio. The sequence goes on from JANHMN010000016.1 coordinate 22,989,588, forward strand.
GATTCCTTTTTGAGAATTTCATATATGAACACTGTATTTACCTAACTTTCCCCCTTCTCTGTTTCCTCCCACTCTTCCCAACACCCCCATACTTTTAAAATACATTTTATTTAATTATCATTTATATATGTATGTACATATGTATACATGTATAAGTATATATGTTTATACAAATATTGATAAATAAAGTGTTTTAAATTTGAAAAAAAAAAAAAAAGAAAATTTTTCTTATAGCCATACAACTTTCCTATTATCTTCTAACCCTGATAAAAACTATGTTTTCGGGGTATTTTTGAGACTGGATCTCACTGTACTGCTCATAAACTGATCTCATCACTGTAGAGTGCCAGGTCACAGTCCATTGCCCCAGGTCTGGCTTTCAGAACACTGTGTGAAAAAAACTATGGGTGACCATAGGGGCTAGTTTCTATGTCTAAGAGAAACCAATCTGCTCCACGTTTTCCCCTCATGGAAAAGTAAGAACATTTCTAGTCCAAAACAGAACTTGAAATGCTCCAAAAACTAAGAATTATTGAGCTCTGGACAAGATGTCTTAGGTGGAAAATTCCACACCTGTCCTCACATGATAAATCACAGTCAAAAGCATAATCTTTTTACACATATGGTAACAATTAAATTCTAAGCTATGTGTTACACGAAACAATGAAGCTGATGCCTCACCTGGTTTCCATCTCTAAGTTACCTCCTTGTATGCCTATAAAATTCCTCTAAAAAAACTATCTGAAAGCTAAAGCACAGCTGTTCCCACTTAGATATTCAACCTGTAATAATACACTTGGTGTACGTATTACATCTTTTGAAAGTAACATTCTAGAATTGGTAGCATACAAACCATAAAATACAATCTGAAACTTTCATTTTTCTCTTCACTCAGCAGAAAAGAACTGGACATTTTTAATAAAGTTAAAATAAAAACAAGTTAGTATTCCTACCAAACAACCATTGTTACTATCTAGAACAAACCATGTATCCACATGTCTTGTTTTGTGAATAGCATGTGGTTCTGTTTCTTCTTTGGGTTCGTCTTGGGCACTGAACTCAGGGCCTCCTGTGTGCTAGACAGGTGTTTAACCACTGAGTTATTCTCTCCACTCTTATAGATACTTTATACTTGCAAACTAGCATGTATATTATTAAGCTACCAAAAACAGTAATTCAAAAATATATAGTTGAAAAATTAAACATAAACTAAGATATCTTAACTCCACATATATTTCTATCTTTAGTATATTTTCTTTTTAAAAATCTTAACACCTGTTTTTCTTGATTTCCCTGTTACCTAGCAGGGAACAAGAAAACAGTAGCACTTAGAATGACTAGAAAGATTTCATTCTTATGTGTTCTAGTTGCTGAGACTACTTGATATTTCACTTATGGAATTTCTGCTCTTCAGTTGTTACCTTTTTCAGACTTAGTATCTTTTCAAATACTTTCTATTATTTTGGTGCCTGCTTCTCTCACTTACACACATATACACACACACAGAGAGAGACACACACAGAGAGAGTCTATCATCTATCTATCATCTATCTATCTATCTATCTATCTATCTATCTATCTATCTATCTATCTCCAATTTCACTGGCTTAGAGTAAAGCCACCTGATCAGTCACCATGTCCATTCACACATATTCTTCTGTCTACCAACTCCTTTTCCTTAGTGTCCTTTATACCTGAGTTAGGTTGTGGCATTTTGCATTTTATAGGTATGGTTATCATAATGTGCATAGTCCAATTTGAGACACTTCTAAAAATAAAACTAGCAAATATATATGAAGACTTACAAAAATAAAACATACGACCATTCCAATTTTAGGCAGAGTAGCAAAAGTAATTATAGTACCAATAATAGGTAAGCACTCAGCCACCTAAAAGGTCTTAACTGCCTTTCCCTCCTAAAAGCTGAGCATGATTTTTTTCATTGCTTTCACGTTAGGAACATGCAACCATGTTCAGTATTCTCTAGCATGAAATATACTTATATGAATTTTCTGAAAATCAGTATTAGATATATGGTAGTATAAAATTTAATATTTTACATAGTACTATTAACTATGGTAGTTTTCCAAAATTTTTCTTATGGCTTAATATCAACCCTCCTTTGATGAAAAATGGATTGTATTTATCAAAATACAAATGATTTAAGACCAACAAAAAAAAAGCATAAGAATGTTCTACGGCAAGTCTATAAAAAACCAGTGTTTACTGAGATTCAATACTGATAACAATATCCTATTTTAATGGCAAGATAGCACTCCCCAGTGAAAATTCATTCTTGGGTATATTACTTGACTCTAGTAGCTTTATAAGTAATATCATACAGCTAGAACAAGGGAACCACTCAAGCAAATACTTTCTCAGTCCCAATGTCTGGGTCTCTAGGGAATAAAAGAGGCTACTTTGAAGTCAGAGAGCTTCGCTTAAGGTTTTATGTTTTCACTATCAATTACATTTTTATTGACTAGTACAGCACACACACACACACACACACACACACACACACACACACCAAAACAAGCAAAAATTATAACATAGTTGAGACTAGAAAAACAATTAGCTTTTTATTTTGTATTGTTTTACACAACTCCTGTCTTTTTGGCTGAATGTCATTTTTCCTTGTTGCCTGATTACCCTTTCTTGGTTACTTTTCTAAATGTTATACTACACCTATACTGAAAAACTGTTATAGGCCAGGGTCCACATATGAGGGAAAATGTGGACTTTTTCCTTTGGGTTTGGCTGACCTAGCTTACTGTTATATATTCTCAGTCCAGCCATAATTCTGCAAATGTCATGATTTCATTTTTCTTTATAGCTGAGCAGTATACTTTTTGTGTGCATACAACATTTTCATTGTTGGTTGTGTTTTGAAGGACATCTAGATTAAATAGAAGAATGACAAACATGGATGTGCAAATATCTCAGTGGTAGGGTATGGAGTGCTTTGAATATATGTCTAGGAGGGGAAGAGTTGGGTTAAATGGTAGTAAATGCTAGTTTTTGTGGCAACAACAAAAAGACAGGAGAGACTTGAATGTAGAAAAGAGAGTAGTATGAAGGGGCAGGGTGAACAGGAAGAAGGGAGAAGAGAGAGCTATCAAACTGTATCATACACATGTGTGAAAGAACAAATTATCAAAGAACAAATTCAATAAACAAAAATTTACAAATGAAAGTGGTGCTCATGGGGAAATAAGTAGGCAATGATTAAAACTGCAATGCTATATTTTATTCTTTCTTCAACCCAATTTTGTAACCTATACATACATCTGGACAGGAGCCTGAGAGCTACTCTCTGCTTTAGTATTTTGTTAATGTGATTACATTAACATTAAAATATGTATTTAGGTGGTTCAGGATAATGAAAAGAAAAGTCAGTACACATACAGGCACACAATTAATAAGTGCTTATTCAGCTGTTTAAAACTCTAATCTGTATTTCCTAGAGATGTTTCTTTTAACTTTTCCAGTTACCATTACACTTATAAAATTGCCACTAGCCTACTATAACCCCTACCCCATCCCTAGTTGAATTCCAAATCACTGAAATTTAGCTGTTACCCTTAACATTCTTCAAAACCTCAAGATTGATGACCTCTTAGTTGGTAGAGGCAAGAACAGCTAGTTAGTTTGTATCTTACTGGTGAAAATAGTCATTTATTTCGAAAGAAAACACTGAAGAATCCATTTCTTAAATTATCTTTTAATATTTTGGATAAAGTGTCACTAGTTTTATGTTTACATTAGAGCAAGTTAAATTACATTTCAATTACCAAGTAATAACAATTTGTTTTAGGTAGTAAATTTAAACAGTGATGGGGACATAGTTCACAAAACTATATTAAAAATCTTACAATCTGAGATTAACAAGATGTTTAAATGATTTAAAACTCTTACTAAGAGGGTACATTTATTTTATATGTTCCTCCAAACAGTATTTATTTCAGTAGAAAATAGTTTGTAGTTGTGATTTTCCTTTAAATATAATTTATTACAGATATCTGGATCATGGTTTTGGTCTCATGACTATTTCCCATGTGAGCTGTTATGCAAATGGTATTTAAATTTTTATTATCATTACATTTACTCTCAAACACCAATGCTTTGAATCATTACTAGAAAGATGGGAATTTTGGAACTTTATTTCTTTCTATTTTTAATAAGTACCTTGAAAAGTAGACAGTATTAGTCATTAAATTTATCTATTCTTTGATTTTCATATACATTCATACAATATATTTTTAGCTTACAGCCCACTGAGTTCAGTTATTGTTGCCAGTATGTTCACAGATATAGGGGATGGATAACCTAAGACAAGCCACACCTCTCAAGAAAACTAACTCTTCCTCCACAAGCAGCCATCTACTATACATAGCTCTCGGGTAGGTGTGGAGCCTTAAAGTCCTTCTCCACATCCATGCTGGAATGCTGACTGGCTTGATCTTGTACAGATCTTAGATAGGCAGCCACAGATGCTTTGGATTCATGAATACAATGATCCTGTCACATCCAAAAAAAAAAAAAAGACCATGCATAACAGTCCTTGACTTCTAGTTCTTATAATCTTCCATGGTGTTCCCAAAGCTTTGTAGGGAGTGATCTAACAGAAGTCTCATTTAGAATTCAGCACTCCATAGTCACTTTTTATCAGTATTTTCTTCAGTTGCAAATCTCTGTCAGCCACCACCTGTTTATGAAGCAGGTGCTGGCTTGTAATTGTCAACACAAACTGGAAGAATCTCAACTGAGAAAATCCCTCCATTAAATTTTTCTGTAGAATTGCCTGAGAGACATTTTCATGTATTAACATTCAAGAGCTCACATATATTGGTCAGCACTTAAGATCCTAACACTTAAGTGGGTAAATTAAATAAACAAGTAATTCTCGAAAACCAAAATGAGACATAAAGATTCTACACAAAGTTATACCTTAGTTGTTGACAAGCCAAAACACTATTCTCATTCTGTTTCTGTCTCTGTCTCTCTGTTTGTTTGTTTGAAATAGGGTTTCTCTGTGTAGCACTGGAAACTGCACTTTAGAACAGGCTGGCCTCACACCCAGAGAACTGCCCTGCTTTCCATGTGCAGGAATTAAAGGCATGTACGATCAAAAATCTGGCTTCAAAACAATACTCTTATTGAGTAATCACAACAAATAGATGACGAGTTTCTTGTCTTATACTAAGGATTAATTTAAAACGGCATCTTTGAAAAGAGTTCTAAGACCAAACCCAAATTCCAGTTACCTGTTTTTATTGTGTATTTTGAAAAGAGAACTTATAGAGCCCACCTCCAGCAGAAAGACAGGATATCAAGTGAGGGAGGGTGTTGTCATCCCACAGTCAAAACTCTGAATCATAATTGTTTCTGTCTGAAAGAACTGCAGGGATGGAAATGGAGAAGCCTGAGGAAAAGAAGGTCTAGTGACAGACCCAAAGTGGGATCCAGCTTAAGGGGAGGCCCCAAGACCTGACACTATTATTGAGGCTATGGAGTGCTCACAAAAAGAAACCTATCATGACTGCCTTCTAGAATACCCAACAAGCAGCTGAAAGAGTCAAATGCAGATATCTGCACCCAACCAATAGACAGAAGCCGCTGACCCCTGTGGTTGAATTATGGAAAGGCTGGAAGAATTTGAGGAGCAGGGTGACCCTGTAGGAGGACCAGCAGTCTCAATTAACCTGGACCCTCAATTTCACTCAAACACTTGACCACCAACCAGGCAGCATACACCAGCTGATGAGGCCCCCAACACAGCAAAGGACTGTCAAGTCTGGGTTCAGTCAGAGAAGATTCACTGAACACTCAAGAGACTGGAGGCTTCAGGCAGTTTAGAGGTCTGGTTGGGTGGGGGTTGGGTGGGGGGGCATCCTAGTGGAGACAGGGCGTTGGGAAGGAGGTATGGAATGTGCAACAGTCAGAGGGTAGATGGAGGGGCAGTTGGGGGGAATAAAATCTCAAGTGTAAAAAAATAAATAAAAGATTAAAAAGATAAAAATAAATAAAAAATAAAATAAAAACTTCACAGAACATATTTTACTTCCCTAATTTTATATCATGTCCCTTGTTCTTTACTTGATATTTCTTCTTATGATATTTATATATGTATATATGTACACACACAATACAAGGAGCTGTCAATTTATTCCAGTGTCAATATAGAGAAATTCCAAAATATGAAAACACTCAGTGCTGGTAAGCTTACGTAGTACTTACTGAACTCAATTCAGCAGTCATATGCAAGAGCCTAGAGCCACATACAGTGATGCTGTGTAGACAATCACACCCTGTCTCATCTCACATATATTCTACTTAGTAATAAATAATCATATAGGAACACATGTTTTCTTTACTCTCTAACAGATTTGGATCGTCAGAGTGAGGTACATAAATTGGTGGAATTTTAATAAAGAATACTGTGCAAAAATGAGTGTTTTATTGGCACAGAAAGCTTACAAATTCTGCATGAGACACAGTCTTTACTATGTAAGAACTAATGCCAACAGAGAGCTTGGAAAGAAATATACTTAAAATGTAACCAGGGTTGAAGGATCATTTTCTTATTACTTATGATCCTTTTATACAACATTTTAATATCTTCATTTTATTGGTAGTCAAGAAAATCTGTAATAGTGATTTTTCATATGATACAAGTACTATAATAAAGATATAAGAAAAGTTAAACAACACTGGTGTGCTGGTTTGAATGCTGATGGTCCCATAGGCTCATATATTTGAATGCTTGTGTCCCAGTTTGTATAGTTTTTAGATGTAAAATAGCTAGGCTGAATCACCTTAGGCAAAGTCACTCTAAATGCTTGAAGTTATATAGCATAAATTCTGACCTTTAACAATCATATTTAGATACTTTCCTCTAAATACTACAAAAGTACATTTTTACCTTTACAACTAAACCAGAAGACATCTGACCACGGCAAAGGCTGATTGTGATGGTTAATGCTGACTGTCATTTGGGGGTCTAAAATCTCCTAGGAACAAGCCCCTGTAAGAATCTAAAGGGGATTATCAAAATTAGGTTGGCCTCTGGGAATGCCTTTGATGGATTATCTTGATTAAATTAAATGAGGTAGGAAGGCCCATCTTAATTGTGGGGATTACTGTACTGAGCTGTGTTCTGGACTGAATAAAAACAAGTAAGCTAGCTAAGCACACTAGAATTCATCCTTTTCTGCATCCGTAAGTGGATACAAGACCAGCTTCCAGTAGCCCCTATTGCTATGTCTTCCCTAATCAAGATAGATTGTAACCTTGAATTGGGAACCAAAACAAATCCTTCCTAAGTTACCTTGTCATGTATTTTATCACAGCAATGAGACAAGTCACTAAATATATTAACATATCTGTTCTTTAAAAAATAATTATCAAGTTAGAAAAAAGTCATGAAAAATAACCATTCCGAGAGGTTTAAGGAGAGGAGAATCAGCTGAAGGATGTCTGTCATAAAAACAAGTTGAATGCAGGCAAGAGCACTGAGGATCTCTTCTCCTTTCTGTCCCTACCTGCTTCATCAAGAGAAAAACCTTAGATTCTTCCAGGCCACAGCTGGCTGTGAAACTTCAGCAATTTCACCACAGGAAAGGGCTGGACTGGTCTGGAGTGTAGGGCAGGACACTTTACAGAGTGTTCTCAGTAAACAAAGTAAACTTTAATTGGAACAAATGGTGACAATCAGCAGATAGGCTGGGCTCAAGATGCTATTCTAGTGTTAGTGAGGCTGAGCCACTAGACCAAAAGATAAACCAGAAACTTTGGAAATAAAATAGACATAGAGGAACTAGATATGCCCTCCACGAGAGCATGGCTGAAGAAGGAGTGGCAAAAAGTGAAGGGTGAGGCTGATTTGCTAACATTTCAAATGTACTTCTCATTCAACTCTTACATGGACAAGCAGAAAATGAAACTCATCCTTGCCCAAGTATTAGAACATATCTTCCAATCTATCAGTGATTGGCAGTATTGGAAATTGAACTGTAATAGGACCTTACACCTTAGTAGGCCCTGAGACCTTAGCACAACTGACGGCATGATAGAAGTGACATTCAGAATGTAGGACTCAGCATGTAGACAGCACCACCTGCCAAAACTAAAACAAACAGCTAACCTATCAAAGACCATAATTCTGAGAAAGTCTTTATACTAACCTTGCCATTTGGCTTCTGAAGTTCCACTCTGGCTAACTGTTTTGTTAACTGAAGTATATAAACCCAGAATATGGTTTGTATGTTTAATAACTCATCTGCAGAAAGGCTGAGAAAGGATCCTGAGCACCCAGTGTAGTTCTCAGCTGGCTAATAAACACTATATTGGCTTAAACTCATGCCCGAGCAGTCTTTTCTAATGAATACCCACAACAGTACCTAGGGCCTTAAGATGCAGGCAAGTGTTCTATTACTTACTACCAACATCTAAATATTGATAACATTTCACGACACCTAAGGAACGAGATGTCCGACAAGTCACTAAAAGCTTTGTGATAATCTTAAAGTGAAGATGACTTTCTCTTTCCTAGTGAACTAAGCAGTGTTGTGCTAATTTTATTTAGATGAAATTACTCATAACTAGGTAATATTTTAACCATACAAAGTCAGAGTAACCAAAGATATTGCTATGCCTGGATAGTTCTGCTTACTCAAAATTAAGAGTGTAATTTTGCTGTTTTCAACATTTACTAAGAGTATTTCTACAACTTTCAAACAATTAGTAAAATATTATGTAACAGAAAATTTATTCTGACATTATGATGCATACATAATTTTGATACCAATGATTAACTGGATTATAATACTCATGAACTTGCAAGGTTTAAATCTGTATGCATAAAGGTGTGTGTGTGTGTATTTTTGATTCAACAATAACATGATGATTATTGGTTAGTATTAATATTATTTATTTATAATTTTTAATGGCTAATTACTTTAAACATTAATTGGGTTTCATTATTTTGATTCTCTAAATATTCATAATAATTATAACATTTAATAAACCATTCTTTTTTTAATATTTAGTAAGGACAACATATGCTACAGAAACACTAAGTTTTCATATATTTCTTAAAATTGTATGATAGTTTGATACTTAACAGTATTATAAATTTGTCTCAGCCTTCCATATCCCAGAGGAGGAAGCAGACCGCCTGCTACTATTACCCATCACACCATTTTACACGGTATATCATTCTACTACAGTACTCACATTCACAGCTCCCTGGGGAATGTTGACAGAAACAGATGAAATATACTTACTCAGTTATAAATTCAGGGCTTGTAAAGCTGAGGTTTGTTAAAGGACCTTCAAGTTTAGAAGACTCATGCATGTTTAAGGCTGGAGTAGTCTTAGTGGCGAGGACAGCTCGTTTTTCATCTTTCTCAAGTGCTTTTCTCTTCCCGCCATTTTGGAAATACTCTCTGCATACACTAAAAATCAAAATATTTTTAAAACATTAGATGTGATGAAGAAAAATGAAAAAAAAAACCTAAAAATAAATTACCCTTCATTATTCAAAGTGTGAAATTTCAAATTAAAAGGTCCTATTTTAAAAAGCCAAATATTACAGTGATAGCTATTCTTGATTGTTGACTACATCTGGAATTACCTAAAGCCCAAGTGGTTGGGTATACTTGTGAGGGATTTTCCTTGACTAGATCATTTTAAGTGGGAAGACCCACCCTAAATCCAGATCTTCTGAGGTAGGAACCACCTTAAGTCTAGACCACAACTTCTGCTGGCAGCCTACATTAAGAATGTGGAAGAGGAAGCACTTGTTCTTTGCCTGCTTGCCCTTTCTTTCCTTGGCTTATTATTTAATTGCTACTCGAGCCTACTTCTTCAGGAATATATACTGAAGTCTAGCTGAGACATCCAGCCTCATGGACTGAACAACTACTGGATTCTTGTACTTTCTGTTGGTAGGCTGCCACTGTTGAACTATGTGGCACACAGCCTGTAAGCCACTCTAATAAATCCCATTTATTTATTTATTTATTTACTTACTTACTTTATTTATTGTTTGCTTGTTTATTGATAGATGATAGATATTAGACAGATATAGGTAAATGTTAGATAGATAGATAGAGATTGATTCATCCTATCAGTTCTATTCCTGTAGAGAATGCTAATACAATTACATTATAATTTCAAATATATTATTACAAAAATGTTAAATAGTTAAAAGTTGCTTCTACCTTTGCCATTTCTTCCCCCAGCCAGCTACAAGCCTAGCTCCAGATTTGCAACCTATGATCCCTGACCAACCAAGAAAAACTCTGTTGCATCCAGTTTTATAAAAAGTATATAAATAGAATTAAAGAAACAAAGTTAACACAAACCCAGTAATAGCAGGTGACTTTAAAACCTCCCTTTCTCTAATAAATAGGACATCTGGACAAAAACAAACCAAGAAACCTCAGAATTAAAGGACATTATATCAAAAGGCCCTAGGATATACCTATAGAATATTCCACTCAAACATTAAGAACATTTATTCTACTCAAAACCACATGAATGCTTCTCTAAAGTAGACCACATGTTGGGACACAAGGCAACCTAACAAAATATAGAAAAACTGAAATAATTCTACACGTTCTATCTGGCCATTATGCAATAAAACTTAAAATGGGCAGTGAATAAAACCATAAGAAGTGTATAAACTCATAGAAATTAAACAAATCACTACTGAATGATGAGTAAATCAAGAAAAAAAATCCAGAAAGAAATCAAAATATCCTGAAACTAAATGAAAACCAACAAAACATATAGGGCAGAACAAAAATAAATGACTTAATGATATAACTCAAAAATTTAGAAAAACAAGAAAAAGCAAAACTCAGACTTAGTAGACAATAAAAATAACAAAAATTAAAGTACAAATTAATGAAATAGAAATAAACAATGCAAAGAATCAATGAATCTAAAAGCTAATTCTTTGAAAAGATAAGCATAGACACTTGGCCCAACTAACCAAAAAAACCATATGACCCATATTAACAGAACCAGAAATGAACAGGAAACATCACAATAGACTCCAGAGAAGTTCAGAATGTTACAAGGAAATACTTAAAAAAAAAAAACAAACAAACAAAAAAACAAAACAAAACAAAACAAAACTGTACTCCATTACGTTGGGAAGTCTAAAAGGGATGGATAAATTTCCAAGAATGTTTGATGGTCCTTTTTAAAGCATTATCCTAATGTGCTCAATCCACCAATCCACTTATTTTAACACAGTAAGCAATTCACAGCTTGTCAGCCAACATCCATGATAGTTCATTTCATAAAACTGTATGTAAGAAGATGTGTAAAAAAGTATAAAAGAAGTTTCAGAAAATTTTCCATATCTAGTCGTAATCTTCCTGGTTTTCTCTGTCATCAATAGTTGATCATCTTGCGAAAGGCATCATAGCATTTCTACTTGTCTAGGATATAAAATGGCTCCAGGGGTACACGCCTGTCGCACAGCTAAAAGAGTTGAGCAGTATGCTGCTCCCCAAGATTGATTATCAGGCCCCAGAGGAGTCTTGTTAGCATCGGGTACATATAGCCAACACCAGGAAACACTAGATGGCTAAAGGATAGCATAAGAACACAATAAACAAGAGCCAGAACAATATGGCACCACCAGTATCCAGCTATCCTGCCACAGCAATCCCTGGATATCCTAACACAGCCAATGTACAAGATGACCTTAAATCCAGCAAACTAAAGGAAAAGAACTGCAACCCTACCCCCCCAACACACACACACACACACACACACACACACACACACACACACACACAAAACTACATCCAACAGGAATTAACAATCGCTAGTCATGAATATTTCTCAATATCAAGGGATTCAATTCCCCAATAAAAAGACACAGGCTAACAGAATAGATATGAAAACAGGATCCATCATTTCACTGCATACAAGAACCACACCTCAACAATGAAGATAGATATTACCTTAGAGTAAAGGGAGGAAAAAGGTTTTCTAATCAACAGATGAAAGAAGCAAGCTAGAGTCATTCTATATTAACCATTCTAATATCTAATAGAACAGACTTTCAACCAAAAATAATCAAAAGAGATGGGGAAAGACATTTCATGTTTAAAGGAAAAATACTCCAAGATGACATCTCAATTCTGAACATCTATGCCTCAAATGCAAAAGCACCCACATTTGTAAAAGAAACATTACTCAACCTTAAATTGAACATCGAAGCCCACAAATAGTGGGAGACTTCAACGCCACACTCTCACCAATGTACAGACCACATAAACAGCAACTAAACAGAGAAATAAACACAGGTTATGAATCAAATGGACCTAACAGATATCTGCAGAACATTTTACACAAACACAAAAGTATATACCTTCTCAGCACCTCATGGAATCTACTCCAAACCTGACCATAAACAAAGAAAACATCAACAGATACAACAAAATTGAAATAATCCTTTGTATATTATCAGACAACCATGGATTAAAGCTGGAATTCAACAACAGAAATCAAAGAAGCTTACAATCTTATGGAAACTGAATGTGCACTGAGTTAAAGAATAAAGAAATTAAAGACTTCCTAGAATTCAATGAAGGCACAACATACCCAAACTTACGAGACACGATGAAAGCAGTGCTAACAACAAAGTTTGGAGCACTAAGGGCCTTCATAAAGAAACTGGAGAAATCTCTTACTAGCAATTTAGCAGCACACCTGAAAGCTCTAGAACAAAAAGAAGTAAACACACCCAAGACAAGTAGATGGCAGGAAATAATCTCAGGGCTGTAATCAACCAATTGGAAACAAAGAGAACAATACAAAGAATCAATAAAACCAAGAGCTGGTTCTTGAGAAAAATCAACAAGATAGAAAAAGCCTTAGCCATACTAACTAAAAGGCAAAGAAACAGTATCCAAATTAACAAAATTAGAAATAAAAGGGAGATATAACAGAAACTGAGGAAATTCAAAGAATCATTAGGTCTTAGTTCATAAGACTGTACTTTACACAATTTGAAAATTTAAGCAAAATGGATGATTTTCTTGATAGATATCATTGTGTTAAGTGATAAATCAAGATCAAATAAACAATTTAAATGGACCTATAACCCCTAAGGAAATAGAAGCAGTCATTAAAAGTCTCCCAACCCAAAACAAAACAAAACAAAACAAAACAACAAACAAACAAACCAGGGCCAGATAGTTTTAGTGCAGAATTCTACCAGAGTTAATAGAGAAAGAGAATTTAAGATGAATTTGACTATAAACATTGATGCAAAAATAGTCAACAAATAACTGCAAACCAAATTCAAGAATATATCAAAAGCATCATCCATCATGACCAATAATAGGTTTCAGCCCAGAGATGCAGGGATGGTTCAATATATGAAAATCTATCAATGTAACTCACCATATAAACAAACTGAAAGAAAAAAATGCTGAAAAAGGCTGTGGAAAATCCAACATCCTTCCATGTTAAAAGTCTTGGAGAGGTCAGGGACATAAGGTGTATACCTAAATGCAATAAAGGCAACATACAGCAAGCCAACAGCTAGCTAGCATCAAATTAAATGGAGAAACTTAAATTTTACTTCTACTAAAATCAATGACAGCCAAGGTTGCCCAATCTTTCCGTATTTATTCAATATAGTACTTGAAGTTCTACCTAGAGCACTAAGACAACTAAAGTAGATCAAGAAGATACATATTGGAAGGGAAGAAGTCAATGTCTCTCTATTCACAAATATGATAGTACACATAATTGACACCCAAGACTCTTCCAGAGAACTTTTATAGCTGATAAACACCTTCAGCAAAGTGGCTGGATATAAAATTAGCTCAAAAACTTCAGTAGCTCTCCTTTATACAAAGAAATTAGGGTAACAACTCCCTTTTCAAATGGCCACAGATAATAGAAATATCTCGGGAGTAACTCTAACCAAGCAAGTTAAAGACCTCTATGACAAGAACTTCACATCTTCACCAACCCCACATCCGATAGAGGACTAACATCACAAAAATATGAAGAAATTAGACAGTAATAAACCAAATAACCCAGTAAAAAATGGGGTACAAAGCCAAACACAATACTCAACAGAGGAATCTATAATTGTTGAGAAGAAATGTTCAATGTCCTTAGATATGAGTGAAATGCAAATCAAAAATGAGTCTGAGATGTTACCTTACACCCACCATAATGGCTAAGATCAAAAACTCAAAGAACAGCATATGCTGGCCAGGATGTGGACTAAGGGAAACATTTCTGCAAAGCTGCTAAGAGTGAAAATGTGGACATCAATTTGACAATTTCTCAGGAAATTGGGAATAGTTCTACCTCAAGACCCAGCTATAAGACTCCTAGGCATATGTTCCACTATACCACAAGGACACTTGCTCAACTATGTTCATAGCCGTTTTATTCATAATACCCAGAAAATAGAAATAACCTAGATATCCTTCAACAGAACAATGAACAAAGAAAATGTGGTACACATTTCTTTCCATTGTAGTATACAATGAAATACTATCCAGCTATCAAAAACAAAGACATCATGAAACAGGCAAACAGATGGAATTAGAAAATAACATCCAGAGTGAGGTAACTCAGATCCAGACATGCATGGTATGTACTCAGTAATAAGTGGATATTAGCTATAAAGTACAGAATAATTATGCTATCTATAATCTATGGATCCATAGAAGCTATGTAACAAGGAGGCTCTAAGGAATGATGCTTGAATCTCACTCAGAAGAAGAAATGAAACAAGCATTAGAGGTAGATGGATAGAAGAAACTAGTTCGGAGAGTGTGTTATAAGGGGAATAGGGGTGGGGATCAGCTATGGGAAGTGGGGTTGAGAGGGCTGGGAGAGAGAATGAAAACTGGTGTGGGGCCATCTCTGAATCATGATGGAGACCTGGGGTGAGGGAAGCTCCCAGGAATCTACAGGGGTGATTCTAGCTGAGACTCCTAGCAGCTGTAGATATGGAGACTGAAGTGTACCACTTTTTGTACCCATGTGGGATTTCTAGTGGAGGGATAGGACATCAAGTCACCCACACTGGACTCAAAATTTGTCCTACCTCCAAGATGTACAGTGGTAAAGATGGAGCAGAGACTAAGGGAATGGCAAACTTCTCACTAATCCATTCCATGGGAGAGAGCCAACCCCTGACACTATTAATGATACTCTGCTATGCTTAACTCTCTTCACCCAGCAGCCGATGGAACTGATGCAGAGACCCATAGTCAAACATTTGACAGAGCTCAGGGGTCTAGTAGAACAGTTGGAGACAGGATTGAGGGAGATGGAGAGGTCAAGGATTCCAGAAGATCTACAGTCAACCAACTTGGGCCCATGGGGTTCAGAGAGACTGAACCACCAACCAACAAGCATAAGTGGGCTGAACCTAGGCCCCTTACACATTTTTAGCAGATATGTACTTTGGTCTTCATGTGGGTTCCCTAACAATTGGAGTGGGGGATACCTCTGACTCTCTTGCTTGCCTTTGGATCTCATTCCTCTAGCAGGGATGCCTAATCTGGCCTCAGTGGGAGAGGATGTGCTTAGTCCTGCTGTGATTTAATTTGCCAGGGCTGGCAGGAGGTAATGGGAGCACATTTAGTATTGGTGGGACTGGAAGGAAAGCAGGGAGGGGGCTTCAATTGGAATGTAAAGTGAATAAATTGATGAAGAAACTATATAAAATAAAATGGTTCCAGGACTACACAGAGAAACCCTGTCTCGAAAAACCAAAAAAAAAAAAAAAAAAAATAAAAATAAAAATAAAATAAAATGGTTCAAGAACGTGAGGCAACAAAGTCTCATGTGACCTTTGTACACATTTAAGTATGTTTATGATTATATGCATATGTATATGTATATATGTGTAACTATATATTTGTTTATATTAAAGGTTGTATTTATGTATGCACATATACATATACATTTATATACACTTACATGTAACTATATATATTTGATTATTATTGTTACTTATATAATTTTGTACCAATACTAAAGAAAAAGAAACTATCAACTTGAGAGTGGAGGGCATGGGAGGGGTTGGAGGAAGAGGATGGGAGAGGCTGGAGGGTGATAAAATAAGTGATGTAATTATATTTAGTTAAAATTTGAAACAAAATACAGTAAAAATGCCAAACAGAGGTAAGTTTGAGAACTGTGTAATATTTTTTATAAATGATAAAATTATTACATAATATAGTAAATCAATAAATTATGTTTAATGCAGGAGAATGTTTTTCAGTATAGATTCATGTGGTACATATGTGTGTTTAGATATATGTATACACATACACACATTTCCTTTGACCCCTTAGATGTCAGTCATGTGCTCCAGGCTACATTGCTGATGTAATCTAATGAATAATTATGAATTCTCTACTCTGGTTTGATTAACACCCTTGAGTGGCTCAAATATTCAGGGAGACACTAATTTTACTGATTTTATAGAAGGTATGACAAGGGATACAAATTAAGAAAGAGATACACATGAAGATGTGTGTGGGATGTATCAAAAAGCTTCCTGTCTTCTTCAGAAAATCCACAAGAAGAAACACCATAGAAACTCTCTGTACGCAGTCCTTTGAATTGTTATAAAGATTTCCTCCCATACCCATGATTGAACCCTATAAAAATGTGGTTAGACAAAAGGGGCATGATCTAATGCTAACACTGTGCTGAAACAGAGCAAAGCCTGCATTCCTTTTGGTCTCATGAGTGAAGAGGGTCTTCCTACACACTACAAGATGGTAGCATCAAGAAATGTCCTTATGGGCAGGCAACTTGAAGGCAGAGGGCAGGGGAAATTAAGAGTTTCCAGGAGAGATTTTAGTTTTTAATGGGTTGCTTTTGAGAAGGAGAATGGACCAAAAGCCTCAGATGGAAACATAAGCTGCATCAAAATATCGCATACTATAAATAAGTAAGTTTAAAGGTATTTAAATACATGGTAAATAAAAATTAAAGAAATAATTTGTTTGTAACTGATATTGTTCCTGATTTAAGGAGTGTAATGATAATGCCAATCATCAACCTGGGCTATTTTAGAATCATTTGAAACATGGCCCCTCAGGGTATTATTTTAATGGTAACCCCTGAAGAAGGAAGATGCACTTTGCCAGTGAGGACTATTGCCCCAGGCAGGAGAACACTAGAGGAACTGAGTCGTAAGAAACCCTTTTCCCTTTAAGTTGCTTTAGCCAGAGTGTTTTATCAAAGCAACCAGAAGAGAAACTAAGATAGGAATTGGTACAGAGATTGCCTGTGGCTTTGATACATCTATTTAGTCCTTACACCACAGGAACTGCTTTGTAGCTAGAATATGAAAACATTTGGAACTTTAGATTAGAAAAGCCAAAATTACCTATGTGCCTCCATACAAGATATGTACTTAATAAATATGCAATTAATTATGGATGCCTTTCAGCTTCTAAACAGAATTAGAATTAAAGGCCAAAGCTGTGTAATGGGTCAGCAAGATGACTCAGCTGTTAAAAGTTCTGTGGCCCAAGCTTAGTCTCTGGATCCTTGGGTGCAAGGAGAGAAACATCTCCCAGAAGTTATCTTCTGACAATGCCTCTCCACAACTAAAAACAGTGTGCGAGGAAAGCAAGACAGCATAAGTTAATGAAATCATACATAACAGGAACTAAGAAACACTGAAGCTGAACTAGCAGCAGCCTAAGAGAAGTGAGCATTGTTCTTTTCCTGTCGCTGTGATAAAACACTCTTCACAAAAGCAACTTAAGGAAGAAAGGGTTTATTCTGTGTCACACTTCATCACAGTTGTGAAGTCAAGGCAAGAGAAGCCTGGCACAGCTGTTCAGGCTGTGCATTCATACTCCAGAAACAGAGAGCAGAGCTAGCAAGATAGCTTAGGGAATTAAGAGAAGTAGACTCCAGAGCAAATGAGCTGGAGAGGAAGAACTAAAACTTAGCATATTCAGATAATACTGTGAATATCTATCTGGACAATCCAAGATAAACAATCATGAATTAACAAGAAAAGTAGTAAAATTATGTTGAATGGTGATATATATATAAAGCACCAATATAAGTATCCATAAACATTTTATACAAATACATATACTAGCTTCTTAGAATATATAAGGAAAGTTTATATTTATAATAGCAACAAAATGATAAAACACCTAAAAGTAAAACAAGAGATGTATATAACCACTATATAGAAATCCTTGGTGCCCTCTGAGAGGCCCAACAAGCAGCTGAGACAGAAGCAGATACTCACACTCAACCAATGGTCTGAAGTTGGTGACCCTGTGACTGAATTAGGAGAAGCTGAGGAGGAGGGAGACCCCATAGGAAGAGCATCAGTCTAAACCTGGACCTCTGAGATCTCTGACACTGAGCATACACAAGCTGGTCTGAGGCCCCAACACAAATACAACAGAGGCCTGCCTGGTCTGGCGGTAGTGAGAGAAGATGCATCTAACCCTGGAGAGACTTGAAGCTCCAGGGAGAGAGGAGGCCTGGCCTATGTACAACAAAAGTCTATTGAGCTGTAAGGAAAACGAAATCATGAAAAATTCAGGCAAATAGATGGAGTGGAAAAACATTTCACAAAGAACAATAACCCAGATCCAGAGTGAAAATGTTCTATGTTCTCATATGTGGATATTTCCTTCAAATGTTTATGTTTGTATGTTTAACCTAGAGTACCTGTAGAATCCAGAAAACCAAAAGGAGTCCATGGCTGGGGAGATAAAAGAAAGCTTGTAGGCAATGGGCACAACACGGTGATACAGGAATAGGAAAACTCAATAGGAAGAGCAGATCACGTGGGAAGAGAAGACTTTGAGGGGAGGGCCGGGCAGGGAGGGCAGTGGGGAATGAAATAGCTCACATTAAGAATGTTTGAAAATTCATATAAAACCTAGTATTTTATAAACATCATATATGTATATGATGTACATATACATAAAATATTTATATATACATATTTTTTTTTCCATGTAGGAGTTTAATGGAGTTACCCTCCACAGATTCCTCCCAGAAACTCTTGCCAAATAAAAAAGTCTAGTGATTTAGTGAGGTACTTCCTTGGAAATGTTGGATAGTGGTGTTCCAGAGACCCACACAACAAGACTACTGGCTGCTCCTGACTGCTCACAAGAACTTGAGGGTAAGAACCTACTGCTGAATACATCGCACTTCGGTCACACGATATGTCAAGTTGTAACTGACAAGAAGATGCCTCTGTTCTAGTCGATTTTCATAGCACTAGAGGCTGCTATATACGTGCTGGGGTGAAAGTTATCGACACTGGACACTGCAACAGTCAGCGGTGTGGCAAGATCTATCCACGGGTGCAAGTGTGCCATAAAACCTGTGAGGTAATCAAAGACTGTTCCACGTGAAGAAATACATGCTTGGGACTGTCAGTCTGACCAAGAATCCATACTTGGAGAGTACCCAAGCCACAGGTGTGAACTTACTATTATAATTCTGCTAAGTGGGCATAATAGCAAACTACTGATAGAATCATAATTTTCTATCTATTGCTATGATGAACACCATGACCCAAAGTAACTTGGGGAGGAATGGTTTATCTCAGCTTATGTGTCCCAGTCCCAGTCAATTATGATGGAAGTCAAGGTATGAACTAAAGGTAGGACTCTGGATGAAGAAACTGAAGCAAAGGAGATCAAGGATTGGTACTTAATAGCTTGCTCTCCATGGCTGGCTCAATCTGCTTTTTTTTTTATAACCCAGAAACCATATGCCTAAGGGTGGTATTGCCCAATGCTCTGGGCTTTCCCAAATCAATCACAGGAAAATGCCCTATAGGCTTACCTACAGGCAAGCTGATAGAGACGGTTTCTCAGCTGATGTTCCCTTTTCCCAGATGGTCCTGGTTTGTGTTAAGCTAACAAACATATCTAACCAGCATGTCTAGATATATGGTAATTTTACATAGTACTTTAATTTTAAACTTGAACTCAGTTGGTAAACTATTTCAAGGCACAGGACCTTGCCATGGTCTATGGTTGCTATAGCCAGGTACATTCCACTGGAATAAACTGATGTCCCTTTTCCAGCAGCTATCAACTACAAATAGGTTCTTAGGGGTGGGACCCTGTGTCTACTTCCCTGTCTCAGTGCTAGGGCCCCACCTGGCTTGAACCTGTGCAGATCTAGTGCTTCCTGCTGAAGTCTCTATGAGTTAATTGGTAGCATATTGCTTCTAGCTGGGGTATTGTGATAACCCCTGGTTATCAGGTAACTCCTTTGGAACTCTCTTTTATATTGTGTATATATTTTAAAAATGTTTTTATGTAGTAGGCTTCCAAATGGCTTTCAGCATTAGTTATCTCTCCTGATATTCCCTGCCCTCTTATTCCCCACCTCATGTAATAATGATGCTATTTTCTATTACTTATTCCTTGAACGATTCCCTTCCTTCCCAATGGTCCTTCCCAGTTAACTAACCTCTGTGGGTATTCCAAATGAAACATAAATATGTAAAGTTTCAAAGCTCTAATCTACATGAGTCAAACCCTGCAATGTCTGTCCTTTGGGATTAACCATACCGAAAGGGTTACTTCCTTTACCACAACTGTCTCCAGGCTTATCCACTCACCTGGAGATTTTCGTTTTTCTCAACAACTGGAAAATGGATGTTCTATTATGTGTGCATCCCACACTTTCATTATCCATTTTTCACTTTACAGGTACCAGGGCTGTTTCTATTTCCTGACTATTGAGAACAGAGGAGCTATGAACATAAATGAGTAAGTATCTCTGGATTAGACAGAGTCCTTTATTATATGCTTGAGTGGTCTCGTGGTAGACTCACTTTCACCTTCGTAAGCAATCTGCACACAGATTTCCATACTGGCTGTTACCAGTAAGCACCACCACCAACAGTGAATAAATACTCCCTTCCTCTACAGCCTCTAAGTCATCCATTTCGTTTGGATTGTTGTTTTGTGGTTTTGTTGTTTTCTTTTTTATCTTAGCCATTCTGACTAGGGTAAGATATCAAAATAGCTAGGTCTGACTAGGCCTAGGTAAGACATCAAATAATCCAGTTTAAAAATGAATCATGAAACTAAGCGTGTTCTCAAAAGTCCCCAAACAGACATGGCTGAGAACATTTAGAGGAGATTTAACACCCATATGATGGGTTCCCATATCAGGGAAATGCCAATTAACACTTTGAGATTTTATCTATTAATTTTTAAGATTCTGACTGAGTGCTCTAATTACATCGTATCTGGCCTGCACTCTCCCTCCAACTCCTCTCATATCCTCTTCTTCTATCTCTCAATTGCATGACCTTCTTTAATTATTATTATTATTAGTAGTAGTGTGTGTGTAATCCAGAACAAAATGTGTATGTAAGAAGCTGTGTAGTCTTTACACTTTATATATACTTTTATTTTAAATTATGTATAATTTACTTCTCTGTTAATAATTTGTTTTTTTTTTTGTTTTGTTTTGTTTTTTTTTTTTTGGTTTTTCGAGATAGGGTTTCTCTGTGTAGCCCTGGCTGTCCTGGAACTCACTCTGAAGACCAGGCTGGCCTCAAACTCAGAAATCCACCTGCCTCTGCCTCCCAAGTGCTGGGATTAAAGGTGTGCACCACCACCGCCCGGCCTCTGTTAATAATTATAAGAGCAGTATATTTCACACAGAGACACACACACGTGCATATATACACATATAAGGTGGGTGAGACTGGTGGGGAATGCGAGTGATGGATCCCCGTTTTTCTTCAGTGGACTTTGGTGTGGGACATTCTCACAGGAGCATTTGTACCTTCCACTTGGATAAGGAATCTGTCTTGCATTCATTCTCCTTTCTTTTTTTGAACTTGTTATTTTTGTTTCCAAGAGGCTCTATATCTTCATGTGATCTGAAAGATCATTTTTGGTCAAACAGCTTTTCAAAAGTTGATATGGATGTAGCTACAGCTTTTGAGAACAATAGTCAAGTACAACTTGTGGACTTAATAAAAGATTGATCCTGCCATGATAACACATGCTTTTAAAAACTACATTTAAGAGAAAGGAACAAGAGGTTGTGAGTTTGAAACATGCCTGGGTTATACAGTAAGGTCTTGACCCAGAAAAAAAGTATGTGTGTAAGACTCATCTCTAAACCTAAAGTCTTTGAAAAAATTAAAATTTCAGTTTTAAGTAATTTTAATTTAAATTACATTTAATTTCTTTTCCTCTTGATAAATATAAGAAACTAATATTATTGTCAACGTTAATAATGACTTTAAATACTACTGAACAAAGCTTTGCTTTCATTTAAACATACTTAAAATTTTATACAAATTTGATGTGGAAAATAAGACTGACTTATTTACTGTGATTGTATTAGTCATTTAGCTTGAATAATTTAATGAATTTCTTTCATAAGAATCATTACATTTCAAATATAATATGAGCCAGGCAGTGGTGGCGCACACCTTTAATTCCAGCATTTGGGAGGCACAGGCAGGCGGATTTCTGAGTTCGAGGCCAGCCTGGTCTACCAAATGAGTTACAGGACAGCCAGGGCTACTCAGAGAAACTCTGTCTCAAAAAACCAAAAAAAAAAAAAAAAAAAAAACCCCAAAAAACAAAAAAATCAAATGTAATATGAAATAATCAAACACAGAAAAATATATAATGAGAGGCATAGGTATAATTTCAATAAAGCATTTTTATGTATATACCCAAAGATATAAAAACATATTCTTTCCTAAACAACTTGAAAGCAGTTTACGAACAGCATGCCATTTTCTCCCTGGATTCATAGCTCCTAGGGAGAAAATTCTGCATAACCACAACATCATCATCACTAGGACAATTATCAGTAATCTTCTAATTTACAAAAAGCATCTGGTACAAAGATTCAAATGTCTTTCTTACTGTCTCCAGAATGAATCTTACATTTTTGTCATAGGGGTCTTTAGAATGGTCCCCAGAGGCTCATACATTTGAATACTCCACAACTGCTATACAGTTGGTGGAACCCTTTGGGAAGGATGACAAGGTGTGGCCTTCTTGGAGAAAGTGTGTCACTGTGGGTTGGGTAGGGCTTGGAAGTTATCCCCAGTTAGCATGCTCAAGCTCAAGTTTGCTCTCACTAGCTTTCTGCCTCATGGTGGTTGTCTCAGCATGCAAGCTCTGACCTACTGCTCTGTCTCATGCCTGCCTGCTGCTGCCATGCTCTTGGCCAGGATGGTCCTGGACAAACACTCTGGAACCATGATCCTCAATTAAATGTCTCCTTTATAGTCTTCTTAGGTGATGGTACATTGTCACATCAACAGAAAAGTAACTCTGACAAGACTTTAAGTTTGTTCTAATGCAGTTAGACCATGGTAGTTTTATCTCTTTACATGCTTATTTTGATTTTTATACAATTGAAGTTTTGCTAAAATGTCAGTTTTGTAGAAAACCTCACACAGTTTATTTTTGATTGTTGTTTAAAAATGGCTAATTGCATTGTTGAAATACGCTAGATATCTCACTGATTTCCCCCCTCCCCCCTCTCTCTCCATCTTTTTGTCTCTCTGTCTGTCTCTGTCTGTCTCTGTCTCTCCCTCTCCCTCTCCCTCTCCCTCTCCCTCTCCCTCTCCCTCTCCCTCTC
>JANHMN010000016.1:23013342-23048540 GCA_030674055.1 Rhabdomys pumilio
TCTCCCTCTCCCTCTCCCTCTCCCTCTCCCTTTCCCTCTCTCCCTCTGGTATCTTGTTTTATCTGAAAAATGCTCTAAGATTGTTTTCTCAAATTTCCTTGACAATTTTTTTTCTATTTTTGTCCATAAGTTTGTAATAGTCATGCTAAGTCGTTCTCTGCTTGTTTTAGCATATAATTTATTTGCAGGTCTGCTCCTTTTGATTCTAGGTCATTTTATTCTGCTTCATTCTGTATGTGGTAGTTTTTAAAACATTATCATTGTGCTTAAGACACTGCTATAAATATTTTCCCCAGAAAAGACAAACTTTTTTCCCTCTCTCTAATACAGGAGGCTTGGATGAAAGAAGGAACACTCGGATCCATCAGCAGTAATTGGTCTGGAATGAAGCTAAATTACCTCTTTAGAGAGCATCAGTTTACATTTGGTTTCAGATGCCTTGAGAGTGAGTATATGTTCTATGCATGCAGAGACAGCTCTTAGAGCAAAGAGCACAGAGATCCTTCTCTGTGTATTCATCCCATTTCCAGCCCCTCACACTGCTGCTGTACAGAAATCAGGAAGAAAATATAAGGAATTATACCTGTGGTTTGGTTATTTAAAGATTCCAACCTGTCCGTGTGGTAATCACTTAAAAGAAAACTCTGCCACCTCAGGGCCCCTCCCGCTACTGTCAGGCCTACTGAGAAACTGACTGTTCCTGCACAGAAACACTGCAACAAATGCTCCCCTGCAGGGAAGGCTTATTATATCTTGTTTCTTCATTCCTTTAAGCCAATGTATCCTTTCTCCTTTGGACTTTGAAACCCCCCTGTAATAACCTGTATTATGTGTATCCTAATCTTAAAACAACTTTGCTATTTGGTATATTCAAGATTCAGATTCATATGATTGTTTCCTCTTGGTCCTTGGGGTTTTTGTTTTGCTTTTGTTTTTTCAAGACAGGGTGTCTCTGTGTACCCCTGGCTGTTCTGGAACTCATTTTTTATATGAGGCTGGCCTTGAGATGTGCTTGCCTCTGCCTCCCATGTGCTGGGATTAAAGGCTTGTACCACCATGCCCTCCTAACTCTTGGTGCCTTTTAATCATGTTTTCAGT
This sequence comes from Rhabdomys pumilio, assembly GCA_030674055.1. Taxonomy (NCBI): domain Eukaryota; kingdom Metazoa; phylum Chordata; class Mammalia; order Rodentia; family Muridae; genus Rhabdomys; species Rhabdomys pumilio. The sequence goes on from JANHMN010000016.1 coordinate 23,014,441, forward strand.
ATTATTTATTTCTCATAAACTGAAAGATGAGTCTAGAAGATAGTTACAAGTCAAATATTTTTTACAAAAAAAAAAAAAATCTTACTAAATGAAACTACATCTGCATCTTATGAGCAGGCTCTTGAACCTTTATAGTAAATGCTACCAATTGATTGAGGTGGTGCCTGTAAATCCTGAAAATATGTATTTACAGTTTTTCTTTGTAGTTAGTAATAATACATGGAATGACATTTTGGCTTGACAATCAATGTGGTCTATAATAGCATTTGAACTAAATTTATTTCTGTTTTTAATTATCACATTTGCAGGTACAAAGTTAAGGTATTTTTAAGATGTATCATTCTTTAATTATTTCCTGTCATAATTTTATAAATAAGTGTTTTTCTTTATAGAGAGATCCGAAGTATATATTCTCCAAAACTGCTGTTTATTTAAAATTCTTTCTGTTGTACAATAAATAGTGTGTATGTAGTGACAGCTGTCACTGTGGCCTTAGGTTCTGAGATGCTGCGCAGTGTCACTGTACTCTGTGTGTGGACTGATTGCATCCTTTAGTTATTCTGCTGTGCTGTTTTGTTTCCTTGGAGGGAGGGAGAGGCTCATATAATTCCATCTAGCCAATGAGACTCAACGAAGGCTTGCCTTTAAGTTCTCATTCCTTTTGAGCAATTTACTTGTATCCAGTACAAAATAAGTGTTTACTTTCCTTGCCTGAGGCCTAAATCTAACTTTTCAGAGTCCTGTTTTCTTTTAATATAAGATAGAATTTGAAAGCAACATAAGATGGGCAGCTGGGTGTCTTTTATGTTACATCAACATCTTTTTTTTGTGAAGAGAATTAGAAACACATGGCAGCCAGGAAGAGAGACAAAACATCCTTAATGCCAAATGCTCCAAAATCCAGTATTTATTGAGCACTGATAATGTTACAAATGGAAAGTTTTCCATATTTGTGATCAAAATATTAAAAAGACTGTACACATTGGAAGCAAGCCAAGGTAATAGTAGGTTTAATAAATTGTGGATCAAATGCATCAATCCCCATGAAAGTATTTAAAAAAAGAACTAAACTAAAAATGGAACTGTCATATGACCCAGCTATACCATTCTTTGGCATGTATCTGAAGTCACATAAAAAAAAAAAAAAAAAAAAAAAAAAAAAAAAAAAAAAAAAAAAAAAGATAGTTGGTTAGTTGGTATGCCTACCAATAGGTGACTAGAAAAAGAAAATATTGTGCACATACACAAAAATCATGGTATCTGCAGGAAAATGATGGGATTAGAAAATTATTATGTTAAGTGAAATAAGTGAGACAGAAAGACAAATATTAAATGTTTTCTCTCAAATGCACAACCTAGATTTACAATTACTGGTAAGTGTATGTGTGACTAAGTGTGTGTAAAACTCCATTTTTTTTTATATTGTTATTAAGCTGTGTCTTTTTGTTTCATTTTGTGGTTTGGTACCTTTTGTGTGTCCTATTGGTTTTATTTATTTTGATCTTCATTGTGTATTTGAGAGAAACAGATAGTCAGAACAAAATATATGAAGGGTAAGGAGGTGGGAAAGATCTGGAAGGATATGGATAAAGAAAAACATTACCTAAATATATTATATAAAATTTTTAACATAATTGGAGAGAAAGAAACAAAACAAAATAAAGAAGGCAACACTGTTAAACTTACACAAAGGATTAAACAGCAGAATTCATGTACTTATGGTAAAACTGATTAAAATGTTTGTCCACTACAATAAATTACATAAATGTTTTATGATTTCAAAAAATATCATTAAAGCAAAATTTGAGTTAAATGAACTTGATTTGTGTGGGTAAGGAGCTGGCAAAATTTGGAATAGTTGAGGAAGGAGAAACTAATTAGAATAGATTGTATATATATATATAAAAAACCTGTTTCAACAAATACAAACATTTTAAAGAGGTTGGAATTAGAGATAAGTCCACTGGCTGTTCTTCCAGAGGACCTGAGTTCAGTTTCCAGTACCCAGGTATGTCAGGGTGCTCACAACTGCCTGTGACGTTAGCTTCAAGAGACCCAACATCCTCTTCTGGGTTCTTTAGACCTGAGCACAGATAGCAAACACACACACGCACACGCACACGCACACGCACACCCTTCAGAAAACTAAGTATAAAAAAGGGAAATATGAATGAAAAAAAAAAGTGTAAGATGGAAACTACAATTTTACAAACACAACAGTGTTTTACTTCTGAAAATTCATATTAAAATTCAATCTACATATAAAAACCTGCTAATTTTACCACACTGATAACATTAGTAGCAACAGTGAAACTGGACTATGAGAAAACAAAGACCCACAGTCAACACAAATGCTGACAAACTCCAAAGTCACTCATCAAAAATTCAGGATTTTGAAACTACTAACATATTTTTAAGTTTAATCTACTCACTTTTTACTTGAATCCAAATGTACCATCTAAAGAAGTTTTTATATTATGGTTGATTAGCTATCACTGTATTTTATAAGTTATTACTTAAAGTATTTAAAATCATATTTTATAAAAAGTTTGGACAAAATTAGGCATGTGGAAAACAAGTATTTTCCTTAAGAAAGGTAACTGAAATAAAGCTAGACCAAATGAGACACAAAGCAAAAGAGCCTCTTCAAAGTATCTACATCACTCGGCATACGTATACTTCCCACTACGGTGTAATAAACTATACATCATTTTACACTGACGCTGTAGGATATATCTGAAACCACAAGTGCCAGTTTGTAACATACTCACCTACAACACCACTCGATGCGACCTTCACCCTCACAAGTTTTTGCCCAGTGATTATCTGCCAAATTTTTCATTGCAACAGCATATTCACAAAGTGTTTCCGCATCTTCACAGTGTTCTCGCCAGATCTTATCAAAGTCTCCCACTGTATAAAAAAAAGATGAACTAAATTAACTTTATTTAAAAATGTGTGAGCTAACTTTAAGAAAATAAAGATAATTTATAAACAAAGTATATAAAAATCATCAATTAAAACTTAATGAAGTTTTAAATATAGCTGTGTATCTGATTATCTGCAATCAAAACTGTTTTAAACAGATTTGTAAAATTGAACACACAGAGACAGAGGGGGGAGAGGGAGAGGAGCTATACACTCATAAAGCAAATCCATGTTGGTATGGCACAACTATGTCTGGGAATTCAAGCATTCATTTTCACAGTATCTTTGCATTATATAGCCTTGAAAAAGAAAGAACACCACAAACACTTGCGCTTTTACTTAGTGTAGATATACTGTGTCTTTAAATATTCTAACTCCTCCACCTGCCTCACCCATTGTGCTTGGATCAACTCATGCTACAAGCCTCTCCAAAGTTTTGCGCTTTTGCTAATGTTTTGAATAAAAACTATAAGCAAGTGACCAGAAGGGACATGTTTCATTTGGTTAAATGTTGCTTTGCAAGCACAAGGACTTGAGGTTTCATTGCCAGAAGCCACAGAAATAACCCTGGTGTGCTACTGAAAGCTTGTAATCCAAGTTTCCATTCACGGGGAGGGAGAGACAGGTGGGTTTTTTCTGGCTTACTGATCATGGCTAGCCAGCCAACCTGATCCAGTTGGCTAGCTTCAGAGTAGGAATATACCTCTACCACAAAGACAATAAAAATATAACGTGGATGGTAGCTGAGGAATGATATCTAAAACTGTCCTCTGTGTTCCACACATGCACATATACAAACACACATACACGGGTTACTATCTATTACATTTTAGTTTTAAAACCCGTCATCATCACATTTAAGATGAAATTTCAGATATCACTGTGAAGAATGACAATGACTGAAAAATTATTTGGCCAAATGAAGTTCATTAGCACAACAGGATAAAGATTAAAACTATCTGAGTACCTTGGTCACCACTTCAACAAACAAATTGAGTTCTATCACACAATACAGTTAGTTATATTTAAAACTCTTTTTCAAAGCAAGATTAAGTTTCTCTTTTTTTCTGTAACAAAATAAATGAAAATAGTTTAAATTTAACAATCAACACATTTATTCAAATTTGAAAAACAGCCAAATAAGTTTAGTTTCTGAATACTTTAGTTCCATGAACTAGTAAGTACTAAATTGAAACCTATTTATTACCTCTCCAGCTTAACTATCTCTATAAAACAAGTAAGGTTACAAACATATCCATATACACATTGTTCAATTAAAATGACTACAGTATCAATAAATTACAGACCAAAGACTGATTTTAATTTCAAAGTAAATGAAAACTAAGGGTACCAGAGTGTTATGCCCTTAATAGATTAATATTTTCAATAGTCACTAATATTTGTGAAGGAACTGGGCTCCTAATTTGTTACACATCAAATTAGCATTATTTATCTGCTTAAAAAGCATACAAAAGTTTTCTGAATTCTGAACAATTTCTTTCTTAGCACCATCTGTCAGATGCAGTGTTTTAAGACTCTAAACAGAGTAAGAGGGCTTCAAGCAGCATTCTGGCTAGCGCTCCTTCCATACACCCTGGGCACTCATAACATTACTCTTCTTAAATTTACCCATCAGATGTGACACTAAATGATTCAATATGGTATAGTTGTAGTTTTGAACATGCTTATTATTTGAGTTCTACATCTTAAACCTTGAAAGGCTCTTTGAAGTTGTCTCACTACCCTATATAATACATACATTATACAAAAATACTTCAGTGAATTGTGTGTTTGTAAGTGTGAGTCATTTGAATAACAATCCATTATCAAATGTATTTCAAAGGACTTGTATGTGCTGAAAATGAATTTCATTCCTGCAAGACTTGATTTACATTCAACATGGTAGATAAAAATTAAAACCTTGGATACTTCTACTTTATTGGGCAGAGTCCTAAACCATAGCAGTAAGGGAACGTGAAGAGAAGAGAACAACAAACCAAGTAGGAGAAAAACCTAACCACAGAGGTGTGCTAGAGACACCGCTGGTGAAGACACCACATCCACAATGCTACCAGATCTAATGGGCATCTAAAAGGCAGGGAGCTTGAGCACTTACTATCCTGTTTCTTATTAACTGAGAATGTGAAACACTGGATTCTAATATTGTGCTGGAGAAAGGTAACAGAAAAACAGTACACACTCAAAGCAGAACTCTTGTCACACATGGTGTGAAACTCTGAGCTAAGTTTGTCCATTACACTTGAGAACTAAGAGTAGCTATGTAAGACACTACTGCCCTCTATTAAAACTCAGTGTCCTTACCATCTCATCTTAGACTCTGAAACTTGATTTACTCTATAATTAACTACTAGCTAGAAGATGCAAAGGCTATTGTTAACTAGAGAGACCTACTTTACAAAGCTTTTTAGAAGGCCTCTGTATTCTTCACACTAAACAAAATTGTCTTTTTTCTTTTTTCTTGGATATTTTCTTTATTTATATTTCAAATTTTTCCCAGTTTTCCCTCACCACCAGAAACTCCCTATCACACCCCCCGCCCCTGCTTCTATGAGGGTGTTCCCCCACCCATCCACCCACTCCTGCCTCCCTGTGCTGACATTCCCCTATACTGGTTATCGAACCTTCACAGGACCAAGGACCTCTCCTCCCACGGATGCCCAACAAGGCCATCCTCTGCTACATATGCGGCTGGAGCCATGGCTGCCTCCATATGTACTCTTTAGTTGGCAGTTTAGTCCCTGGGAGCTCTTTGGGGGGGGGGTCTGGTTGGTTGATATTGTTTTTTTTTTCCCCCTATGGAGTTGAAAACCCCTTCAGCTCCTTCAGTCTTTTCTGTTCTGTAACTCCTCCATTGAAGAGCCTGTGCTTAGTTCAATGATTGGCTGTGAATATTTGCCTCTGTTTTTGTCAGGCTCTGGCACAGTCTCTAGGAGACAGCTATATCAGGATCCTGTCAGCAAGCACTTCTTAGAATCCACAATAGTGTCTGGGTTTGGTGACTGTATATGGGATGGATCTCTAGGTGAGGAAATCTCTGGATGGCCTTTCCTTCAGTCTCTGTTCTACACTTTGTCTCCGCATTTCCTGCCCTGAATCTTTTGTTCCCTCTTCTAAGAAGGACAGAAGCATCCACACTTTGGTCTTTCTTCTTCTTGAGCTTCGTGTGGTCTGTGAATTGTATTTTGAATATTCTGAGTTTGGGGGCTATTATTCACTTATCAGTGAGTGAAAACCATGTGTGTTCTTTTGTGATTGGGTTACCTCACTCAGGATGATATTTTCTAGTTCCATCCATTGGCCTAAGAAAGTCATTGTTTTTTTTGTTTTTTTTGTTTTTTTTTTGTTGTTGTTGTTTGGTTTGTCTTTTTTTTATAGCTGAGTAGTATTCCCTTGTGTAAATGAACTGCATTTTCCGTGTCCATTCCTCTGTTGAAGGACATCTGGGTTCTTTCCAGCTTCTATTATAAATTAAGTCTGCTATGAACACAGTACAGCACATGTCCTTGTTATATGCTGGAGCATCTTTTCGATATATGTCCAGGAGTGGTATAGCTGGGTCCTCAGGTAATACTTTGTCCAATTTTCTGAGGAACCACCAGACTGATTTCCACAGTGGTTGTACCAGCTTGCAATCCCACCAACAATGGAAAAGTGTTCCTCTTTCTCTACCTCCTCACTAGCACCTGCTGTCACCTGAGTTTTTGATCTTAGCCATTCTGACTGGTTTGAGGTGGAATCTCAGGGTCATTTTGATTTGCATTTCACTGATGACTAAGGATGTTGAACATTTCTTTAGGTGCTTCACGGCCATTAGCGTTTCCTCAGTTGACAATTGTCTGTTTAGCTCTGTTCCCCATTTTTTAATAGGTTATTTGGTTGTCTGAGGTCTAATTTCTTGGGTTCTTTGTATATATTGGATATTAGCCCTCTATCAGATGCAGGATTGGTAAAGATCTTTTCCCAATATGTCCGTTGCCATTTTGTCCTATTGACAGTGCCCTTTGCCTTACAGAAGCTTTCCAATTTTATGAGGTTCCATTTGTCTATTTTTGATCTTAGAGTATAAGCTGTTGGTGTTCTTTCTGTTCAAGAAACTTTTCCCTGTGCCCATGTCTTTAAATAGTGCTTTTCATGTAGTTTTAAGGCTGATTGTGTGCTTATCTGACAGTGTAAAGAATTCGATTTGTATTTGATTGATATAAATATAATATTGTAGTATTTTCATTAACAGTCAGGTTTATAGTCTCAATGTGTGCTGGGACTGAAAGCTAATACATGATTGGTAAGCATAGTACACTTAACTATATAAGTGAGAATAAACAATGAATTTTTATACTTTTTTATTCTTATACCGTATTTGCTGAAAATGAATTCTTTGAAAATATTTCTCTTTGAAATATTTTTTGAAATTTCAAATATTCTTTGAAAAATATTCTCTCCCTCCCCCCCCTCTCACACACACACACACACACACACACACACACACACACACACACACACACACACATATGTATGCAGGTGGCTGTAGAGGCCAAAAGAAGGAGGTGTCAGAGGAAATGAGCTGGAGTTTATAGGTAGTTGTTAGCCACCTTACATAAGAGCCAAGAACCATGTCTGGATCCTCTGAAGAGCAGGAACTGCTCTCAACTACTGAGCCAGTTCCAGCTCCCAGAAGAAAAAAAAATGTTAAATGCTCCATGAAATAGTAAAGTTAACACACAGGAAGTAAAACAGAGGAGAGCACAAAAGGAACAAATAAAATGCAGTGAAGCTATAACAAAACAGACCCAAACTTAATGTATTACCTATGTCCCACATAAGTTATCCTGAACCACAGCATTTTTTAGATAAGAGGATATTTTATTACTGATTTATCTTATTTACTTTATATCCCACTCACCCTCCCCCCCCCATACACACTACTACTCTTCTACTTTCCTCTCTCAACTTCATGCCTACTTAGGATGTGTGCTCATTGGTATAGGTCCATCTACAGGAACATGGGCAGCCTCTCAGGCATCCCTTAAGAAACTGGACTCTCCCTCCCTCAGCAGCCACTGATGCCAGTAGCTCCATCCATGCAGGGACTGGCTTGTATTGTGCAGGTCTCATGCATGCAATCCTAGCTACAGTGAGAACATGTCAGTGACAGCATTGTTATGTCTGCTGTGTTGTTTGTGAAACCCTGTTTCACTGCAGAAATCCACTACCTCTGGCTTTTAGAATCTTTCTGGACTCTTCTCCCATGATGATATGAGCCTTAAAGGAAGGGAGTGTGAAACAGATGTCCTATTTGGAGCTAAACCACCACAGTCACTCATTGTTTGCACACTGATCAGTTGTAAGTCTCTTTATTAATTACCATGCACTAAAAAAGAAACTTCTCTGATGAGGACTGAAAGGGTCTCATGTATCTGAGACTCTCTTGGAATTTGCATGAACTGAATGTCTGATCTTCCTGCCTCTAGTACCAGTGCTAGGATTACCAGAGTGTGACACCAAACTCAATTTTATGTAGTTTTTGAGAGGAAACCTAGGACTCTGTGCATGCTTAGACAAGCTTTGTACCATCAAGCCACATCCCCAATACCGCCCTTTTTAAATTCACTTCCTACAGGCATCCTAGAAAAACCATGTGCTTTAAAGAAAGTCAAAGCATGAGTTTATCCACCAAACATACAACTACCTTTCCTATTACAAGGAAATAAAAAACTACTTTTAGAAAGCATCATTGCACACACATACACACCCATACAGTTCATGATCAAACAAAAAGAATAAACTTAAAGAATTATCAATAATAATTTGTTCAACTACAGTTTTAAAATCAACTTAAAATAATCATGATTGTCTTCCAAAATTCTAGAACAAAGCTCACAATACCATGTCTTCCATTTCTACTTTTTGTATTTTCTTTATTTTTACACTTCTAAATACCCATTAAAAACAACAAAAAATAAACACTAATTTACAGTTTGAAGCATGAGTGATGGCAACATTCTAAATCAAGTTCAATACAGAAATCGATGAGCCAATTATTCTCAATCTGTGTCCTATAGCAAGATAACAGCACAGTTTTCAAGTAAACTGGCCTTTACAAACAAAACATTTGTTTCAACTCAAGAACAGAAAAGCCTGACTGCCTATTTAAAAATAATAATGGCGACTAAGCAGAACAGTGTATGTAATTTTAAACCACTGCTCTATTCTTAATTATTTTAACATTAATTTGCAACTATCTTTGTAAAAATCAACTACAGTTAAATGAGTTATAGAATTATCCATTTTGTCACCATGACAATTCTCTCATGAACTAATTCTCTCGTGTTCTAAGCTAAACTGCACTATGTAGTTGATACTATCTTTCCTTCACGAATTAACTGTTCTCCTACTATCTGGCATAGTGCATTTCTTTCCTTTGAACACAAATGAATCTTATTTTCCAGAGAGTATCAGCCTTTCATTTGATTATTTCATAATGATCCCCCAATACATTACATCTGCCTCCTTAGGATACTTGTCATTTACTCACAAATGTTATCTATTAAAAACAGTTGTGATCTCCACCTCAAAAGCATAAAGGGAAAATGAAACACTATGTTTGATTAATAACTTACATAAGTTCTAGAAATTAACTGTAGTGCCCAGTTGAGAGAGGCAAAATGTTTTAAATGTTTTCTACATTCAAAAACAGAGTAAACATCATTTATAAAACTACAAGCAACTAGCTGTTCAACTAAAATTCAGTCTACAGGTCATCATCAACACTGACTCAACCAAAGTCTGAGTATTTCAAAAATTGACACAGTTCTAAAAGAAACTCTTAAAAGGTTTAGAATGCCTGGGGCATCGACCCTCCACAGGACGAAGGGCTTCTCCTCCCACTGATGCCCGACAAGGCCATATTTTGCTACATTTGCAGCTGGAGCCATGGGTCCCTCCATGTTTACTCTTTGGATGGTAGTTTAGTCCCTCGGAGCTCTGGGAGGTCTGCTTGGTTGATACTGTCGTTCTTCCTATAGGGTAATTTATTCTAAACAGCCCTGTGATAAACATGAATAAAGCTGCATTTGAAGTATCAGAAAGCACTATACCAGTGGTTCGCAGATACTATATTTTTAAATATCATAAACTTAGCATCCAAAATTCAACAGAATGATAAAAGAGATACATTTTTTATGTGTGAACTTAGGATATACAAATATAAATAAATATATAATTACCATACTTTATTATAAACTTATATCCATTAAAATATTTCTAATTTTTATAGACTAAAAATATCTTTAAAAAAATTGGACTGAGTGATATGAAGGAATCAATAGGTAAGCAGGCAAAGTAGCAAGTAAGACAGAGAAGAGAATCCACCACACACAATAAAGCAAAGCTAGTCCAGTGTGTTAAGTTGTCAGATGTCAGAGCACCTGTATTCTCCAGTGTTTGTAATTTTAAGTATATAAAAAGAGGAATGTTCAGAATAGTTTGCATCACTAAACGGATAAAGTCATCAGCCTACTCAACAAGAGAGCATGTCTACTAGGTACTCCTATATGTGCATCTTCAGTCTATGTGAGGAACAGTGTTAGGGTGAGTTAGACAAAAGGCAGTGAAAGGACAAGGCTAGGTGGGAAAGAGGGAAGTAATCCACATGCCAACTGTGGTATGCACAGGCACAGGCACTTCTTTATATAGAATCTGTGCTAAATGTTATAAGAATCTAGCCTAAATGACTGTAGAATTTTAAGAGGTCCAGAGATTTCAAATTTTAAACCAAAGTATTTGATGATGAAGTGAGGCAGATTGCTTGGTTTATCTACTTAGGAATCATCATCATTATCATCATCATCTCTATAGTCATAGCCCAGGCTGGCTTCTAACTCTTAAACTTCATGCTTCAAACTGTTAAGTGCTGGGACTAGAGGCATGTTCCACCATGCTCGGCTAATAGATAGAATTTTCAATTGTCAAAAAAAAAAAAAAAAAAAACAACAACAACAACAACAAAAAAACCCAAAAAACCAAACCCCAATACACATTTAAACTTCCTGGGTATCAGTACTCCTAGTTTCATGATGAATATTCTAGTAATGATACAGGAGTGGGAATGGGATCGGGCAAAGGATAACATCGAGGAACAAACCACTTCTTAATGCTATCTTAGAGGTACACAGAACAGCTACAAACACCACCTCTGATATTCATGTAACCTGAAGATGGTTGGGACTCTACTATTTATAGAAATTGGCAAGAACTAATAAAAATAGGAGCTCCAAAAATGTTTCATAATGAAACAGTAACTTTTTTATGCTGCTTTCAGTTATTAAGGTTTTAAATGTGAGATTGTCCTTTCAACAGCACATATAATTTTAAGTTAATGTAGTTTATGTGACAAGCAGTTTTCATTCTATGACAGACAAGGTATTTCCAAGCACTGGATTGTTCTAAATTAATATAAATGCTCTAAGAGATGGGTATAGCAGGGCGATGTGAGGCATTTGCCTGTATTATTTAAATATTCATATAGGTATGCTTATTTTTACTACAGAAATACCAAGAAGCAACCAAAGGAATTTTAAAATGTATAAAAGAGACAATCTAATATTTGAAATCAATTTATTCATTAAACCTATTGAAGGGGAAATTTTAAGACTACTGATTTGGATATTGTCCTTAAAAATAGATATTTCTTTACACAGCAGTTTAGCAAAAGTCCACAGTGTAGAAAAATCAGTCATTTACTTAGCTATCTCAGCTGACACTTCCCTCCTACACACTGTGACTGTATCCTAGAAATGAAGCGTACACAGGTAGAGGAGGAATCAATCTGAAAACACAATCAAAGCTCCTAACTTGGTTTCATTCTTTCACATAAACCTGTAGTTTTATAACAAAATAACCTTAGTTCAGTGTTCCACCTCACAAAGCGGTAAGACAGTTGCCTGCATCAGAAGAAGACAAAAAATGGTTAAAGAGGCTCTAATATCCAACTTCCAGGATTGCTTTCTGGAGTCCAAGAATTGGCATTTTAAAGTTAACACAGTACTGATGCTCATTAATGCATAAGAAACATCTCATTAGGACTGGAGAGAAGGCTCAGCTGTTAAGAACACCGACAGCTCTTCTGGAGGTCCTGAGGTCAACTCCCAGCAACTACATAGTGGCTCACAACCTTCTGTAATAGGATCTGATGCTCTCTTCAGGTGCATCTGAAGACAGCTACCGTGCACTCGGATATATAAAATGAATAGATAATTCTTTACAAAATAAGAAAGGAAACATCACATTAGATACAGGAAGCTACACACAGGATATACACAACATTGCACTTAGGCCAATGTTGAGAATCAAACCCAATCACAATTTCTTAAAGAATGAAATAATTATCTCTTTTCTTGAGGGCTTTAGGTTGTCACTCTCAGTACTTTTCTTGTAAATAAAGCATACATAATAGGTATTGTTGTGAAGTCTTACAGCCTAGCACTGAGGAAACTCGCCTTCTGGGTGCCTCCTGTATTCTGGACAGTTCACTCTCTACTTTCACCCTCACCTACTGCTGGCTCCAAGCACTACTAGCACTACACAGTCACTCCTCTTGGCAGCTGTTTGTTTATGTGTTCTCTGCCATGTAGAGGGCTTGCCATCTCCCACTTCCACACCCATACTCAAGCACTGTCCCCATCAGCATTCTGACTAAACCATATATAATGTATTTCTGAACTGGAGGCTCAATGGCTGCCTACATTTTCCCAGACAAAGACTCTTTACAATCACCGTTATCTTTTCCTCTTTCCTTTTTGAAAACTTCTTATTCTACCCTTCAAAATATTTGTATTTCTTGTTTCACTATCATGACTGTTTCTTATGTCTTTATCAACTCTAAATCAGCCAGCGTGCAGAGCCAATGAACTCACCTCTTCTAGATTTCCTCCTATTATAACGTACTGTGCTTCCACTTCAGTGCTGACTTTTTTGTCTACTGTATACTTCATGGAGTTTTAAGTTTTGAAGTGTCATAGACAGTTATATCCTACAGAATTCCAAAGATACACTTAAAATGGACCCAAGGCTAAAATCATAACATTTGGGTTTTGGTTTGGATTTTTGCTTTTAGCCTGATAAGTAATCAAAGGATTTACATTTATACTTTTGTATGTATCTTTTGAACTATAAGCCTCTTCCTTACAGAAATAAAACAGATGCATAATGATAAAATCAAATGTGTAGTGTATAGGTAACATATACTACACACCTACTGTGTGCTCTTCAGTCAATCAACAGCATCAGTGTTCTGTTAGTGATTATCATTATATAGTGTTACTGACGTTAAATGAAACTATCCTTTCATTTTCTACCCTGCAAAAAATTTCTAGGGCTAAGTTAACTAGACTTTTAGTGAAGAGTCTACATATTGTAGCAAACAAGCAAAGCTTCTCATATGCATGTGTGCATACATACACACTTGTTTGATTCTGTATCATAATGAATATTAACTAGGAGACAACATAAAAAGAAAACTGAAAACTCACTTGAAAATAAACAGAGAACTGGTTCAAATTGTATTGGAGGGAGGTCACAGAATTGGTCAATTTATTAACACAGCTGTGGAGAAAATACTGAAAGAAAAGTTCAAGTTAAAGTGGTCCATGATCCTAATTTTTAAAACAATTCAAATATTGTACTTCATGCAAAACATGAATATTATAAGTTAATTCTATTAATTTTAAGGCTTTTTTGGTTTTAGTTTTAGATTTAAATTTTCTCAAATTTAAAGTTACCATTTCCCCCATGATTTTCTCAAGTGTTTGCTACAAAAGATGTGTGAGCTGGAGAGATGACTCCATCACTGATGTGCTTGCCTTCTGCCAAGAGGACCTGTGTTCAGATCCCTGACAGCATATAAAAGACCAGGCACAGAATTATCCAGCTATAATCCCACTGGTTTATCACAGCCTGTCCAGCCTAACTAGTGATCTCTAGGTTCAGACAAAGACCCGTTTCAAAAGGTAAAATGAATACAACTGACGAAGACTGACGCTGACCTCTAGCCATTACAGGTACATGCACACGTATGCACCTGCACAATCACAAATGTGCACACCCAACACACACACACACACACACACACACACACACACACACACACCCCAAAACTGCAAAGAAAGCAAAAACAAAACTGAAAATCTACATGGGTCCAGTTTAGTTCTTAGTTAGAGACACTAATCAAGTAAATATGACTAATAAACAAAATCTTTGTTTGGAAAGCAAAATTAAACTAGCTATTTCTTATAAATTAACTATCTATATACCTTCCAATCAAATTAAAATTTTAAGTTGCTGTAGAAACCAAATTCCAAAATTCAGTATAGAGAAAGATATTAAACCTGTCTCTGAAAGCATATAAACTTCACATAAACTCAATCTGCAAGTCTCTTATCTACAAATGGCTGGACATCAAAATTTCCCTTCTCCCGGCCAATTCCAGGAACTGCCCTCACGTTTTCTCTTAGTAACTTATTCAGACAGATAGTGCCATCTCAGACACTGACCATTATGGCTGATTCTCGTTTCACTAATACAAAGCGGCATAAGACATTTGAGTGGTGATAGAGGGCAGGTAGTAAAATGGAACAGTGTGACAAAGTCGTAACGAGTGCATTAAATACACCTGGTCACCTCTGTAACACAGTTCCCTTTCCTTACCCAAGCCTGCTCATCACTGTCAACACTTACCAGTTGGACAGATTAGAGCAATGGAGGAAAAACCGATCACAGCAGGAAGGTCCCATTTTCACTTCTCTTTCTGTTGCATTTCCAATCCACCATCAGAGACGTAGACAAAGAAAACTCTATTCTACCCTATATTCTTTACCCTCACTTGTGCTCTTTTCAGTAATTGCTCTATTTCCCTTTTCATTCTACCCCAGTCTATTTTTCATTACCAGAATATCCCTGAAAAAACTATACTTCCCACTGCTCCATTTCCATAGAGAGCCCATTCCCATCAATCTATATCCTTCTTCCTTGTTCAACTTTTAGTCCTACTTCCTGATCTTCACTTTCTTTTATAGTCTAACATCTATGTCCCCAATATTAGGAGAAAAGATGAGACGGACACTCTAGTTCCCATAAAATAGTATGCACTAATGATAAACTACCTCAGCTTCAGGGAAGTTATGTTGATCTTTTTAGGATTGGGTCCACTAATCTATAATACTGAAAGAATTAAATTGGGAATATACACTAAATATGGCTAATATGTTTCCTGTCCCTAATGGAGATGCAGAGGCTGTAGATCTGATATAAAAGTACAGACAATTTAAGATCAGCCATGTTTAAGAATCATTAATGAAAATTATGCCTTCTTATAGTCTTACATTCCAAGATTTTAAATAAGAATTTTTACTTTGATCCCCAGTAAGAAAATTGTTATGAGCTTATAGAATACATTTATGACTAGACACCATCAGTATATTACCATGCCCCCAAAATAAAACATCCAAATGATTGATGGAATTTAGGGCATTAAAATGCCAAAAGAATTGCTTCATTCAAATGCTTAGACTATCAGGACTTCTTTACCTGCCCAGCACACATCAGATCATCTGCTTCTGAACTACATGCATTGCTTTCCATTCTGGTAAATTCTAAGTATCAATCTTCATTATGAACCAAGTGTTCCCCTAGTTAGAATTTGGGCTTAAAGGCATGTTTAAACATGTGAGACTAAGCATGCATAAACAGCAGCTTAAAGAGATAATGACACATTAGCAGTGTGTTAAGTGGAACCTATTCGCTTATGAATAAATGAATAATGAATAACAATGAAATTATTACAAAAAGATTAAGAATAGAAACTGAATTACAGACTAGTCATTTTCTTTTAAAAGATGTGCTGTAAATTTGTACAAAATGGCATGAAAAATTCAAGAAAAGTGGGTCCACTTATTTCCTCATTTCTTCAAACAACATAAAAACCAATAGAGAATGCCATTATGTAAGTGCATTTTGTGACTATCGAGAATGATGCAACTGTTGCTATGGTAACCACTCATTTTATTGAATTGCGGTTGGGAATTAAAGTATTTTCGATAAAAAAAAAATTCAATACCTTAATATGCTTGCCAAGGCTCTTCTAATGGTACCTATCAAACAATAGCTATTAGCCACCTTTGGGGATATCAAATGGCCTCTATTAAAAGCCAGGACTAAGTAGTCAAGGAAAGAAACTTTGAATAGTGTTAAAAATAAAACGCATCAACGACACTCAAAGGAAGATAGACTTGACTGAACTTTCCAAGTAATTGAAAAGTGTTCGTACCTGAAAAGTGACATGATCTCACAAGTCTTTGTTCCTTCACTGCCATAATTTATCTTCTAACCTAAATTATTAACTAATTAAAAGACTGACATCAGAATGCTGCTGAGTTTTCATTTTACAATTAAGCTAAAGAAAAATCCACTGTAAGTAGCCCATTTTAACACTTACAAGAATTTGTCCCTTAACATATGAAGAATAATGCAAATTATCACCTTCCAAAATCTTATAAAGTTGCTTTGTTTGAAAGCCCCCATTTACAAAATGCCAGGATAACTCGTACAATTCAACTATAGCCACTGTTCCGGCATATGCGCAAGACGGAAAAGCTGCCACGGATCCGTGGAGGAGGGGGCTGCACCTATGGCCAGCTTCAATGGCATCCATGTCTATCAGAGTCTCTGTGGTTAGAGACTATTCAAAACTGCACAGTATCTTAAGAACCTGCCCCAGTCTTCCTGGACTGCCTCTACAAACTTGAAGATGGAGCTGCGGTGAAGGGGAGCTACCTGCCATCCTTTCCCCCGTTAAATATGGTGAAGCACCTTGAGATCCTCTGCTGGGCCTGCTGACTTCGCAGCCCTGGACGCCCAGGCAGGGGAGGCCTCGGCACGGCCTTGCCAAGCAGCGAAAAGGAAGAGGGGCTGTTGCCAAGCGGGTTGAACAACAGGCTGGTCCAGCGCAGGAGAGTGAGGGGCAGCTTCGCTCCTGCCAGTCCCTTTCGTCGGTGGATTTTTTTTTCCCTCCTGTCTTGGGGTCTTACCTGAAAGCCCCTCCCTCCCTCTGAGTGTATGCTCGGTGACAGTGGTCTCAGCGCACCGTTGGGGACAGGGCCTAGGTGGGTGGCGACTGCCCATTAGGGCTCCCGGAGCCGATAGCAGGAGGCCGGCCGGTCGCGGCCTGGGCAGACGTGCCGCCCCCGTGTGTGTCAATGGTGGCCTGTGGGGCTGGAAAGAGCTGACCCAGCCGGGGGACGCGCTTCCCCTCCCCCGCTGCCTGTTTACCTTCGCGGTACTTCTTGCGGAGCCGCCGATGGACGCTCTTCACCACCCCGGACAGCTTCTCCTGCTCCAGCTTCCGCTCCTGCTCCCGGGGCTGCGCGGCGCTCGGGGGCCGCTGTCCGCGCGCTGCGCCTCGGCCACCCGGCCCCGGCTCCATAGCGCTGCCGCCGCCGCCGCCGCCCCTCGGGCCCCGCGGTCTCTCCCCGGACGGAGGAGGTGGGGAAGGAGGAGGCAGCAGCAGAGGCAGCAGCCGGAGGAGGCGGAGGAGCCACAGCTAAGGCCTCGGGGGGCGGTGTCTTCCCAAGAGCGCAAGGTGATTGGTGAACTTCGGAGGGCTGGGTGGAAATGGAAAGGACCACGGACCAATGGGCAAAGGGCAGCGGCGAAGCGCCGGGTTGTTTGGGAAGGAGCAGCTGAAGGAGGCGGAGAAAGCATAGGGCTCCTTGCCAAGCCACGCCCCGGATGCTGTGCGGAGGAGCCCCGGCCGCCTAAGGGAGGAGGGCTGTGGTGTGGGGTGCGCTTGCGCCCCAGAGTTTTTGCTTAGTTTGAGCTTCATTGTATGGTCCCGCTTTGCGTCTCCCAACTTCCCAAGCCGCTGTGAGTTCTGATGTGATGCCGCCACAGGACGCGGTCGTCCACCTGAGTTCTCGCTGCACCCTGTTGCACCTATACAGATTCCCTTCAACTAGATACTCTTTGAAGACTTGTCTACTGCGCAGGGTTTTACACTTCAAGGAGTCCAAACTTGCAAGCCTTCTTTGGGGTCAAGGAGAGGTCAAACTATCAAATCCTAATATAATTCTCTTAGCTAAACCTGGCAAATGCCTGGCATACTGCTGCTGAATGAAAGACAAAGAATTGGGGAAAAGAAAAATAGTAAAAAATAATAAATAAATAAATAAAAGATGTGGGACAACCAAGTTATAAACACCAAAAGGCCATATTGTCTTCCTGTAGAACTTCTGTAATGACCATAACAATGGGTTACTGGAAAGCCTGCATTGGTTGTAGGTCATCTCTGAACCCACAAAAAAATCTGCTCAGGTGGTCTCTCATATTATTTTGGAAAGTTATTCCACTAGTGCATGTAGAATTCAGTAAATGGATCCTTCTTTCCAACTCCTTTCATTTGTGTATAAAACTATTAAGGGAATCTGATTGCTAACTTAAGAAAGATGGAAGCCTGTTTTCCAAAAGGAGACTGCATTCGCTCTGTTCTGGTACCTACCTAGGCTGCTGGTAATGCATCAGGCAGAGCTGGGAATGAATTGTATCTGATTGTGCACTACCTCTGCATTATAGTTGTTGGTTACATTACATTGTATGGACATTGTTGCATTTAAACTTTCAGATCAATGACATTGTAGTATTAGTAACATTCTCTTTATGTTACTGTTGTTTCCAAAGGAAACTCTGTTTCCTCAAATTCTGATGGTTAGACAAAAAGCCACATTCCTCAGGAATTGGTGAGGCTGATTCCTTTCTGCAAAAGGGAGTCATTGCTTTTACTTTACACAGAAAGGTTAAATTGTTATCTGTGGTACCTATTAGCAGCGAAGTGCGAGCAGGCCTCCAGCCTCCCTCAGCATCACAAATACCTGTTACACATTTTAGTGTCCATGGCTTTTCTCTGCTCTTACTTCACCACTAAACTTCCTCCAGCTTAGGAGCTTCCTGTTTCCCAGCATCTCATTCTCCTTATAAACCTTGCTATTTCAGCCATGTGTGCTCTTGGTCCTCTCCTCTGCCCATTCTTCGCTTACTCTCTACTCTGCTCCTGCTTCTCTCTTGGTCAGGTATAGTTTGTTGTCCATTCTCTCTGCTGTTTCTCTCTGCTCTGGATTCTTTCAGATGTTTTTTGCCTGCACTCGTCTTTATGTCTACAATACAAAGCTTCCCTTCAAGCATGGAGCAGAATGGTCATGTAGTAACTATTTCATGTTACTCCCTGGTTAAGATGATCCCGACCAACAAAGCATTATGCGTGCTTTCCAGATCACAGGAGCAGAAATATCACAGTGAAGAAGTAGATCAAATACAGACAGAAATAAACAAACTTCAGAAGAACTAACTGCAATCATGAAGTGAAATTACAAGAAATAGCAAGGAACCAGCCAGCACTGTGGCCTTACATAGGAAATTTCATTTGGGAAGAAAAGAGAACTTGGATTCTTTTTTTTTTATTTGTTTGTATTTTTCTTTTTTCCACACATTAAAGGCAAATAATGTTGAAAATATTTGAAACTTACATGGTAATTCATAGTAAAGTTAGGTACATATGGCATTTGTACTGAATATTAGCTGTTTATTTGTTTAATAGGAACTTTTTTCCCTTCTATCTAGGAAAGTAAGTCTAATGGTGTATTTTATCTTTATTTTCTTTCACTTTTACTTGCATGTGCATGTGTTTCTGCGAATGTTATGTCCTCTGGGTGCAGAAGAATGCACTGGGTTACAAAAGCCAGAGTTAGGTATTTGTAGCTGTGAGTCACTGTAGAAGCTGGGAACTCAATCTGGGTTCTCTGCAAGAGTAGTAGACACTGTTACCTGCTGAACTCCTCAGTCCGGGATTTGTTTGTTTCTTTGTTTTTCCTTTTCAAAATTTGTTTCATACTACTTGCAGATGGATTTTTAAGACCTTTGAAACCAGTGGTTCCTAACCTACCTTTTAACTTAGTTCCTAGTATTGTGGTGGCTTCTAACCATAAAGTTATTTACATTGCTACTTCATAATTTTGCTACTGTTATGAATTGTAATATAAATATTTGTGTTTCCAGTGGTCTTAGGTGACCCCTGTAAAAGGGTTATTAGGTCCCAAATAGTCACAACCCACAAAGTTGAGAACCACTGTTTTAAATGGTTAAAAAGATTGAAGGGAATTTGAGAAATAGAGAAAGGATTAAACAAGACACAAAATACTCGGAGTTTTAACAGTGAGATGAAGCGACGTTTTTTTGTTTTTTTTTTTTTTGTTTGTTTGTTTTGTTTTGTTTTTTGCATGTAGGCATTAATTTCAAATGGGATGTTTCCCAAATGGGTAGATAGTAACCTATTTTATGAATAATCTACTATTTTATTAGTTAACCCCTAGTCACTTCACATTTATGTTGTCTCCACTTTTCTCCATTACAAATCACATTACATGTGATTAATACCTTTGCATGGTTTTAATTTGAGTATATACACACACACACACACACACACACACACACACACACATATATATATATATATATGTATATATATATATGTGTGTGTGTGTGTGTGTGTGTGTAATTAAACAAACTCCATTAAAGTCAAATTTCTAATTCAAAAGGTCATACCTATTAAGTTTTTGATACCCGTTGCCAAAACACCTTTTCAACATGGGCTAGGAGTTTTTGTCACTTCTGGCAATAAAGATGGGTATTTATTTTCCTGCACCATTATCAAATATAAATACTATTTGCTGATTATTCGTAGGAATCTTTTAAAACTCCCAATTTTAAAAGTGTGAGGAAACTTGCTGCTTCTTAAGTGATTATTCTGCTTGTCATAATATTTAGTTTAACATATTAATAAAAGGGGAACATAGTTATATTAAGCAATCATTTTCCAAGAAAATTGAAAAAAAAATTAATTTGTTTTTTGACTTCTGACTTTCTTCAAAGAAAAAACTCAAAAACTGGAGATTGAATAGTTAAATTATATTTAAAATTTGCACAAATTCAAATTGAGCCTTGGCTTTTATATCCTGGAAAAGACCAAAACTGAGTGTTCTTAACAAGACATGGCAAATGGCCTTAGATCATATTATGAAGGAAATTTACAACTACCTTTCTCCAGTCTAATTGGTAATACTAGAACAAGCTTTACATATGCTACTGTAGAAAAGGAATGATAACAGGCTTTCCATCTAATTGAAATAAATGTTCTAAAATTGATGGAGAAAAGCATTTGCTGTACCATGTAGGTTTAGTGTCATAGTGAATAAACATACCTACTTTTGCACGGCCATGTGGAAGGGACAGATCCAGGAGGTGAGTGTGTCTCTAATTTCGTTAGCAAAATGGTAAATACTTTGACCTTCAGAACAGCCCTCAAGGTTGTGGAAAAGAACTCTAAAAACATTAGTTCAAAATTATATAAAGAAGATTTCTTAACTGTGCAAAAATATAAGAATGCAATATGAATTGAATATGAATATGAGAGGCTTCACAGACCTAAAAGAAAAAAGGCAGTTACACTATGAGCCAACTTGTAAGGAAGATATTATGGAAGGAAGTAAAGAGCTTTGCAGAGTGGTGATGGCAGGGCAGGATCCCACCCACCTAAGTTAATTGTTTGTGCTTACAAAGGCAGGCAGATCTCTGAATTCTTTTGCCATGTTAAAAAACGTGTACATGTTGTCTTCTAAGAATCAATGGGCTAAGTTCATAAAATACTAATTCATGGGATAATCAAAAGGGGACCTGGAGTAAACAATTGAATTGATTCGTAAATAGAAGACTGGGTTTTTGGTCAGCATGAGATGAATTAGCGGAATAGCAGTTCTTTTTTAGAATTTTTTTCTTGTGGGTATCCGGAGAGCACTGCTTGGAAAGCAAGCACAGCTATTTTTTAATGTTTCCCTAACAGGGTTTCTGATTTTGATTGTAAAATTCATGGAGGGCCAACACAACTCTTTTAGAATTTTTCCTAGCATCTACCTAGAGAGAGCTGCTTAAAGAGTGAACACAGCTCTTTTAGAATTTTTTTTTCTAGAAAATCTAATAATATTTTCAGCACCTTTTCTGACTTTGGTCAGAAAACCCATGAGCTATTCAGAGAGATTTTAGATTATTTTTTCCTAGCAAGAGAGAGCTGACTTTAGTAGAAAGCTATTACAAGCAGACTATAGAGCCAAGAACTATCTACAGAGAGTTGCCTAGGAAGCCATCTTGAGCAGACTACATGTTCCAGAAGCTTATAGAAAAGATAGATTTTGGGGTGGGCCGACTTGAATCCCTGGATCTGGGCCTGGATGGTATCTGAGTCGATCAGATTGCCAGCCCTCCTGTACCTACACCACAAGTGTGAGCTCTCCAGCACTGCCCCAGCTAGCTCAGCCAATGCTGCAGTTGGCAGGGGGCAGGGTCAGCACTTCTGCTTTCATGCCACCAAAGCCATCTCCACCTTGCTGTGTAATTAAAGTGCAGGGCCTACTCTCCCAAGTGCTGCAGCCTTCCAGGGGCTGAGCCAGCTCTCCCAACCTCACACCCATGAGGCTGGTTTACTTGTGCCTCTGTCATCAAGACCAGCTCTACTGTGTTGCCCAGGTAAGGTGCAGGGATGCTCACCAGAGTGGGAAATAGGAAATCTTAAAATGACCTAAAACATTTAAATTCTATTTTTCATTCATTTTGATGGTGCTGTCTACTTCATTATTGGCCTTCTTTATTGCCAGATTTTAAAAATATATTTCATTATTACATAAGAAAAATCCCTATTTTAAATTTGTGTTATAACTCATATAATACTATGCATCAATAGTGTAAAAATATTGGTCAACTTCCTCATTAGATAGTGCTATTATTACTTTCTAAGTTAGAAAAGAAAATCAGCTCATGACTTTAGGAAATTCAGTTAATTGAAGACAAGATGTATGGCAGTTTTGTCCAAGGATAAAGCCTTTTTTCTTGGACAGAAACTTGTTAAGATATAAGATATAAAAAAAAATCAAAACAATGGATTATTTTAGGACAAGATGCTTACAAGGAAGTGAAACAACAGGATGTTCTAAGGGGAGGTTAAACATGCTATCCTATAGAGAAGCTCTTAAGACAGAAAGTAAAGAACTCAAAGTAGCTTCAGAAAGCCCCTGAAAATGACCAGTCATTAGATCTCTCAGTTTCCAAGAGTATATAAATAGTAAAAACTGCTAAGGGTCACTCTCAGACAAGCCCAGCCACCTGAAAGAAGCAGAGACCAGTGGAACTGCTTAGAAGAAACAAAGTGTCAAGCCAACTATTTTTAATCCTGAGATTCACTATTACTAATCCTAAAATTTGCAAGAAAAAAAAGTTCCACCATTTCGAGACAATTTAGGAGCAAGTTTTATTAAATACTGACTTTGGTTAGGACCACTCCTTGGAACTTCCAGTTGAGTGGTCCTGAGACACGGTTTTTGGAGGTTTATAAAACAATCCCATAGGCCATGATACTTTCCCATGAGGCTTTGTTATTTTTTTAAGAACTACAACTCCCAGCATCCCAGGAGGTTACCCAGTCCTTGGGGAGGAGGGGCTAACTGGTTAATTTAAGTTACTACACTATGCTATCTGGAAAGGTCACTCTTCAGTCTGTTGAGCTGTCTGCATGGAACTGTACATTCTTGAGTTTTTGCTTTTGTGAGCTTTCAGACATTCTGAAGTGGGCTTTGATGATGCAATTGCCTCTTATTCCTTCCTGGTCTTGTAAATAGCCCTCACCCATATAAAGTAACCCTAATAAAACTCATTGGTTCACCAAGTTGGACTTTCGTGGTTTCTTGGTCATGGTTCCTTTTGCTGTTATGATCCATCATAACCAAAAGCCAGTTTAGAACCAGGAGTTAGAGGTCATGGAGAAATGCTGCTTTCTGGCTTGCTCCTCATCAATCCCTTAGCCTGCTTTCTTATGGAACCCAGCCCACAGTGATATGACCACAATGGACTGGGTCTTCCCCCCATCAATCACTAACTGAAAAGGCCCCACAGGCTTAATGACCACTCTACCTTATAGTTGCATGTTCTTAATTGAGGTTCCCTGCTCTCAGATGGCTCTAGCTTGTGTCAAGTTGATGTAAACCTAGCCATCATAGACTGTATCAACACTTTGGTCTATCATCATTCCTCTATTTTAGGTGAGTTGCATGTATGTTGTATCTCCCCAGAAAAAGTCTGTTACACAACACTAGAAAAATAAAATATATATTGTTCTGAAAATAGCTGTCTATTATTAATTTTTTTACCTATTCATGCAAAAATATGAATAAGTATAAATGTTTTGTTTAATATTAAATTGTAGAAGCATACTTAGTTGGGCATATTATAGGAATTTTGTGGGGTTTTCTTTTCTCTTATTTCAACCTATAGGAACTTTCTTTAGAAAAATTGCACCTTTTCTTAACATATTGATAAAAACAAATAGAATGAAAACATACTTGGGCAAGGAAAATATTCTACTAATATGTTTCTATTCAGAAAGGCAGATTACATTTTGAAGCTCTATTTATTGAAATATGGTTATTTTCTCTAAATATTATGTTTATAGTTTATTCAAGTACCTCTTTGCAGTTCTAAGGGATTTATTTCTATTATTTTAGTTTTGGGTACGCATATGTGTATCCACCTGTGGATGTGTCCATGAGTGCATAAGTGAGGTGCCCAGAGACCAGAAGCTTCCAATCTCCTGGAACTAGAGTCGCAAGCCACCTAACCTGGCTGCTAAGTACTGAACATGGGTCCTCTTGAAGAACAGTAAGTGCTCTTAACCACTGAGCCGTCTCTCGAGACCTGCTTCTTCAGTTCTTAGTATGTCTTCAAAATAACACAAACTACTTGTTTCTCCAGAGTTCACATGTAGAACAATATTAAGACTAACTTTAAGTACAATAAGTGATAGCTTTTAATTACTACCTAACCTTAAGTGCTACTAATATGTTTACAGTGTTTTGTACCATACTAATTAAGTATATTCAATTGCTCATAAATGAGGTAATATAGAAATAGATCTCTATGGAAAATGGCAATATCTTATGTTCATAAAATGAGGTATAAGACTGAGAGATCGATGCTAGGCCTGGTGGTTCAGGTCTCTAATAATAGCTATGCAAAAGGCTGAAACAGAAGGATCACAAATTCAAGATCTGTCTAAGCTACAGAGTGAGCTCAAGTGCATCCTAACAAACTTTGCCAAAGTCAATCTCAAAATAAAACAATGACATGCTATGAGGAGAAGGGTCTATAGTTCAGCAGTAGACCATTTGTCTAATGTGAGGAAATACCCTTGGTTCAAAGAATCCACAGCACCAGAGGCTGGTGAGACATATACTCATTATCTTTTGGCCCTTTTTATTATTCACAACTAAGCACTTTCTTCTTTTCTCTTTATTAAATATAAAGTGAAGAGTCTGTATTTGAGAAGTATTTCAATTTACACATTTATTATTATTTCTATCATAATTCAAGAAATAAATGCATTTTACTTGGAGACTCAGCACACTTAATATGTCACATATACACATTAAACAAGTTATATACACAAACAATCTCAATGCACAGGTAGTGAAGACAAACTTTCTACTAAACAATTCTGAACTTGGCTAAGTGAAAGGCATCAGTGAATTTTCAATTTTTATTTTTAATGCTGTAGCTAAGACTATGTTAATTTTATGTCCTCCTAATGAGTTGTGAGCTAAATTTAAAGACATTGGTAATTTGAAAGCTCTCTTACAGCTCCTGTTCTACAGCGATTTTGTAACTGACATTGACCTTGAAGTCTTTTGAGACATGGGTCCAGGCTGCTCAGTTCCTTCTGGGTGGCAATCTTTATTCTTGGGGAATTTCCAACATAAGGAATATAGCAAGAAACATCCTCTCTTCTAATCAAAGGCTCTTGAAAGAAGTATACATTTGGAGGAACAGAATACAAGAAAGCAGAAGGTTGAGGGAATAGTTTGTTCTGTTAAGGAAGCCTTTGACTGTGTAGGTTGTTTGGGTTGCAGTGATAAAGTTCTATCTCTTGCTGCTTGACATTTTGCCTGTAAGTCATACAAAGAGGCAGCCAGGCCTTCCCAGAGCATTTGCTGTGTCTTACTTTGATGCTCACTGAAGATAGGGGGTTGGGGAGACACCCCAGTTCTGCCTCTTTGGTTCTTCTGAATATGTGGAGCTGCTTACCATATTGTAATAAATGGCATTTAAAATTTTGAAATAGCTAGCATGAGTTCTATGTTTTGCATAAGAGCGGTCCAGTGAACAGATAATATGGAGAAAATCAAATGAGCTTAAAGGAGCTTTTCCTGTAAGTCCAGGTGGATTGTCATCTGCTGCTGTTTTATCAGCTGCTTTGTTATCATTCTGGCATTGCACAGATGGAAGGTTAAAAAGTAACCATTGTTTGTAATTGCTTTGAAAGTAAAAATATTCTGATAGTTAATGGAAATGGGCGGGTACAAATGTTACAAGGAGCCCGAGAAACTAAGGTTTCCTAGATGCAGGAGAGCTGATTTATGTTTCCCTTTATTAAGCACACATCGCTCCACGTTTAGGGTTTAATGGTTGTCATGGAATCATTTTTGTCTTTTCCTACGAGAAAATATGTTCAAAAAATCTCACACTACCACAGAAACTACAAGTTTGCATATATTAAACTGTAATCACCATGCTTTTCTTAAACTTGACTGCTATTGTTAAAAAAAAATTTTTTTCTTGTAAAATAATTAGAATTTATTCCTTTTTAGAAAGTCAAATTAAATTTTACTATGCCAAGATACACAACACTTCCAGTTTACTAGTAGTTCCATAAAATTCTTCATTCCAAAGCCAAACTCCTAATAAGTTTATTTTATTCAATTAAAAATGTATTTAACTATGGCCCAGAACCCAAAATGTTACCAGTTCAATTCTGTACAATTTATCTAAAGATTCAGGAAATCTTATTTTGCAATACAAATATATATATATACACACATATACACACATATATCTGTTACATATATATGGTATTTTGATATATTTGTGTATATATATATATGTGTGTGTGTGTGTGTGTGTGTGTGTGTGTGTGTGTGTGTATTTTGATATATTTTGGTATATTTGGTAATTTGAAAGCTCTCTTACAGCTCCTGTTCTACAGTGATTTTGTAACTGACATATATATATATATATATATATATATATATATATATATATATGTGTGTGTGTGTGTGTGTGTGTGTGTTTCACATATATATATATATGTGGTTCAGCAGTTAAGAGCATTTGTTACTCTTGCAAAAGACCTGGATTTGGTTCACAGCATGGTAGCTCAGAACTCAGCAATTCTGATCCCAGATGATACAACACTTTCTACGGACCTCAAAGGGCACTGCATATATGTGGTGCCATATACAAAAATAAATAAAGATAAATAAAAGATAAAGACTCTACCAAGTGCTTTCTTGTAGATATTGAAAAGCTTATTCAAAAGATCAAATGCCATTACAAACAAAACAACAACAAAAATAAACAAACATATTCTTAGTTCTTTTTGAATGTTTTCTACTTGGAGTGATATACATCTTGAACCCTAAAAACTCTATTACAGAAAATGTTTATCTGGGTTACCAAAAAAGAATTTAAATTAATTGTTAAGAATAATTGGTTCAGATCACTTCTTTTATTACGTCTTTAATTTTTTTCCCCAAAAACTTTATGGTTCTTGGACTTTTTCACTTAAGAAACAAAAACTTTTAAAGACGTTTAAAAATCAGTGAGATCAGCCTATAAAATAGACAAAACAAGTTAGCCTGGATAATGAGTAGAAATGTTTATTAAGCTAATTGTCTTCTCTAGAAAAAGAACTCTAGGCACTTTGATTGTGTTCTTTTTCTAAAGCACATTATCACAGGTAGTGCTGTGACCAGCACATTCACTATTTTCTGTCTTCAATAAAACCTATGCTTACTAAACACTGTTACTACTTGGGAAATAGAAAATGTGCTCTTGCAGTAGGGGCAAAAAGAGGGTACAAATAGGAACTAGATTAGCATACATTTGATTTGCACTTCAGCAAATCCAATTTTAAAGAAAATCTTAGCTTCCAGATGTACTGGCATCTTCAAAAATGGTTTCTTTTCAGGGCGTTGCAGTGATTTCAGTTTGAAAAAGTTTCTGAACTTTTAACTCAAGGTAATGAGCTAGTTAACGGAAGACTGAGTTTCGTGTAGGAAGCAATTACCTCGATTGAGAGGGAACTTGAGAAAATGAGCCCAAGCTTTAATGAGATTGGCAAAAAGGTCATGTGTCTGAGAGCTTAGATGGAGTAGGAAGGAATGATGGCGGCAGAAATCGTTAGAGACAGTGCCACACGAACAAGCAGAAACAAAGGGGATATAGAATACCATTGCAACAACTTTCGTGAAAGGCCACAAAATTAATTTGCCGAAATGTAAGGTGACCCTGGAAATCTGTGACTCGGGAGTCCATGGTTTAATTGGAGCTTTGCCATTGTTCCCCTGCATTCCTACCGATGCAGTGATAGAAATAGATTTGAAAATAATAGATCGTTATAAACAGATTGATAGATAATCTCATTCATGCACAGTTGTCGCAAACAGCATGCCTTAGGTACGGCTTCTACTTCTCCCAGTCACTACTCAGCTCTCTGTGTGATCTGACTTCTAACCCCAACCCTCCAAGTACATTGTTCTGAAAGGTCAGCCATGATGTGCTTTTCGAATTCTTCAGCCTCTTTGCGGCTCATATCCTCTTGCTACCCAGAAGAATTAAGCACTGCTCACTGTTTCTCTCTCACAAACTACCCCAGGCACAGGTCTCTCCATTTACTCCTTTCTCATTTCTCTCTATCTCCTTTTTTATCCTTCTTATAGTTTTACTTGTTTTCTGCCAGGATTTTTCCAGAGAAGAATTACCTTTGCTTCTTCTGCATGATACTTCTGAGTGATCTCATGAGAGCACCAAGCTCCAACTATGGTCTATAACTCTCAAATACTGACTTAAATTTTCCAGAGTACTGGAGAGTGTTCTTCTCCTCAGACCTTGGATTTTCTTTTCTCATTTTCCATGCCCTAGTTATCAGCAACCCTGTGTGTTCTGTTGATCAAATACGCATTTTGGAACTGTCATTTCCTTTCCAGTCTCTCTTCTCATGTATACCCAGGCACTGTCCAGTCAATCTCTGCAATGGTTTTGCTATGGCGCTATGCCTTCCCACCATTGCTACTATCTGTGTCCTAACATAGAATCTTATGGTTTTAGCTTGGGATTTGACTTCATGGATTCTTAATTGAACTTATCCTTCAAAATTTGGTAAATCTCTTTTTTAAAAAAAACTTCTAATTTTCTGTATTGCTACCGGGTTTTAATTTTAATTGATGGATTTGATCATGCTACTTCCTTGAAAATAAAATGAAATATCTACATGAGGGTTTTCTGTTTACCTTCTAACTGTACGATCTTTTATATCTTCAGGTACTAGTCAATGAGAATTAGCCCACAGAACCCTTATGTTTTCAAATTTCAATTTTTTCAGTGCTTTTTTCTGCCTCTACTATTTACTATAGCTTCTAAAGACAACAAAACATTTCTTAAGTCTATGCCTCTGTTTTAGTTCGTTTTGTATGATTTTAATAGAGTATCATGGGCTTGAAATTGTATAATAAAGATTGTATAATAAGATTCTTTTTCTGTCATACACATATGACCTTTCAGTAAGTCCTATTGATACTCTCCAAATATACAATATACTGTTCACTAACCAATGTTCTCAATCTCTGCTTCAAAGCACTGCTTCTGTCTTCATTGTCTGCCTCCTAAACGGCAAAGGCATCTTTACTAGACCCTAAACCTCTGTTTGGTTCACTATTCAATCTATTTTATACTGATGAAATTGAATAACCATTTAAATCTACAAGATGCATCCTCTTGCTTAAAACCATTAAATGTATTAACATTTCATTTCAAATAGCCTAAACTCCATGATTTCAAATTATGAGTATATGTATGTATAAGCATGTACAAGCATAAACTCTTGCAATGCCTCCCAAGGTGTGGATTTTATAACCCCACCTATTATTCTGCCTTCAATGTTTTCATATTCTATTTGTGATATAGCCATTGGACATTCCCCCCTCAGGTCCTTAAACATGTCAAGTATTTTTCCCTTTAAATATTTTTGAATACATTGTTTCTTCTGCTAGAAGCTCTCCATAATTAGCACTTTGAATCTTAGGTTCTTTTCATTGTTAATATCTCAGCACAAATCCTTCCTCTCTGCAGGGGAACTTCTGGTCATATAACAGAAAACAGTAGCCTCCAGCAAGCTAAAAATCCCCTTCACTTGACAATCATTTTCTCATAGCAATTATTACAGATGGCTGTCTTCCCTTTGCTTTTCATCTTTCTCCTTCACCAGAGAATAAAGACTTGAAGATGTTTTGTTTATTTAGTTTTGCAACAATGTATCTGGATATGTATTTCCTGACAAATATTGAGTGTTTACTAAATGTTAATAATGGAAAACAATATTGATATTTTAATAACCAAATACCCAATATCTGTGTCTAGGTTGTATTCTAATACCCCAGAGCACAACCATGTTTCAAACACCCGGCCTTTAGGGAGCCAGATTTGTGTACAATTTTCACAAAATCAGAAGCTTAGGAAACGTCTCTAAAGACAGAAAGGCAAGTTTTAGCTGAAATGAGTGCAAATTATCAAATAACTTTATAAAAATAAATGATTGGTACTGGTGTTTTCCATATCTACAATAACTTTGTGGGGTTGGCAATGTAGGTCAGTCGACAAAGACATTTGCTGTCAATCTTAATGACCTCAGTTTGATGCTCAGAAGCCACATACTGAAAAGAGAGAACAACTCCTCAAAGTACTTCTCTAATCTGAAAACACAGACCATGGTATGGATATGCATGCACACACAATAAATACAGTATACTAGAGAAATGATATCATTATGTATAAAAATAAAATGTTTTATTAATTTATAACAGTTTATTCAATTCCTATACATTCATCCATCAAATTATTAATAGTCTAGTATATGCCAGGCATGAAGCTATAAAGATTCAACGATGAACAAATAGGAAAAATGTAAAACCATTTGTCTCCCCAAAATTCATAATTCAATAAAATTAATGCTCCTCTAGAATTCTGACTTAAATCTATAATATTCAAAAATCACTTTTGGTAATTCTAATATGTAGTGACACCTGAGAACATCTTCTTTTAAGCCTTGATTATATTTTGTTCGTGAAAATCTAATGGCAACTTTGTTTTCTCATGTGAGCTATCTATCAATATGTACAAGGTTTTTTGTTTGTTTGTTTGTTTGTTTGTTTTAGAAATCACAATACAGTAGGTATAACTGAATGTGAGATGTAAAATCTGATGTTTAATGATCTTTTTTATGAGAATCTACTCCAACTGAATCCATTTGAAGAAGTGGAGCAGTTAAAGTTCTCTTCCACTTAAAACACAAACTTGAAATTTGAAGACAATAAGAAAACTAAGAAGGAACAGAAAGTATCTCTGTAGTTTCCCCTTTTCAAGTAACCACTATACTGTAAGATTGGAAAATTCCTCATTCCTTTTTGTGTTCTCTTTACTTTCTATATTTAGCATTTGGTATTTATAGTATCTGATTGCATGGAGAACTATATATAGTGATGACTCTCATGCAGAAAAATCATATACAATAGATGAGTTTATATTCTTTCATGGTGTTAGAGAATTAAAATTCTGTGTGAGTATAATATAGATTCATTCTTAGAACACCACATTTTT
The DNA here is from genome assembly GCA_030674055.1 of Rhabdomys pumilio. NCBI lineage: Eukaryota > Metazoa > Chordata > Mammalia > Rodentia > Muridae > Rhabdomys > Rhabdomys pumilio. The sequence goes on from JANHMN010000016.1 coordinate 23,046,232, forward strand.
ACACTCCATTATGAAGTATAAATAGAACTTTTTAACACCAATGGATGAATATAGACATCCAAGCATTTATTTAAATAAGATATGGAACATTTTGTCACTCCAGAAAGCTACATGGCCCCCTTTCTGTCAGTCTTCATTCTTTCCATAGCAAACATTCTCACTGAGTTTGTGTAGAAATAGCTTGCCTATTCTTGAGCTTGGTATTGCAGAAACAGTGTTGCATGTGTGTCTGTTGTGTCTGGTTTCTTAAAGCAACATGCTTTCCTTGGTTCTTCATGTTGTGCGGTACTGCATCCCCCTTTTCTACTTCTGAGCAGTATTGCATTGTATAAATAGATCACTATTGATTAATGCCACGTCAGTGGGCATTTGACTTATTTTTATTGTTGACATTTGTATGCAACCACCAGTGTGAACTTTCATTTTCACTCTTTTTGAAAAAAAAAATTATAGGAGTAGTAAACTTAGCCCTAGAACTGGGATATATTTTACTTGACAAGAAAGGACTTACACTTTTTATTCAATCTGTCTCCACTTTACCATTTTTCACGTCTTGATAGCTTAGCAAAGTACCTGTTGGACTTCATCTCTTCCAACACTGAACTTTGAACTTTAAGATATTCTGAGGGTGTGTGATGGTTTTCCACTGTCTCTGTGCATTGCACTGCCCTACTGACTACTAAACTAGAAATACTCCTTCACAATGGCCAAAGTCTTTTTAAGTTCTACAATTTCCCTTTGGTTCTTTTATATAATTTTACTTGTTATTTTAACTGAGGCTTGCACATTTATTAACTCATTTTGATCATCTTTGATCATGAACATCTATATAATCATCTCTTTTAAAATCCTTGACTGCTAATTTTAATATCTAGGTCAGCTTGGGATATTTCATTGGCACCTTTATCTTCTGACTAGAGGACATATATTTTTGTTTCTTGGCATTTCTAGTGTTTTAAAATTGCACGGTAGATGTTTTGAATGATATATTATTGAGAATTTATGTTTTTAAGTATTTTCTGAGAAGTGTTGATTTGTATATGACCAGATAAATAGTTAAATTACCAGTGATTTCCTCAAATACATGAGGCTCAACTTATACATTGTTTCAATTTATACATGGTCATGCAAAATTTTGCCCACAATTTTAAAGCTTAATTTTGACCTTCATCTTAGGTTACTGATGTATTCAAGAATCCTAGTCTAATGTTAACTAGTTTTTTGTCATTATTAAAAGAAATATTTTCTCTTTACATAACTTCTTTTTATAATCTTTTAAAAACACATCAAGCATTTATAAAATGGCAGCATTACAATGGATAGAAATTCTTTAAAAATGGGAGTAGTCAGATTCTTGTTTCCAAAGAAATTTTCTGGCTAGATTGGATTATAATCATTGCATTTCTATCTTGAGAGTAAGATATAAAAACACTAGTAATATGAAACTTCTGAGACTTAGGAAATATGTTGGTTATTGCTAGTTTGACCTAAAGTAAATGTTTGGTCAGTATTTGATATATCTCAATAAATACTTAATTGTCTCCTATCCCATCATTTATAAAGTAATGTCCCCAATATCCAGCATAACTATTTGTGGATAGTCTTTAAGGAGATAGGTAAAGTTAACTGAGGCCAAAAGAGTAGAGTCTTAGTCCAACAGGACTGAGGTTCTTCTGAAATGATGAGACATAGCTAATATCTCTCTCTCTCTCTCTCTCTCTCTTTCTCTCTCTGTCTCTCCTTCCTTCTCCCTCCCTCCCTCCTTCTCTCTCTCTCTCTCTCTCTCTCTCTCTCTCTCTCTCTCTCTTTCTCTCTTTCTCTCTTCTTTATTTTGTTTTTTCGAGACAGGGTTTCTCTGTATAGCCTTGGCTGTCCTGGCACTCACTCTGTAGAACAGGCTGGCCTCAAACTCAGAAATCCACTTGCCTCTGTCTCCCAAGTGCTGAGATTAAAGGCATGTGCCACCACTGCTGGCTCTCTCTCTTTCTTTCTCTGTCCCTCCTTCCTTCCCTCCCTCTCCTTTCCTCTCCCTCTCCCTCCCCCTCTCTCTCCTTCTTCTCCTTCTCCTTTTGCACCCTCTTCATCTCCTCTTGCAGTGAGCACAAAGGAAATGCCATGTGAAGACACCGAGAAAATGGTCATCTGCAGGCCAGAAAGGAACCCTCAGTGTAAACTGAATTTCCTAGAACTTCATCTTTTATTCTCTCTCTCTCTGTGTGTGTGTGTGTGTGTGTGTGTGTGTGTGTGTGTGTGTGTGTGTGTGAGAGAGAGAGAGAGAGAGAGAGAGAGAGAGAGAGAGAGAGAGAGAG